>JAAIXJ010000466.1:139298-257986 GCA_013403705.1 Heliconius hermathena | reverse complement strand
GACACCAGAGCGAAGAAATGGAAATATAAATTTAAGTAAATATTTCATCTCCTCGAGTGGGGATCGAACCCACAACCAGTCGGTTTTGCAGTCACACCTCGTGCTCATGTTAATATTTAGGGTCATCGTAATATAATATAAAAATACAAAAGTCCCGTTTTTACGGAATGGCATTTAAATTTATTTCGATGATCGAAACAAGTTTTTCCGCGGTTATCACGATAGTACACTATTTTGGAAAAACGGAAGTATAACATTATTAAAGTGTCAATTATATTATAAAGAAAGCACGTCTCAGATGTCGAAAACAATTTAAACTATCCTAAAATAACAAAAACTATCGTAAAAAACGAAAACACTATAAAATTATTAAAAAAAAACGAAAGTCACTCATAGAAAAGGAAATCCATTCTAAGAAAACCACACCTGTAAAAAACGGAAAGCAACCCTCCAATGTCCCGTTTTGAACCGACCAAAATATGGTCACATTATGTATGCGTCAATTAGTTGAATAGGTTAAAAAATATGCAAGCGTATTCTAATGCTTCACAACAAACGACGTGGCAACAGCGCGCGACGGTGCGAAGAGAGCCGCTGCCCGCCCGCCGACCGACGAGGCGAAAACGGCAACGTCGCATAAAGTAACAAAATAATAAGATGATTTTTACCGCTACTTTTATCGCTACTTTCGAAGTAACACTAAATTTTACGTTAAAGATTTAACGCAATATTAACCTTATTTTTACGGTATTTTTCCGTTAAGTTAGCAAGTATCGCTACCAAATAGTATCGATACTTAAGTATCAATACTATTGGTAGCGATACTTGCTAACTTAACGGAAAAACGTTAATTTTAAATGTGAATTGGTAACGTTAACAAGCCCTGGGTGTTAACCTAACTACATAGAATATTATATATGTTACCAACGTTATAACTAAATTGAAGGTATTTGGTTGCCATAAAATAAGCTTTTCACATAGAAAGACATAGAAAAAAGTAGTGTCAAAGCACTTGATTCTTTATTTTCATGGCTCTTTTATGGTTTTACTAGACCGGAAAACAGAAATAATTTTAATCTATACAGATACCGCCGAATGAAATCCGATTCCACGGCCATCGCTTGTACAGTCATGTAGACAGATTTTTCTGTACGACAATGTGAATATTTATGAATTTGTTTAAAACATCTAATATTACATTTCCGCGTAGAAACATTGATGAACGATCCGTAAATATCATAGTAAAATAAACAATTTTAGGTTTCGTAATTGACTTTTTAAGTGCATTATGCGTGCTGTATAAACAAGAGTGCCTCGATTGTTGGCGAACGTTCAAAATAACTAGTTTTATATAGATTTATCTATGAAACATACAGTACTACCTATACGGTTTTTTTATAGTAAGTCTAATTTTACCCAGAGACCTTTTTTTAAAGCACTTTCTGTAATTATAATATAAAAAAGACGAGACGATAGAGCAATGTTGTTTGATAGCAAACTATACAAATATAATATATGTAAACTGTAATAGAACCATATATAGTATTATATGGCACTGCATATGGCGAAGATAGTAAAAACATAAAAATAAATAAAATCAGCTTCACGCTGTATCCCGCACAGCAGAGTAGACAGAGGGAAGCTTTCAGACATTCTGTTCCCCACTTTTCGTCAAATACTGAAAGCATTCCGTATCAAGTTGCGGAACTCAACGCTGCGCTTTCGACACGAAAATATTTCATTTCCTCAAGTGGGGATCGAACCTACAATTAGTCGTCCTAGTCACACACACTTTGTGCCCCTGCGCCACGACTGGCTTCAAATATATATCTGTATATATCTATCTGTTAGTTTAATTATTTAAACAGAAAAAACCGGCTAAGTAGAGTCGGACTCGCCACTGGGGTTTCCGTACCAATTTCAGGATTTTAGATCAATGGGAAGTAGGTCCAACTTATAAAAGTTTAAGTTAAGATTGCGAGTTACACTCATTTTGTATGAAACTAAGTAAAAATATAAGTTTGTAATTTCGTTTTTCTATGAAATAACTTTAAATTTTCACTTTTCGGATTTCTTTCTTTATCTGTCTGTTCTCATTACGTGCAAAATTTCATAACTGTATTACCGGGAAGCAACTATATGTTTTGATAACTTGTTTTTGCAGCAAAATTGATGCATAAATGCACGTATCTTTTGATTGAGTTGACTTAGAAGCTTTATTTTTCCTGTGCTTTAAAGAACCACAGACCTGAATATTTGGTATGTATAAATCAGATGGATACCTCCATGAGATTAAGAGATAAATGGTCTATATAATGGATAATGGAACAGACGGAGAGACGGACAACAAAGTGAACCAGTAAGGGGAACCCTTATTGGTTGTTAACTTTGGAAGTACGGAACCCCAAAATAGTAAAATGTATTCTACACTTTCGCTAAGAACTAGAAATAGTACTGAAACCAGTTGAGTAATGTAACCGGTTTTATTAGCTTCACCCTTTATATCTTATTTCGTTATTTTCTTATGAGAAAAAGAAAATCTCATAGCATAGATAAATATAAAAATTCCCTTATAAAATGAGAACCTAGAACCATCGCCTAGAATAAAACATACTATGTCTAGTCCAGTCTACAGATTTTTATACACCTGTTGAATTTATAGCTAAATGCGTCGAATATTTCATTCCATAGTCCCAATTCAAACAATACAAAAAGGTACACCTTTATTTTCATTACAGCCATTACAAATATTAGCCCGATAAAATAAATATTGTTTATATGACAAAAACAATAGAATACTTTAGTATAGTGAAGGAAAAAAATTGCTTCATCCCACATATAGCTGGGTGGGCGAAGAGAATCTAGTATCAAAACAGTCCGTTCTCCTCTTTCCATCTGAATTAAAAAAAAAATAGGTTATTTTGTTTCAGTTCCATGTTATATTCCGCATATGGCAAGGTAGACAAAGCGAACCTAATATTAAGACAATCCTTTCCCCACGTTTAATTGTTCACACTTCCGTTGCCGAAAGTATGGATATAAATAAAAAAAATATATTGAATATTTCATTTTCTCTTGTGGGAATCGAACGCACAACCTGCTGCGTTAACAGTGGCACGCTTGTGGCCCTGCGCCACGACTGGCTTGCTAATACTAGATACACTTTAAAGAATAAATAAATTCTTAATTATATTTATTACACAGTAAAAAGAACTAAAACATCTCACCGAACAGTACAAGTATCTTCTTCATCTTGTATCCATAGCAATGAAATGTTCTTTGGCTTATTTCGCAAAATAAAATATCTATGCAGAGTATAATCTGTATTGATATTTTATTTAGTGAAGTGTAGTGTGTAGTGTGTATATTGTATTATAGACATTTTATGTTCAGTATACTCAAGACATAAGCTTTACAATGATGTCGAGAATGAGAATGAATTTATGGAAATATTTATAATATTTCTAAAATAATTTCTGTTTAGATATACTTAATTAAAATTCTAAATAAATATTATTTATGTTTCGCTTCCTTGCGTTACGTACGTACGTTTTGAATAAGAGTAAAATTTTTGGACATTTTGCCCAAATCCGGGACAATCCGGGTAATCAGTGTCCTTTTTTGTTAACAGCCGATAAAATAACTATCTATACTAAAAATATAAATTTGAAAAGTTTGTTTGGTCGAAAGCGCTAAACTCAGAGACTAATCGTCGGATTTGTAGATTTTTTTTTGTTGGATGGTCCATCGTCACGTCGTTAATCGTTTTGACACTAACAACGTGTTTGTCAGTTATTTTATATTCTTATTATATATTAGCAAAATGCAAAGCCGTAGGTGAATATTACAAATTAATAGATATCTATATATTATTATTGCTTTGGCTTCAATTTGAACCAACTATATAGTGTAAAGTGACACAACTGTTGCACTGTTGCATTGGGTTCAACTATTAATAGTCAGTATTTTTTTTAATATTACCAAGCAGTTGCATAAAAGTCAAAATTGGTATCAAACAAAACAGAGTGAGGGTCTCTTGCTATTTATAGTACTAACTAAATTACGCTCATGTACATAAAATCTTTGAGGACATTTTTTATTATGGCATAGTCAACATTATTGTTTTAATTATTGAGATTTCTTCTAAAATAATACCATATTCGACATTTAAACAGTGTGCTATTTCTTTATTATTTTTACACAATTTAATTTACATATAACAAGATTTGAACCCGTATCACACAAGCACATAAAAAAACCAAAACACTAATTTTATTGCTTTGGTCTCTTTGGTCTCCACCTAAATGCCTAAGGCAGAGAAAGAAATCACGAAATAGTCCCTAAATATCGCTAGCGTCATAAAACATCCATCCTCCACACGTAGAGCTAGTGTTGGGCGTTACTGTTATATTTATATAATGCATTATTCATTATATTATATTTTTTTAACTGTTATTTTAAACTGTTGTAATATATATTATATTATTTTCAACGTAAATATAATACAATGACAAAATGTACGAAGTTCAGACTAATATTTTTGTTATTAGTTATTTTAATGTAAGTAATATTTGGCCTTTCTGCCATTGAGTTAAAGCTCATATTTGTGCGAGGTTATACGATGTGAAGTTCGCCATCATTATTTTATTTGACCTTGGCTGGACTCGATGTAGGCCGAATAACTACTAAATATTTCCGATCATTCCCGAACCGAGGCGTCACACGCCATTTTATAGCAGATAATGAATATTTTGACTGTTATTTATAACAGTCACTGTTGAAAATAAATAATGAGTAGAACATTAGAAATTTATAATGAATTATATTATCTGTTGATCAGAAATTTATAATGAATTATATTATGTGTTATAACGCCCAACTTTACGTAGAGCCTCCGCGAACACCACCACCACCTATACCCATAACTTCAAAACTTACAAAAACACAAGAAACAGAGAAATATTTCACTAACCTCGCACTAAATATCGTAGCTAGCGCCATAAAACATCCGTCAGCCACTCGCGGGGCTCCCGTGAAACATTTGTCCACCGTCCAGTCAAGTAGTGGGCCTATGTCCGGGTTACAGTCCAGCAAGAGGACTATAGTTTCTCGAGCCAGCTCGTATATCTGTTGCGGTAAATGTTAAATTTGGTTAAATTGTAATAATTGTGTTTTCGGTCGTCTGTCCGTCTGTCAAATCACCTAATGCTAAAATTAATAACCCCAAAAAAAGCTACTACACTAACAAAACTTTATAAATTTGTCACATTGCCTGGTCATTATGCGTATTGACTACTACGTGGGCACTGGGCAATTTGATAATAAAGGTACATTTGACATGGAAAAAGAGAGAGCAGAATGGCATCGCGTGGAATTCAAATAGTCATTGTTTTTATTTTGTTTAAAGTACTTCAAATGGATGCGGGGAGGTTTTATTTTCGTAACACAGTGTTGAACTATAGTGAAATCTTTGTCAAAGTGCGTTTAAGTAATCAATCATAAATACGTCGTTTCAATTTGAGGATATTATGATATAATTGAACATTTCATAGGCTAGTCGCATTTTATTATATAAAAAATAGCTCAAATCATCAGCTTCACGCTGTATCCCGCGCACAGCAGGGTAGGCAGAGGGAACCTAGTGTTAAGACACTCCGTTCCCCACTTCATGCCGAATTCTGGAGGTTTTGCGTGTTGAGTGGCAGAACTCAACGCCGCGCTTATCCTCGACACCAGAGCGAAGAAATGGAAATATAAATTTAAGTAAATATTTCATCTCGAGTGGGGATCGAACCCATAACCAGTCGGTTTTACAGTCACACCTCGTGCCGCTGCGCCACGAGTGGCCTCTCATTTTATTATATGCCAAGCTTATTTTTACTATATTGCATTATTACTATATCAGTACTGATTTGGACTATAGTCCACGTATAACAATGTGTTGTAATTTTTTCTATATAGATTCAAAGTAATTTTGACAATCTACAATGTCATTATAAAAAAATGTCCGTAATACATTACATACGTAACGTAATACACTACAACATATTTCTGATATTATTGAACATTTTATGGACACCCTATTTTATAGTATTATCGAACGACGATAACGCAGTCGTTAAATGTTGATTATTCAATTGACCGTTCAATGAAACAGTCATAATTTATATTTTTAGCTTCACACTTTGTCTCCAGCATAGCAACGCAGGCAGAGGTAACCTACGGGCTTAGTGTTAAGAGCATTCATTCCCCATTAAAACTTCGCACGCTCGCACCACTCTCTGACTTTATTCAAAAGTAACTAAATTATATTATAAATTTGAGGCCAGCCGTGGCGCAGCGGCACGAAGTGTGGCTGTAAAATCGATTGGTTGTGGGTTCGATCCCTACTCGAGGAGATGAAATATTTACTTAAATATTGTATATTTCCATTTCTTCGCGCTGGTTTCGAGGCAAAGCGCGGCGTTGAGTTTTGCCACTCAACACGCAATGCCTCCAGAATCCGGCAGAAAGTGGGGACGGAGTGTCTTAACACTAGGTTCCCTCTGTCTACCCTGCTGTGTACGGGATACAGCGTGAAGCTGATTTATTTTATTTATAACTAAAATATATATTATCAAAATGCCCAATCACGTAATCATTATGTATAATGGCCAGTCAATGTAAAGAATTTAAGATAATAATTAATCAATTGGGTCGTTACAGATAATAATTCTTCAGAATGCCCGGGCATTCTGCAAATTCTCTGGTCTCAAACTTGATCCATAACACGATCCGTTTGTTGACAAAAAGTAGGTCACCAAATTTAGAGGACATTAACGCCATCTTTTGAGGAACAATTATAAATTCACAATTCCGTAAAACGAGAAACATTATTCAGAAACTTTAATCATTTATCCACTAGATGGCACTGATGTCGCTTTGTTTTTATTTTATTCTATAAAAAACTAGAAGCTGGTGTCGAGGTAAAGCGCGGCTTTGAGTTCTGCCACTTAACTCGCAATGCCTCCAGAATTCAGCCGAAAGTGGGGAACGGAGTGTCTTTCACTAGGTTCCCTCTGCCTACCCTGTTGTGTGCGAGATACAGCGTGAAACTGATAATAAACTAATTAATAATTAATGTTCTATTTGAATAGAGTATTATAAAAAATTTTACACCTTTTTTATACATATTGCCAATCAGTCAATTCTAATTCTAATACATATAAAGTTTCATAAAACAATTTTTTTTCTTAAGTTGGGCAATGACGCCCAGTGGGCACACTGTAGTTACTCTAAATTTATTATCACTTTATGTCCTCCTCTCACTGCAGGATAGGCAGATCGAACCTACTATTAAAACATTCTGTTCCAGGCACACTGTAGTTTACCATAAATTTTATTATTACTTATTGTTATCCTCTCATTTTTGCAACATTGTGTGTAGAGTGGTGGATCTCTTTAGCCGCGCTTACTTTACTAGAGTTAGGAAATCAATATACAGGGTGGAAGTGTCAGCACCACATTAAATGAAACCACAGTTTTAACTACTCTATAAAAGCCTAATATAATTCAGAAAAAAATAAATTCCCAAAAATGAAAAAGTTTTTTTTTCAAACAAAATAAATAATAAAATAATCGTTTTAAAATAAAACGCCATTTGTCAAGAATATTATAAACACGCACACATACGCGCACACTAAGCTGTCAAAGCGGCAACGTCGCACACGCTTCATTCAAGAAATCGAGTCGCAGCAACTAGCGTAGGTATGTAGCAAACGGCGGCGAAGTGATGTTAAATCAACGCAACACTTAGGAATACACTTTACACACACTTTTATCATATTCTTTCTGTCCACTTATTATTTGCTACATTTTTAAATTTTCAAAGTGTCCCCCTTGCTTGTAAATACATAAATGGCATCTGCGTAACAAATTACGTCTTACTTTATTCAGTAGATCCCCCCGCGCGGCTAATTCTTTAATTTTATCAAAAGCACGCTCAATTCTTTGCCGGAGCTCGTCTTCTGTATGGACTTCTGACGCATATACTTCATTTTTTACTTGCCCCCACAAAAAAAAATCAAGCGGCGTGAGGTCCGGGGAACGGGCAGGCCACCACCGAGGTCCATACCTTCCGATCCATTGTTCTCCAAATATGCTCGCGAGCGTGTTTCTAGCAAGCACTCCAGTGTGCGGGTGCTCCATCTAACTGAAACCACATCTTACGATATACGTCTAGGGGGATCTGGTCGACATATTCTGTTACTGTTCTCATGAGTACAGTATCGATACTTTCTATTCGATACCGTGTCCGTAAAATCATGAAACTACAAGTACCACTTACTAAAACTGTCAATTTCTTGACATAAGTTATAAAATTCTCATTACTATTTCCGCTAAGGGTAAAACATGTAAATGCTTAGATATATCAATTACTATTTGATTAAATCAAAAACTAATTTATTTTCTTTAAAAAAATAATTATTTTACCTCAAAATCTAAATACTAGTTTTCATTTAAGATTTATGTTTTAATAATTGTTTATAGTAACAATTAATAAAAGAAAAAATAATAAAATATTCATTTGGACTCTTTTGGCACTACTCATTACTTAAAAATTAACAATTACAAGTCAAGTCAGTATTTTTTTATTGTCTTTTTTCACATAATAGCTATGAATAAAAATTTTTATTAAATATTATAAACAAAAAATAAAATAAAAAATAAATAATAAACAATATTTTTATTTATTTGTTTAATACATATGCTGCTGTATTCACTGCTTCAGCCCATAACTTTTTAGAGAGATTCTTGGCACACAGCATGAACCTTGCTGCATCTGTTAGAGTTCTTATATCCCTTTCCGCTTTGCCATTCCGTTGTGATGTGTATGGTACAGAGGTTTGGTGTACTATACCATGTTCTAAGAATGAATTTAACACATCTTTATTAATAAATTTTAAGCCACTGTCACTTCTAAAATTTATTATTTTATTTCCTGTACCATTTTCCGCCTTGTTAATAAAATCTCTAATGCATCTTATAACTTCATCCTACTTTTTAATAAAGTATACTGTTCTACAGTGTGAATCATCATCTTTTAATATTAAAAAATAACTTGAGCCTCCAATAGATACTTCCTTCATTGGCTCACAGATGTGATTTGTTGTGACAGACGGCATGTATTCACTCACAAGTTTTAATTGATTTTGTATCACTGCTATTAAAGGGCAAACAGTGTGCTATAATACTTCTAACAACACCTGTCCACAACCAATGACACTGATTTCACTACCATCACCTAAAATTACTGATTTATTTGATACTGGTGTAAAAGTTGAAAATAAGTTTTTGTCATAACACATGTGCTCACTGTGCGCATCTGTATTCACTAACTATTTTGACTGTTTTATTTTTGTGGCACTACAAACGCATTTTTTACTTTTCTCTTGTTAAACCAACACTCATTTTTAACATGTTTACAAAATTATTAGCATTTTTTCTCACTTTTGTTAACAAAATTATTACATTTTATGTCCACATTACATTCAGTCATTATCAATGACCCATTTTAGTACACTTAAAACATTTAATATTTCTTTTATGTGTAGCATTTCTTTTTTTGCAATAAATGCAGATGATGATGACACAATTTCACCTCGTAGTAGTATTATGGTTTGGAACTTCCATGCATTCCAATTTTTTTACTCAGTTTTATTACTGTGCTGTTTCCTTTCATCGTGATTGTTTTTTTGCTTGTTTTTCTTTTTTATTCCTTCCCGGCAACTTAACCTCCAATACCAACGCCGACCGCGTGGCACGTGAAGTAACGCTGTTTTAATCTCGCCGGTATTTCTAATTTTCTATGATTGATGCAAACTTCTTAATTTTTTATTATTACGATATGGTCTGGGCCCATAACCCTTTGTATTTATATGGTTTAGTAAATAACATTCAACTATAGTCCGACACAACTACTATTGCATATGAGAAGCACGCGTGGTAGAATTACGCAGAACGCATATTTTGATATATGCACATAGACACCCCCTCTCACGCCGCACCGATTCCTCGCTAGGGCTCGCGGTTGCGTCATTCGAAGGTTGGCCCTCTTTGTGCTTCGCGCCAGTGCTGCTATATCGTGCAGGAATGATTGCTTAATATAACACTATAATTCATAATAAATGTAGATTATACTTTTTACGTATGATTTGATACTAAAATAATTAATAAAATTATCAATACTATTTACAAATAATTACTAAATAATAATTTATTTCATATTGAGTTTTCCTAGGTTCCCGTGTAACATTATAAGACTCGTTTATTACTAGTTATTTAATTTTTATACGATTTTCTATCAAAATAATTAAACGAATATAATTATTAATTAAAATGTTATAATAATAAAAAAAATTAAAAGTATGTTCGAGAAGTATTTTAAATAATGGCAACTATTACAATGTTTTTAATTATCTTAACTTAGCCGCGGAACGGCTAAGTTTTGTTGTATTTACATTATTTTGTTCGACTTTAGACATTGAGTGTTTTAATTTATTTGGATGTTGTTTAATATTAATTTTTATCATAAATCGGATTTCTAAACTCGTGATGAATGTGACATGTGATTACAGAGTATTTTTCTGAAATGTGTAACTATTGTGTGTCAGTATTTGAGTGTACTATCAAAACATACATTCTTTTAAGACATTTCAAACAAATGTTGAGTTTTTAATATTACTTATGATGTAAATATTAGTGGAAGTAAAAGGAGATTGCGTCGATGACGATGTTAAACTAATGTTAAATGTAAGTACCTATCTATCGTAGTTCAATATCGTTTTGTGTGTTAAAAATTTTGAGTATAATTTTGTGGGTGGTTCAATAACCTTGCATTATTTCGAAATAATTTCATAATAAAATAAAAGAAATAAAGTAGCATTTTATTGAACAATTTTAATAAGAGCTTTGAACGTTGTTTAGATTTATTATAAAAAATAGGTAATTGCGTGACAAAGAACGAGAAATATCGTTCTTTCTCGTTCGGTTATGTGTTTATGAATGAAAAGTAGAAGATCGGCAACGCTTAGTAGTAGTTTTTGTAGTAGTACGTGTATGTGTGCGTCACACGAAATAAAGGCTTGGATAAAAATCGTGAAATGAAAAAAAAATCCTACGTCTAAACTGTTGAGGTACCTTGATTAATTTCTTTTGCTTTGTGTTTGAAATATTTTACCCTATATGCAGTTTCAGTAAATGGAGCGCTGCCGCTTCCACCCTGTATATGCAATATTTCCTCCAATAAGATCGAACCTGCAACCGTCGCGCTTGCGGTCACATGCTCTCCAACTGCGCCACGACGGCCTGATATTTGATTATTAGACTGCCTCGCCGTGGTTGTGGATTCAAATCCTACTTAGTGAAATATATCATATCTTTAACCATTGAGTAGGAAATAAACTTATCATGGCATGTTTTTTATTTAAATCCCAAATATTATATAATACATTTAAATAGACGTTTTCTAACACTTTTGTCTTATTAACATAAAACTATAACTTATATTATGTGTTGGGTTATCCAAGACCAAATATCTCAACAAAAACGTAGAGACGTGTCACTAACTCTCTCCAAGCACAAATATAAACATAAAATATCTTTTTATTTAACATTTTTAAAATGTTATTCCACACTTACGAGAGATGAAGTAAGAAAGTAACATAAATACCTTATCATTGGTAGAAGACAGCATTTCACTGAGCCACGGGTACAGAGAACCATCTTCGGCTAGGGCGGCGGGAGCGAAACATGGCCCGCAGCATACTAGCGCGCTCATTGCCTAGACGAAATTAATGAAAAAAATCAAATATATATATGATAATATATAGTACGTGTAATATTATCAGGAAGTAACAAAACAGTATTTTTTTTATTATTTATATATTATATTTAAGACAATAAGTGACAAATAAAATAAGAAATATTTCAATAAAATAAAATACAAAATATTAATTCACATTACACAACGACTCTCCATTCCGCCATACAATGCAAATTAGTAGGACCATCTAAGTAAGAAAAAATAATTGCAACTCACATATATACTATCCTTTTTCTAAGTATGAAACTTACGAAGATTTCAAATATAATTTGTCGTTAATCTCAGTAATTTAAGGTAGAACCTTTATGGATTTGTAAATCCCAATTATTCCTTGTTAATCTACATTAACTTTGTAAAGCTGACTACAGTTTGTTAGCTTCAATTAGTTTATCGCAGAAACTGCTTGTTCGAGTTGATTTTTTTTTTATTTTAGATAGTCCATTTATCGAGGAAGGCTATATATAGTCTAAATTTCACCACGTTAATCCTTTCGTTGTAATGCACTGTACTTGGTACCTCGTGCACTTACAATGAATCATGTGCCATATATCTACAATTCTTTGTTATTTTCATACGACCACGCTACCGAAGCCGCGAATAAAAACTAGGGTTTTATATACAGTACGATCGACGAGACGTGGTCGCCCTGAGGTTAGATGTAGATGGCTGCGCAGATTTCATTCAGAATTGTTTTTACTTTTAATATTTTTTTTTCAAAAACGGTAAACAATGAGCAAAAGTTCAGAAAACCTATCTTCAGAGCGACCACGACTCGTCGACTGTACTGTATATATTTATATTGCTCTGTACACATTTACCTTCAAGGCTGCCAAGTTCAGTCTGTCATCAATCTCAGTGGCTGGCGGTTGTGGTTCTAAAGTGCCGAGATGCTTGGCGAGAGGTCCGCACCAACTGGCAAACAGGCTGAACAGGTTCTTGGATAGATCTTTCTTGAGTAAAGACGAGTACATTTCCACTGTATAGTTTTTGATATGAAACAATGTTTTTGAATTAGATATCAATAGAAAAAAAATAAGGCAGAGAGAACCCAGTATTAACAACATAACACTCGGTTGTGCACTTTCCATCCAATTTTCAAGACCTTACAGATTGACTAGAGGAACTTAATGCCGCATTTTTGTCTAGTTTTCAGAGCGAGAAAATAAAATGGAGGTACTGAGGTCCTTCACCCATAGACAACCGTTGATTCGCTGATCGCGTTACACTCTGCGTAATCAATATCAAAAATAAAGTGCCAACTGTTTTTAGACCTTTCTTATCTTCCTAACCTATCTTTCAGTCTATCCTGCAACAAATCTCATATTATTATATATAGAAAATAAATACACAATAACAAGATACAAACTAACGTGGAAAACTCTTGATCAGTTCCGTTACAAAATCAGCAAACGTCAAGCGTTGTTCTCTCGCCGCGGGCGCGTCCTTCTCCGCTTCGACCTCCAGACATTGCCGCACACCTTCCAAATACTCTGTTATACTTGAGTGGAGACCACCTGATTCTAGGGCGTAGGAGCTACGGAAATAAATAAATGTATGTATATATCGAAAAGTATATTAGAAAACTTATAAAAACTATACGTTATATTTTTTCTGCTTCAGGTTGTATCCTGCATAGCAGGATAGGCAGAGGGAGCCTAGTGTTAAGATTCTCCGATTTCCACTTTTTGCTAAATTCGGGAGGCATTGTGAAGTGGCGGAACTCATCGACGCGTTTTGCTTCGATACCAGAACGAAGAAATGAATGTATTAATATATCGTTTAACATAGAAAATTCTACAAGCATACAAATATAATATAAATTAAAAACATATTTATGTACAAAACAACGCAAAAAGACGCAAGCAAAACAAGTGTATATCTATGATCTTAAAAATTTGAAAATAAAATTACAAAAAAAACACACACACACACACTACCTAGTCGCAAAAGTTTTCCTCTGAGCTATAATAAGTAGCATTTTGTTCAGATGCAATCTCAGCGCGTCTCGACGTCGTCTCCGGCGCATGTTCTCTTGCTTGCGGTCGACTGCCTCGCGCAACAACGGTACCAACTCTTCGAATAGATCCCTATGGGAATAGGAAACTATTAATACACTATAGTTGAAAATTATGTTTGGATTTTTACACGTTATTGGTGGTTTTATATTACTTATGATAGTTTATCCTCTTTGCCGTGAAAGATTCTTAGAAACTAGTGGCCCATTTACATGCTTGCTCTAATGCTTAAAACATTGAGTATGTTTACACACCGTATCTGATATAAGTAAACAAATATATTATATATAAAACTTTGAAATATTTTAATTGTGCAACTTTATATTCAATTGCTAATCTCTCCTATTATCTGATTTTAACAGCTTACTTTTTTATACTACATGTTATACTTTAGCATTAAGCTGCCACATAGACAACTCAACCCCGCTTTTGGCCTCATAACCCTTTCTTCGAGTGGATATGGAATCCATTTTATTGGGGGCCAAAATAGTATTTTTTACTTAACAATAACTCACTTAAGAGCGTCAGCATTGATATGTCCACATGCCGCCACCGCAGCATCTCTAACTTCGGGGACTTCGCATCTCGCTAGCGGCACCGCTAACTTATGTAGGGAGGCCGGAGCTGCGTGACCTCGTGCTTCGCCCCCGCTACGCTCGCTCAGCGAGTCCGGGGACGAACTAGCATAGATTGTTTTAAAAATAAATACTTGTTTGTTTAAAAAAATCAAGATTATTGATTAAAAACACCTAATTTATAAATTTTGGAAATTATATATTTTTTTTATTCTCAAAATGATTTAGATTTTGAACATGTATAATGTAAATACGTTCAGCAGCTATTAAAACAAAATATTTTCAATAAAACAAAATCAATATATCAATTAACAAATTAACATAATAAAAACACATGTATATATGAAAACATATTAAATGTGAATTTTTATTAGTCTACATACTATAGAAGCAAACCAATATACAGCCATCGATGTTTTAGAACACGATACTATGTTGTGTATATATAAAAGCATGATTAAATATACATAATTATAACACTTTAGTTGACTAATGTGGATGGAAGACGAACAAATATATAAGTTCACAAAATAATATTATTTAAAAAATGAAAAATAAATAATAAATATATACTAGTATAGAATAATGCGAAATTAAAATAATAAACGTGATACACAAATTGTATGAAGCTGTTTGAATTAAGAAAAATTATATATTCATTTATTCAAAATCCTTTTTTTTTAAATAGTAGTGGATAGATAATTTTCTTCGATATATGTACATATTTCGTGAGATTTTTCGTTATAGCACATATTTAAATATTATTATCATAAAATATTTCTTTATATCGTAATTTTAAGTTTCAATCGTTTTAGCTTCACTAATTTCTTACATGTTGCAGCGTCCATTCTTGGTGTGAGATGGAGACATTTCACATAAAAATATTTAAATATATGCCACAAACATAATTTATTACAGCACACTTTGTGATTTACGAATTCGGCACAAACATTTTGATATATCTTTGCTAAATAGTACCTACGAAGTGAAGAATAGTGTGTTCACATACGACGTCACTCATGCTGGAAGTCACTGGTGGGTAACACACAATTACTAACTACATACAGTTTTTTTTTTACTTTCAGATGCATATTTTTTATTTAAATTAGATTTTCTTACTTTAATTATGGAGAAAAATAAGTTAGATGGAATATCTGTGAATATTTGTAAATATAATGCATTTTTCAAATATCTACATATACATACATGTTTTTGAATAGAATAATCAGATATTATTCATACAATATTTGTCCAATAATAATAATATTTATTTACCCTGAATTGGCATCGAACCCATGACTACAGTAGAAAAAGTCATTTTTTTTTGTTAATATGCATGTGAAAGCTATAGCTACTAAAGGGAACACTCAGACCGCATGGAATATTCAACACGAACGTGTACATTAAAACCATACATCAATGATATAATTATAGTGGAGAACGGAGTGTCTTAACACCAGGTTCTCCCTGTGTAGATCGCAAAATGGGAATATAAAACAAAAATATATATTTTTATGTAAGAAATTTATATACTAAGAAACTAAATTATATATTGATGTATGTCACAAATAAAGGATTTTTACCCCCAAAGTGTCTCCGGACACGCAGATAGAAAGAGGGCGCTGATCAAGCAGAATAAAACGAATGCGTAAAAGAGTTAGGTTCACATTATAGGTAGGAATATACTATTACTAATTATATTAGATATATTACAAAATTTTACAAAAAACCATTTCTCTTGTAAGAATTTTGTAAAACATTAGGCGATATTTAATTTAATCAATAGTTGGCAGTATCTGTTTATAAAGGACCGAATTTGTCCCTATAAAGGTATGTAGCCTATAGAATAATATATGTATGTACGAGTATAACACAACGTAACAACTTAGCATGCTAATATAACACAAAAAGTTTAGCATTTCTTCTAGATCCTTCGGATATGATGCTCATAGCCTACTATTATATTACTAACATAGCAAAATATCAAATTTTAAGTGAAAAAACCTTAGTATCCGCCATTTTAGAAATAATGATGAATGTGGAGTCATTTACACGTAACACAAAATGAATGCCTACAATATTAATTGACATGTAGCACAGTAGTTTTCTTTGTCCATGATCAATGATCCATGATCTATGATCCACGATCCACGATCAATGGTATGAAATAGCTGTGCAACCTATGCGTGAGACACGATGATATCGCGAAGCTAAGGCCGAATGGATTGTTATTCACGACGGTTTATGTAATATGTATATGTATGATAATTGATCGATTGCATCTAGCTCTTGACAGAATAGATAACACATTTTTTTATTAAAAAAAAGAATTCTAAAAATATTTTCTCGTTATGTCGGTAGTCTTAGTCAGTTATAAAAGTATTCATTCCATATATTGAAACGTCAACAAATTTTCAAGCAAATCAAACAAAAAAAATTGGCCATACTAAAATACTATAGAGCTAATTCATATTTAAGAGTAAGATGTAACCGACCAACCGACAGTGTACCAAAAGAAACAACGTGCAAATCGAGCGTTTGTCTGTTATCATTATAAATCCATATACATAATACATATACATAACATGATGCACCTCGTGCGTTTATGTTGTTTGTAAGATCGCGCATAGCTGAGCGGCAGTGTGAAGAACCCGCCCGGAGTGTTCAGGCTCTCCGTTGAGGAGCTCAGCGGGGCGAGGGCGAACTCTCCGCGGTCCTCCGCCGACACGCCCGCCCTACGTACACTTTACGTACGATTTTGTTATATTACACTTCTGTTTTTTTTTTAGCTTCACTTTTCATCTTGCGCAGCAGAGTAGTCAGAGGGACCGGGGAACCTAGTTTCCAAACACTCTTCTCCCATTGAAACACTTCCGTTCCCCACTTTCCGCCGATTTCTGGAGGCATTGCGTGTTGAATGTCGGATCTCAACATCGCGCTTCGCCTCGAAACCAGAGCGAGAAAAATTAAAACATTTAATAGCTCATTTCCTCGAGTGGGAATCGAACCCACAACATGTTGTCGTGCTTATGCAAACTTTTGCCCATACACAACGACTGGCCTCTTCTGTATGAAAACATACAGTATTTGCTACTTACAAATATATTAAACAAAATATCATGAATCAATAGTATAATTTTGTTGTTGACTGTATGTTAGTAAACGGAAACGTCGTCACGCACGATCTACGTAACTTTTAACTTATTGTTAAGTGTGATTGTTTGTGTGTACGAGTTTATTTAGTAAAGTCGTTTCAATTGCGATTGGAGTTTATTTTGTGTGTATGTATGTAAAGTCATATTTGACATTTAGAGAAACTAAATTTATTTATTTAAATAAATCTATAAAGATCAAAACAAATTCACATATGGTTATCATTAATCATTAAGGTAACATTTTTCTATAATAAAAAAAAAACAATGCCTTATGAGTCCGCCATAACTTATAAAATAACAAACTATATTTCAACAGTGACTGTATAAAATATACAGCATGGCAGTGTATGCCAGCAGACATATTTAGGACTAAAATAGACGAATACTATATTTTTACTCGAAATTACTCTTTTATTGCAATTCTAAAAAATAAACCAACTGTACTGGAAAAATATAAACCCATTTTATTAAATATGATTATAAAGATTATTGATGAATAAGAAAAAAGATGATTATTTAATAACATTATAATCAAAATGTAAATGTATTTTTAATCTGTATTGATTAGCTTACGAATATATTGAAGAAATCATTATAAAATCAAAAATATTTATTAAGCAATTAACTATCTAGTAATTTGTAAATGATTTTTGTGATATTATCAATAAGTAAAGACCAAGGACAAAGAATCAAAATTCAAAAATTGATAACTTTAAAGTTTTAATATTTTTTTGTGAACGATGACTAAGAAACAAGAAACTTAAAAGAAGGGTATTATAGAAAACAAAAAAGAATTTGACTTTAAAATTAGTTAATTTCGATTGTACAAAATGCTATAAATATATTTATTATCTATATATTTTTAAGGTGGTTTAGGCATTCTTGTTTATGATTTTTTTTAGTTTCATACGAAAAAAGGAAAAAAATATAATATTTTAATACATATACATGGATATGTGTATAAAAAAATCGCATGCTTAAATGTGCTTAGTAGGTTTCGGTATAAAATGAATTAAGTAAACTTATTTTATACAGTTTTTTAAGCCTATAATCGAGATGGAATTACATTTATAAAATCACAAATATTGCTTAAGTAAAAAGTACAGACTTCACAATATACGCATGAGCATTAGTTATTTTTGCCAAAAAATCCAATATTTTCCATTATTAACTAAAATGTACCTGATTTTAAGTAATTTAATAAAAAAGAGACATACAACAATAGATATTTCGAAATATTTTATTTATATACATAAATTCAAATTATTTTGAAATAATCCCTTAAATACAAAAAGGATTTCAAAATAATTTAAAATTATGTTACTTACTCATACATAACGTAACTTATAAAATAGTTATCATAAGCTTCGTAATAATAACTACATCCCCAAAAGTGACCCCAAAAACCCCAAACTCACCTCAAACTAAGATCAGGACTGGCACATCTAACTACCGGACTGGGTACAGCCGGCACTACCAAATACGCCATTGTCATATAATACTTCCACACTTGCATGTAGCCATCTCTCTCTTTTTCCGGTTTACGAGGGAGAGTCGGTCCTCGGGAGAGTAGAGAAGCACGATTGTCGTTTACTGGACTGAAAGTTAAGATTTTTTATCTAATTAAATGTTAATATTTTTTATAATAAAATGGAGAACAAAGCGTTGTAGGTTCGATCGACCGACCGGGGAACGAATTATTATTTAATATTTTCATTTCCTCCACTCTGGTAACGAGATAAAGCGCGGCGTTGATATCTGCTACCCAACAAGCAATGTAAACGAAATTCGGCGATGCGTACGAAGCGGAGTCTTTATTAGATTAGATATTAGATTCCCTCTGCCTACCCTGCTATATGCGGGATACTGCGTGAAACTAAAAATAAATGTCACTTACGCGGGTTCAATAATAGTGTACAAGGCGTGTATCCTCGCGTGCAATATCGGCCACGCCTGTAGCACAGTGGCGGGGCACTGCGATGGTATACGATTGCGTTCTAACAGACCGAATAAAACCACCTGAAAAGTGAAGGAGAAATGTATTTATAGTTTACATGCCATTCATATATTAATATTTAATGTAAGAACAATAAGTTTTAGTCTGTAATTTTTTTTTTTGTCAAAGTGTTATGTACATCATTTTCGTTTTATTTACTTGGCAATATTACTTTAAAATAGCTAGTCTGAAACTGAACTTACAAACACATACAAATATGTATAATTACAATAAAATGTAGTTTTCATTTTTCACTTAGTAAACGTCACAGCAAAAAATTGGCATCCGCAAAATATATGTATGTATGTGTATATAACAAACCTCTGCTAATACTAAATTGTAACTCATCGTTTCTAATCTTTTGTCTACTGGAGGTATTTATTAATATAAAACAGAGTAGAACATATAAAAATGTTTTTTTTTATTTTTGTACGTCAGCCTGTGCGTTTGTCCTAGACAATTTCAGAAACTGCGTAATCGATTTAAGTGCAGTTTTTGCTATTGTATTTTGGCAAACTCTCCTAATGTTTTGTTACAGTACAGTACATAATTTATTATTCATACAGCTATTTATGGATTTATTACAAACAATGGAATATATTTAATAAAAATATTATAAATTAAACTTTCAAGTCTATTTACTTGTTTTTAAGAAAATAGCAATTATAAAAATTCGCAATCTGAGGTTTTTTTAATAAATATTCCCAATTTCTCAATTCTATTTGTACTATAAAACAGTCACAGGGCCATCCAGAGAATTACACTGCAAAGTACCTAATTACATTTTTTTTGACCAATTGTAATCTTTGTACATCTATATTATATCTATTATGTTTATCATTTCAACAAAATTTAAATTTCACAAACAAGATATGTCATAATTACGAAATAGAAAATAAGTTATGTAACAAATTATCATATCATCTCACCTCCCAAGGATCGGCGCCATTAGTAGAACTGCCACTCCAACTGTTCTTAGAAGACGTTTCATCATGTTGAAGACCTGAACGTAATAAAGTATTAATAATAATGAAGAACACGGTATACAGCGTGAGGCTGTACGCTCCAGGCTATAGGACACAGGCTATAGGACACAGCACGGGTAGATAAAGGGAACCTAATGTTAATATTCACTTACACACCGATCAGTTTTCGAGATATTGTGTGTTAAATAGCAGAACCTCGTTTTCACTACCAACATAAGGGTTTCGATGGATTAATATTAATTTTATAATATCATTTATAGCATTCATTTTGTATATGTAGATTTGTTATTTCATAAATTACAATCTACCTGCAGTCCAAATGGCATGGCTTCTCTCAGCTACCCAAACTAAATCCGGTTGTCCTGCAGCTAGAACCGCTTGTTTCTCAGTAGGCGGTAGTATTGGAAGACATTTTTCTGTGAAATGCGGCACGTGGGTGTCCGCCACGTCAATAAGTGCGGGTTCATCTCTCGTCAGTTGTAGTCTTTCGAGGAGGTATTTCGTTTCCCTGAAGGAAAAAGATATAAAAATTAAAAATAAATAAAATTACTATAAAATTTATCACTTTTTTTGCTACTATTTAACTATTGATGTATTGAACTTTGATGTATGATTAAGTGACAGGATTATTTTAATTTGGCAATTTAAATTTTTAAATAATATGATAATTTTTTTATCAATTTTAAAATTAGAACTAATTTTTTGCAAAATGCTCAAAAATATAAGAAAGACAATATTCTAATATTGCAAAAAATATATTGGTGAATGTTTTGCATAATAATGGAACATATTTAACATTCGAAGCAAATTGTTGCAAGAGAAAGGACACGTAAAAAGAATGAGACCATCCCAGAGGACCTATATGAGGAGATTGATGACGGTGGACGTTTTACACTCCATTCTCTCTGCCTATCCAGCCAGGGATAAAGCGCATATATCTCAACTTACCTCAAGATGTGAACAGCCAGCCTCCTCGGGTAAGCTTTACACTGGCACAGCATAACCAAGGCCAGGGCCTCTGCACCTCTTATGACCGAGGCAAGGGGCTCTGGTCGCTGTGGGGCGGAGGTCGCGGGTTCACCGTTCTTCCAACTCGTTACAAGTTGGAGCAGCATTCTGAGCCCGTTCTCCACTAACTGAGGCGATGTATCCTGTTAAATAGAATAATATGTATAATATATGTGTTATATAACAATTATATTGAAACTTTTAACGCTGTGCACCGAAAATACGCTTTTAATCAATTTTATACTTGAATTCATATAAAATATTATTTTAAAATTTTTGAAAAAGGCCTTTAATTAATATAATACATTCAATATATAAAAATACCACAATATTATTTAAATTTGCATATAAATTAAGATATAAATATATTGAAAATAACAAGCTCCAAATAAAGAGCAGTTTTAGTAAAACTATATTAATTTAAATATACAGAATGAAAGCGTCTACACTACTTTTACGGGAACAGCATATAGGGTAAAATATTTGAAAATCATACCTGAAAAAATTAATAAATTAAGATACAGTTTAGACGTAGGATTTTTTATTTCATTTCACGATGTTTACCCATACTGTTTCGTGTGACGCAGTTACGAATAGATACTAATAACGTAAACACCTACTAATACAAAAATACTTCTAAATGTTGCGGATCTGCCGCTTGTCATTCTCAAAAAAAAAACATACTAGGACGAGAATTCATTTTTTGATTTATTGAGTAGTTAAAGCTGTGGTTTCATTTGAAGTGGTGATGATAAAAATACTCTGTATAATAATAACTAAGTTCAGTATTTTGTTCAACCATCCAACATATATTCAATATATTTCATTGCTAATTTCTGTTCAACTACAAAATCCGATACAAACCTGAACCTCTTTAGCCAGGAACTGTGTAAAGCCGGCTAGTACGTCCTGCCTCCACTCCGGGAAGTCCACTATCAGGGTCTGGAGGCTCTGGAACGAGAGGCCCCGGAGCTCCTCGTCCATGTGGACTGTGAGACGACACAGGAGGTCCACTAGTTCATTGGGGCTCATACCTTCTGGAATTAGCCTGGAAGGGAGAAAGGGTTTTGATAAAAGGACAGACACACAATAAAGTTCCTATTGCTTTCGTTATTTTCCTTTCAAGTATGGAACCCTAAAACTTATTAAAAATCTTGGTATTGGGCAAACAATTAAACCTCATCCAAATTCTTATATGAATATATTGTTTATTAATGAAACATTGTTATAAACAACTTTATATTTTATAATATTATATGAAATATTCTCCCCTATGCATTCCTAACCACGATATATATTTTTTTATTTACATTTTTCAATTTTAGAAAATTTCACTATCCATTACGCAATAAGCTCCACTAAGAGCAAAAAAAAACAAACGCCTCACCACATTTTACATCTCAAAAATAAAAAATATTAAAAAAACCACAAACCTCGGTATAGCCGCAACGCAAGTCCTAAACAAATCGATCCTAGGCTTCCTTTCACCTGTATTAATTTCCTGCTCCTTAGTAACATTTTGCGTGTTAGTCAACATAAGAGGCCTTCCGTAGTGCGCGTCTAAAGCTCGCAGGATTTCAACCAAAACCCGTCTAACATATGGAAAATACGCACTCATGCCTATAGACCTGGCCGTTTCATCCGTCAACATTTTATTTAGAAAAGTTTTTTTCACTCTTAACGTATTCCCCGATGGTAAAGTCCCCGAAGTCCTGGGCATGGGGGGTTCCCCCTCTTTTTGCTGTAAGCTGTCAGCCACAACTAAAAACGCTCTAAGACCTATGGACATGCGTTCAGGAGTTAAAATAATTTTAATAGGCCGTCCCACCATCAGAAGATCAAATACTATTTCTCTCATAGCGAAATCTAAGCGTTCTTGGGCTATGAACTGTATTATTTTAACAAATATATTCAATGGCGTATCTCTCGGCACAACGCCTTTTGATCCTTTGGGGAAAAGGGAATTTACTATGCTTTGTAGTCGGGACTGCGTTGCGGAGTTGCTTTCACATTTGATTCTTATCATGTATACCCAGAGGAGACGGTATAACGATTCTGTAAATAAATAAATACATTAAATTAGTATGCTATAGTTAGACTGAACACAAAAAAATGTTTTCATTTATTGCCAACTGAAAATAATTAATATGATGAGGTCATCGGGAATATTTTATAAAAACAAACAAAAAAACGTGATATAAATGAATTTAAACCTCTAAAGTCTAAGACAATATAAAAAACATTTTAATAATTTAGGTTAACTCTACCTTCCCTATTATATACGACATACATATAGCAGCATGAAGTTAAATTAAATATACAAATTATATTATTCAAATACATACCTAGAGCAACTCTACACATTTTCGGATCTCTGTTCTTCAAATGTGAAAGACACATGGCGAGGAAACAGTGTAGGTTGGCCAAAAAGAATTGTTTCTGAGATACACACAACAAACAAGTGACAAGAGGAAACAGAGCTAGTCTGTGCTTGGATTTAGTGCTGGTGTCTAAAGTGTGGCTGTACAGCATTTCCACGAAGTTTTTCAGGCACGGCACGTTGACTTCGTTTTTGACCGTCTACAAAGATATAATAAAATATCAATATTGTATTTTTCTTTATTTATATTTTATGTAAAACAATGTACTTTTTATTTTATGGTAAAGCTGGTAAATATTGACATTTGTGAGTTGTAATGTTTGAAAATTTTAAAAAATATTATTTATTTACTAATATGTGAACCTTTGGACCCTTTTTGCGAAAATTGCGCAGACGGAGGAGTATGAAATTTGGCACACTTATAGTTTATATGTAAGAGAAATGCAGAACGCTAATGTTTTTCAATAATAATGCTTATAAAGTACTGTAATTCAATAAGTAAAACATTACAAACACTACCATACATTTAACAATATTTACATTTTTATGTTTATAAAGTAGCACACAAGTTCCTATGGCAACGCCAACGCGTATTATTATACGAGTCAATTGGTTCTCTAGTTACAAATTACTATGGATCCGAACTTGTACAAGTTTGGGTCTTATACAAAAATCTAAATGTATACATTTAAACTACAAATTAAGTATAGTATGCTATAATAACAAGTTTCATGATGTAACATATAAAATATGACTTTTTAAGGATCTTCACTCATCTCAAATAACCAAATGTTCTCTGTATTCTTTTACATGTATACAATAAGAAATTTAAAAACTTACAGCTGCAACAGGCACCAGAATCTCAACAAACAGACCGGCTAACGCGTGTCTTATATCTTTATCTTTCACTTCAAGGAAATATTGAGCACACTCCTGTAGAAACTGGAAAGATGCTTCAAATTCTTCTATTGGAACCATTTTGACTCGGAAGAACTTCATGCCCATTAATAGAGATATTATACTTTGAGTTGTGTGTGGCGAGGGTTCACGGCTTTTTAGTTCCTGCAAGGGTAATACAGATTAAATATATAGAAAATTTATATATATTTTTAAATATATATGTAAGAAAGTTAATAAAATAACAAATATTTAAAATTCGTTGACGCAATATTAACAAAGACTATAAACTATTTGATAAAATGTTATAGAGACAACCGTTTCTATTATCAATAAAGGCGATTTAAAAGAAGTGACTATTAAATCTATGAATCCTTTCGAGCTTTAAGATGTCACAGACAGATTAGAATTACATTTTGATAAAAAGTTTGGAACAATAGCTTTTTGCAAAAAATGGTTCCAACACTATCAATATCATATAAAAATTAAAATTAAATAACTATACCAAAAGAACATAATAATAGTTTTTTTTTGTATATTATATATTATATATATTCTTATTTATAAACACCAAACACAATATTTAACTTTAAATTAATAAAAATACACATTTACCTTCAATTCCAAAGTAAAACGCTTTCTAACAGACGCAAAACGCGATTGCGCCAGCACACCTATTACCTCTGCGTACAGATCTGCTATTATATGAACGTTTGCTGCATTTGGATTTGACTGGAGACTGTAAAATTAAGTTGTATTATTAGTATTGTTATAGATTTTGTAGAAAAGAAAAAACAAAGATGAGACTAAGATTATATATAAATTAATTAACTAAGATTATATATACAAAAATTTTGGTTGTATACATATGATTATATATACATAAACTAATAACTGAGACCCAGTAGCACACCGTGTGACTGTAAACACGACAGGTTGTGGGTTCAATTCTTATTTGGGGAATAACTTTTTTAATATTTTTATTTCCTTGCTCTAGTCTCAGACAAAGCGCGGCGTTAAGTTCTGGCAACCGACAATGTCTCGAAAATTCAGCGTAAAGTAGTGAACGAAGTGTCTTAATACTAAATTGGCTGTCCCTCATAATTCGGGATACAGTGTGAGGATATAAAAACTACCCACCCCTCCTTATAGTTAAATCGTTTGAATGCAACATTCTCTATATATTGCACCAGATCCTCATGTCCAGGATGGAAGGGCAACTGTCTCAGCACTTCTATTAGTGCCAGGCAAAATAAAAACTCTACAGCTAAATCTCTTCTCTCTGCTTGTAATTCCTCGTTTGACCTCTCCACTTGTTCTGGATTTGTTCCACTGCCTGACACTATTGAAATTATACTGGAAAATAGGTCAATTTATAAATTATATTATTTAAATAGAAAAAAATATGGATATAATAATAAATATTTTTAAAAAACCTATAAAAATTTTGATAGCAGCTGGATTTTAGTAAATACATAGAATATATTTCTATTTTATTTTATATAAGTCCAATGTTGTATTGTTTATTCAACAAATACATCAGTGACTTAAAACAATTTCCCGGTTATACCCTTGTAATAATTATTTCTCGAAATATATATATTTTTCAAAAAAGAAATAATAAATAAATTTTCTTATCTTAGATATTTAAATAAATTAAAAAATAAAAAGGTCTCCCAAAAATTTCCGATATTAGCTTTTTAGTGTAGCAGTTTGACGTTAATTGTTTTTAAATCGATTTTTTTTATTCTATACACATAATAAAATTATAAATTATTGCTGTATGTAAAAGGAAGATATAAAAGAAAATCAATGTAATAGAACTCAAAACAACGATTTTTTGTCCGTTTATCTGTGCTTTTGTGCACGTTAATCTCAGAAACAGCTTAAGCAATTTAAATCTAGTTTTCAATGTTGTATTTTGGCAAACTTACCTTAGCTTTTAGTTTTATATGAAAACGTAAATACTACAAAATTTTATGAAAATTTCTGAAACTTTAGCTTTCAACTTATAAATATTTTCTTTACAGTAACAACGTTATTGACTCGGCAAGTACACGAAAACACGAAGCTAATTCAAATTAGTCAATACATAATTATGTAGTTCATGCAGTCGAAGTCGCGAGCTGTTTGCTAGTTTAATAAAAATTAAGTGTGGGGGCCACGATGTTCATTATATCTTTTTTTCAAAGAGGCCAATCACATTTAAATCTATAATTGAGATAAAATTGCCAGTTCTGGTCATCCTCTTTACTTTAATTAGTTACAATTTAAATATACAATTACTGAAAAATATTATATAATATTTGACGTGAGACAATTAATTGTACTCATACATTATAAGTTTCCTGACATTCAATAGACATTATTATATTAATCTAAATTTGAGCCCAAAACAGAAAACATAGGGTGTTAATATAAAAACAAAAAAAAAATGATCAACATACCCTTTATTCCTAGAATCCTGGTGTGGTTTTTTCGCTTGTTCACTCAGCTGTGGGGATTCCGCCATTTGCCTCTCCAGCCAGCCGAAGAGAGCTCTGAGTAGGGACGGGAGGCAGTGCTCCGCCACGGTGCCGAAAGCGGAGAGGATCTGGTCTAACTGGGGATCTTCGCCGCGTTGCAGAGTTTTGTTTAGTGGCTTTTCCTGAGATATATAGATAAGAGCATAATATAAATATATATAAAGTGGCGAAAGGAGTGTCTTCACACTAGTTTCTCTATGCCTACCCCGCTCTGCGCGGGATACAGAGTGAAGCTGATTTATATATTTTTTTATATTTGTCACATAACACATATTAAAGGGTCCACTAAGTCTTGTAAACAGAAATAAAAAACCGAATCAACTAATCTACTATACAAAAATTTCTCAGTGCTCTCTTAAAAATAAAGCTACAGAATTTCATATAAGTAAACCCCAAAAGTCTAACTGTGGATCTCCACCGCGTCTGGCTTTTCCCACTAACATACAAATAAATATTTTTTTGTAGAACTAAAATTTGAAATTAAAACTGAAATTAAAATTGCGTTCTGTCACAGGCATGGTAAGTAAGTAAGAAGAAACATGTCACATCTGAAAGTCAGAAAGAAGAAAAGAGTAAGAAATTCGTGTCCAAAATTTTACAATTATAGAGGAACGAACGAACGCATTTGCGGCTCATACAATAAATACAGTACAAAGATAAACATTATATAATATATTACTAAAGGAAACCACGATAGCAAGCAACAACCACATCCATTTCGATACAAATAATAGTTAAAATGTATAAATAATTATAATACAAAAACACCACTGCTAATAGTTGATTGGCGTGTTTTAACACTAGGTTCCCTCTATCTACTCTACTATATGTGGGATACAGCGTGGAGCTGATTTCTTTATAAGACTTCATTATTACTAAAGAATATTTTTGCTACTTTAAATTTAAATTTATGAAGGGAACCATAATTTTTGAATATATATTCAACAACGAGGACTTGACGTAGTTCGTATTTTTTTACATTGCACATTTGGGTAAAAATATATTATTACAAAAAAAAATAAGAATCTCTTACCAAAGCTTCTGCCATAACTGCCTCCATCTTCCTCTCAGCTTGCACAGTGAATTCCGTAAAAAGTAATCTCATGACATATTCCCCCGGCCTCAGGTCGGCATCTGAACTGGCGACCATCGCCCCTTTATTCGGACCCCACGGCAGCATTGAACCTAGAACCACCATCTTTTTGGTTATATTTAAATAAAACATTCTCATTTTAATAGTGGTTCAATGTTAACTAAACTGAACTGAAGCCAGTATTGACACATAGTAACGACTTTCCTGTTTCCTTAGTTTATAACGATATATTAATAATAATTAACGCTTTATATTTGTACTATAACAATGTATTACATTTTGCTTCAAATTACAGTTACTCTCATAATTCATATTCTAATATAATATACTGATTATTTTTTTTAGTTTCACGCTTTTGCCGTGTGATCCCGGCGTAGAATAGGATCATCCTGGTACTGGTGGTGTCGTAAGAGGCGACTAAAGTACGTGTGGTAGAGTCACGTCGCCAGCAATGGCAACCGCATGGGCAGAACTCGACCGGATCATTACCACCCCCGGCATTTAAAACCGGCGTGAAGTAGTGGCTTTATGCCACTGCATTTCGCATCAGGTAATGCCGGGCTCCGGCGCCCAACCCACCTTGTCGGCCAGCAACGCACCTGTAGCCCCTCTGGTGTTGCAGGGAACCTGGAAACCTAGTGAAAAGACACTCCGCCCGCATTAAGACTAACATTCCCCTCCTTCCGCCAAATTATGGAGCCATTGCGTGTTGAGTGGCGGAACTCACCGTCGTGCTTTGCCTCGTTACCAGAGCGAGGAAATGCATATATTAAATATTTCATAATTCATTTCCTGCATGCTTCTCGCCCTACTTGTCGTCATACTCTACTGAGGGAGATTAACTCCCTCAGTAGAGTATTAACTCCCTCAATGTTTTTCAAAAAAAGTTGGTAAGATTTTATCTTATCTGTGACATGTTGTCGCTCAACAAGTAATATCTCGAATTCCAGCGACGATCCACGCACGATAAAGAGGCTCCTTTTGTACCTGGTACTCACGGTAGGGATAGGAAGCAACCTACCTCGTGTAGACACCAGTGAAGCAAGCGTAGTGCCTATAGCCCTCACATCAGGCACCGGCTTATCCTGGAAGCAGGGCTCCACTATGCTCATGTCGTCATGGCGAGGGGGCTCCGATATGACGCTGTCGGACTCCGCCTCACTGGAGACCATGGAGGATGGGGCTTCTTCTGTACCGGAGGCTACATGGCCAGAAAAGAAATATATGTGTCAATTTTTCTTAAGAAATTTTGGTTGTACACATATTATTTTTTATTTACATTCCTTCTTAATATGTTTTTATTATAATTTAAACTAGATGTCAATTTTAATAGAGGCATTTATAACTGCCACTATGGCAATACAGACAGATTTCATTAGTCTGTATATTTAAAAAAAAAATATATTTAAATAACTAAAATTATTTATGTATTATTCAGTTATACATTTCTAGATTTAATCAGTTTTATCATAATATATCATAGATATCATATGTTAAGATACCAAAACAAAATGTTGTATGCAAAACTTCAGGCATTTTAATGTGCTAATGATGAGCATGTGAAAAATAATATGCTTTTCATACAGTCTTTTAAAAAAACTTAAGCAAAAAGGCAAGCTATGAAATACAAACCTGACGCATCTTCAGGGTGACCGTCTGATGGTATTGTACTCAGAGAGTCCGACTCTTCTGATGTCATCATATTGTAATGAAATATAGAAATCTGCTAGAATGGATCTATAGTTGAAGAGTGATTATGTCACTAAAATAGAAAAAAAACACACTTCACAGAAATGATAAAATAAAAAAAATGATTTGTGCTGATCAATGGTTTGGTAGAGTATGTAACACTAAGCTTAGTATTTGTGGTCGGCAGAGCTTCGCAAACACAAGTCAATACTTAATGGATGTTCAACGATTGATATCAATACATAGTTTTTTTAATATAGAACTTGTAGCAATAATCTTAATACATATGTATATGCAATGTGCTCAGTTTATTTGCAAAATATAAGTAAAAAAATATAAATATGCATAGAATGTGTTAATATATTTCTTATAAATAATGAATATTTTATTTTTACAACACAGGCTTAGCAATGATCAAATAATGCATTTAAAGTGCAATTCAAAGTATGGACGAACTTTATACCTTTAATAACATCATTAGATAAGACTCCAATCTGCAACATTGTGCCTAAAAGCAAAAGCATTATTACACATTTAATTTATCAAAAAATTATAACTTTTCAAATGTTATAATTTAAAAAATCAAGGATAAGTAGAAAGTAGAAAGAAAAATAATTTGCAATAGGAAATATAAATTCGAGTTATTTACAATCAAATTGAGTATTTTACATATGAGTAGTGTAAGATTTAATTAAAATCACAGTTTAAAAACACTCGCATTTGCTGTTTGGTAACAAAAATAATCTATTTTAATATCAGAACAGATATAAATAAAATATTTCCAAAATTAACTCTTAATAAAATCTTGAATACTATATAAAAAAAACAGCAAATATGATATATATGTCAATAGCGCACAGCTCCAGTAGCAATCATTCTATTAGAATTGTATAGAATCATAATTGAATGATAGACCTAGTTATAGTACTTAACACAATATATTTGTTTATTAGCTGCATACTGTATTCTGAATCTAGCAGGATAGGCAGATAGAAATTAGAGTTAAGACACTCCATCTCACACACACCACCCAACTTTTATGACATTTGTTGAGTTGAGTGATGGAAAATGATTCATTCCCAATAGTGAGAATCGAATCCACACACATTGCAAACATGATATTTACTATTAAATGTATATAGATAAAATAACTTTTCTATAGAGAATATATTTTAATAAATAAAATTTTATCAGTGACAATAATATTTGCAAAATACAAAAAATAAATAGAACAATAAATAGATTTATAAGCAAAAAGCTGTCAAATTAGCATAACATAATGCTTAGGATATTTATATTTTTGAAATCCCATAATTAATGTATAATGTGTCAAAAATTGGGCAAAAGATGGGGAACAGTGTCTTGACACTAGATTCCCTCTGCCTACCTTGTTATATGCAGGATAAGTGTAAAGCTGTAAAATGAAACATATGTAGAAAGGAACATCTATCAGTTCTAAATGTATATACATGTAGGTATGTATTAATACCGCTCACACCACTGATTTATTGGTGAGTCATTCCACTCAATGATAGATATAGGGCAATTCAATGCTTAGTAACTTATAAATAAAAGAAAAGGGGGATAATTTTAAATTCAAATTCAAAATATTATTTATTTAATTGTTTTGCAAGCACTTTTGAATCAAAAAATAAAAGTGTACTTTCTAGTCACTGATATGCTAATATTTTTAAATATTCTATAAACTATTAGTTTTGTTGATTATATAAAGACATTTTAAATCGGCCAATTACTTAAGCACGTAAAACATTTGCTTTTTATTACTTTTTAATTTAATTATGTAAACAGAGGACTTGACTTAAAGGATATACGACAATATTTTGTTCATTTATTTTAAAATTAATCGTATATCAGTTAACAAGAACTGATTGATTTTAATGACAATTTTAAAATATTTTCTTTTGTTATACCATTATTACTGTTACGTTAACAGAATCTTATCTAGAAGTACTTTTCGGTATGTTTAGTAAATAAAAAAGTCATAGAAGGTTATAATAAAACGACAACATCAAAAACAAATAGAGATGAATGAAACAAAATACGCTAAATAATAAATTGGATAAACAAGCTGAAATACGTTAAAAATACCTAGTGTTTTAGCTCGGCATTTGTGCAGCAATCACTTGAAATAACAACATCTTGATGTTAAAAACAATATAATTAAGTAGAATAAATCAATTTTTTATAGAATTTTCCACAATCACGCCGTCATTAGCAAATTAATAGATTTAGTTGGTATTTGATACAGATTTTAGCATTTATTTGACACATAGGTTTACACGGCAAAATTACGTTTACCCGTTACGTTAGAGAACTTTTTAAGGTCACTGGACTATAGAATTAAATCGATTTATATTGTCTATGACAGTGCACTAAACCGTTCCATTCTACGCAGCGTACTAGCATTTATGAAACACAGTCGTGTCAAATGTCAATAAGTGATTCGGTATGTTATATAAATAAGAAGTGTAACTCACTTTAATTTGTTTGAACTATAATATGAAACTAAAGTTGAATTATTAATTTAGAGTTGAATTATTAGTTTAGAGGAATAGTTTTACTTTTTTATTGTACCCACTTAACATCTTGGGGAGCAGAGAAAGAAGGTGTTTAAGGTATAATTTAAAATCTGTGACGCTTGAGATTGCAAGATTAGCCTATTTTGGTATAATTATACCTATTTTGGTATAATTTTTATTCCAATAGTATTTATTGGAAATATGTAATATATTAAATAGAAAATATTTTAAAATTGTCATTAAAATCAATATGTAATATGTTCGTTACAATATATGATTTTTGCGTAACTTTAAACATTTATGCAGCGCATGACCGCTCTTCTCCCGTGTTTTAAAACTTTGATATCTTCAACCGTAGCGTTTGGCGCTCCGTTCTCTCTGACTACCCCGCTGGGGATAAAGCGTGAAGTTAGTTAGTTAGTTTGATATCTTTAAAAATATCCATTTCTGTCATATGCTGAAAAAAAAACAATTCTATTCAGGACATGGAATATTATTGTACTGTTGATAATAGTTTCGCAATTATCAATTATTTATATAATATTTAACCACGAAAATAGTTATTGTGACTTATCTTTAAGAGATAGAAATATTATGTGCTATATGCTATACATTACGGTGTATTTCTTTAGTTAGCCTTACATAACCAAATAACAATAATAATGAACTAGTTAGCAGGCGTTGCTGCGCAGAGCGAAAGCTTACACCACATCAAAAAATTAAGCTACTCGAGTAACCGAAGAGAACCAAAGAAAAATATGAATTAATAATCAACAGCAAATAACTACATAAAATTACACAACAGTATATCGAAAATATAAGGAAATTTACAAAACCGTCAACGTCGTCTGTCCGTTCAGGTCGGTCATATCGTGAGGCTTTGAAACAGTGATATCTCCTATTTATTATAATGATGTACAGTAAAGTATAATTTTTATTAGGTGCAATGGTAAAGGTGCCTATTATACTCGTATTTATTTAAATAAGGATGAATACCAAATTATAGAAAATACATTAACAATAATCCGATAAATAAAAATTTAAATTAAATATATTAAAATGGTTACTATGGCTCAACCTTCAGTGATAAACATATACATTCGCGGACTTTTAATACATTTTTTATTTTAAGTGTCTCATAAACGAAAGCGTTCAGGAAGCTCATTTTGGGCGACCTTTTCTTAAAACAACAAAATTCTTTGTTGCTTAACAACGGTTGTTTAGCCACGGTTGTAATTAACATGGCAGAATAAATTGCTTGTCAAATTACAAGGTACTTTAATGTATAAGTATATATTGAGAATATCAGAAATATGAGAAAAAAAGTAACCTATGTCCATCCCAAGACCCTCAAGTATCTCTATATGCAATTTTATCACAATCGGATCAACGGTTTGGCCCTGATTGCGTTACAGATAAACAGACAGTTCCTTTCGAATTTATAACATAGGTATGCATATTTTACTTACCAATAGTAAGCATAAATGGTATTTGTACATAATTGCTATTCATATTTAATCAGGCAACTTCATTTATTATTTTTATTATTTTTTTCCCGTTTTATGCAGTATCCTTTATATATCAGAAGCCAGGTAGAGGGAACCTAGTTTTAGGACACACATTTCCCCACTTTCGTCTGAATTTTAGTGACGTTACGGGTTGAGTGGCAGAACACAACACCGCACTTTACCTTGTTACCAGAGCCAAATTAAAGTATAAATAAATAATAATTAATTTCCCCAAGTAGGAATCGAACCCACAACCGTCGCGCTTACAGTAGCACGCATGTGCCCTTGCGCCATGAATGACTAGCCTCAAACTGTTACGTTGTTCATTGGTTCATCTAAATATTTTGTAACTAATCTTTTTTATGTATATTAAGACCAGGCAAACGAGCTAGCGGGTCACCCGACGTTAAGTGATTACCGCTGCCCATAACCATTTGCAGTATCAGAGGAATCATCAATACGTTGCAGGAATTTGTTGACCCGCCCCTTCAAAAGTTTACTATCGTAGTTTTGTGGGAACGCGTCTGGTGGTAGGTGGTTCCGCATAGAGCTATCTCGTATACCGGGCACTTGAACTAGCCCAAGAATCTAGGTCTAGCTGAATCAAATCGAATCGCTGTCTTTACATAGAAGATATATGAGAAAAATTATTATCAAGGGCCTATCGACAATCTTAATTTATTTTAAGATGTTTTTTTTTTCAGCTCCACGCTGTATCCCGCACACAGCAGAGTAGGCAGAGAGCATTGCGTGTTGAGTGGCGGAACTCAACGCCGCGCTTTACCTCGACATCAGAGCGAAGAAATCAAAATATAAATGTAAATAAAAATTTCATTTCCTCAAGTGGGGATCGAACCCACAACCAGTCGATTTTACAGTCACACATTGTGCTTCTGCGCCACAATTGGCCTCATTTAAGATGTTGTTTAACAAAAAATAGAGATTTAAAAAAAATTGAATACGTAGGTTAAGTGATATAATTTATTAGCTAAATATATAAACAGTACACAATTTTAGATAATATATAGAGATTAATGTTATAATAAAAAACTAAATTATATAATATTTATAATCGTAATAAAATCAAACCAGAATCAAATAATTATATTTTTAACTGAGACTAACTTTACCTTAGTTGCTGGTTATTTGAACTTTTAATTTTAAACACGTTTTCTTATGACTTTTGTGAGTTGATATTGTGTCAATTTCAATAATATTATACTGGCGGCTCGCCCACGGCTTCGCCCGCTTAAAATACATGATTATTAATTTAATAAGCAGAATTGATCGACAACTCTAATGATTTCTAATATGATGTTTTTACGACATTATCGTAAATTCTATAAGAATTTTTGATTGTTTCGAACTAAAAAATATGACCAATGTTGATATTTGATATTCATAAAATATACATAAAGCTAATTATTTATTATATGTATATATTTTTGTAACATTACGTTCTTTTTACCTATGTTATGTTTTTTAAAACTCTGTTAAATGTGCCGATGTCAGTGAATAATTTAATTTACTGCTTCAGAAACAGCCTTAAATGTTAAATTATTGATTTGGGTAAGGATTCATAATATTCTTTGTAAAATAACTGTAATGTTTGCATATTAACTCCTGTACAGTTTTTAAATTAGTTACACATATTATTAGCTAAATGTACAATTGGTAAATATGTAGTTATTACAGAGTACACGTAGAAAGGATGTTTTTAGGCATTTTTATATAGATTTATTTCAAACGAACGAACGAACCAAAAAATCTATGTATTTGCTTGATATCTCTTTGAAGATCAAATCGTTCTTTATCTCTGTGTTGAATTAATTACGATTTAAACTTAACTGTTATGATTTATGAAGGTAATCTCCACTAACAATTCAATTTTGTTTACTTTATTGTATAAAATATTGTATAATAGTGCTTCAAAAATATATATTTTTATCAACAGTCATATAATCAAGACGTTTCGAATGTCATTCTTTAGCCAGGAATCTTACCAGCGCGATTGCTATATAACATTCGCAGGCAAACTAATGCCTTGAGTTCATTCAAATGACGATAACTTTTTTTTTAATGAACCGATTTTGATGAACCAAACTTTAGTAGTTAAGTTGAGTTAAAACAAAGCAATTGGTGAAACTTTTAAGTAAATCGGTTCAGTACTTTCAGAGAAAAATGTGGACATACATATAGACAGACAGACAGACAGACAAGAAATTCAAAAAAAATCTTTTTGCTTTCTATTATTCTTTTTAAGTGTCCCTCTATCCATTTCAGTCAAAATTACTAAATGTACAGACAAAATATTTGTACTGTCTTATTATATATAGAGATTATTTATGCTCAACAACTCTCAATCGTGTTACTTAAACAATGCAGGTTAAAATTTTGCTTTTCAAAGTGTTTATACTATTATAATTTTTTAAAACAATTTCTTGATTTTAATTGTTTTAAAATAATATATTTATTGAAATAATAATAATAATAGAAAAAATGACTTTGTACGTTCCAGAGTATCAAATATCTGTAAAGGTTAATACCAGGTGAGACGAGCAGGTGAACGCCACCGAGGACACTCGAAGTTTCTGGAAACAAATAATTGTTCAGAATAAATATTCTTCTACAATATGTAGTATAAGGCTTTATATATAGTACTGAGCCCTATGATTTTTTTTCTGATTTATTTTCATTTTATATGAAATTTTATAACAAAAAGAACAGTATTACAAAAAAGCAAGACCCAAATAAAATTTTAGTTTTGCTGAAAAGTTTGGTTTTTTTATAATCTATACATATAATAAACCAGTAAAAATATTTTGTCTGTACATTTAGTATTTTTTACTGAAATGGACAGAAGGTGACTAAAAAAGAATAATAGAAAGCAAAAAAATCTCTGTCTGTCTGTCTGGCGACATTTCATATAATGTCTTGGTCTAGGCTTTATTATTTTCAATATTAACAATTTCCTTTGGTTACTTTTAGGCCAGTCGTATTCGATGGCCACTCGAGGAATTTAAATTTATATTTCCATTTCTTTGCTCTGGTATCGAGGAAAAGCGCGGCGTTGAGTTTTGCAACTCAACACGCAATACCTGCAGAATTCGGCAGAAAGTGGGGAACGGAGTGTCTTAACACTAGGTTCCCTCTGCCTACCCTGCTGTGTGCGGGATACNACTAGGTTCCCTCTGCCTACCCTGCTGTGTGCGGGATACAGCGTGAAGCTGATTTATGATTTATTTTTTTATTTCTTCCCTCTGTTGTCGAGACAAAGCGCGGCGTCGAGGTCCGCTACTTAACACGCAATACATCCAGAATTTGGCGTGTGAAAGTTGAGAGGTTAGGTTTCCTTTACCTTACATTACTGTGTGCTTTTTTTGCTAAATTAATATTTAAAATTTTATTTACTTGTTAAATATAAAAAAAAGAGTAATTCGTACTTTTTATCAACTGCATTGTAACTCACGTGGTCGCACTTGAATTGCGATAATAATTAGAAATTAAATATTAAAAAATTTTACAAAGTTCTTCTTACTATAGAAAACATAAAAGAAGACCTTAAAAAATTACAAAAACACACTAAAAAACCCCGAAAAGTGTAGTTACCTGTGCAGTAGAACTTTACAACTAAAAGTTAAAACCTATTGTTGCCTTGCTTTGTATTAGTAAGTAACGTCGATATATAATATAAGTAAACTAATACGTATCAGATTACCGTCATATCAATGAACTAAATTATTATACGGCTTCAACTCACCCAGCGTTAAGCACATCCGCACGCAACAAGCCTCGTTACCAAACTGGATTTAGGACATGAGAACCAACATCTCTGAATGTATTGTGTTATACATCATTTTATAAAAATGTCTAAGAAAAATGGTTTAGAAGTAGCTGCGTCGAGTAAATCGGACGCTACGGAAACGACACCTCTCGTGTCCAAGGTAAGCTTTTTTAACGAAATACCAACAAATATTGTTACTTCATTTTAAACTTAAAACTACAAAAAATTATAACAATTATCTGTCCATTAAATGAAAAAAAAATATCCTTAGGTATATTATAAAGCTTAAGTTAAGTAAACTTGAATTTGTTTGGTTGTAAGGATTTATCTACATACATATTTGTAATCTCAGGATTTATTTACATACATATTTGTAGGAATTTTACACTTATATTTATATTTTCAATATGCATAATATTTTTATTTATTTTCATTTCTTCGCTCTGGTGCCGAGGCAAAGCTTGGCGTCGAGCAATGCCTCCAGAATTCGGCGGAAAATTTAAAAAGGAGAATATTTTGCTATGTGCAACGTTAAGCTATAAAACATACATATATAATACATAGGTATGTACTACAAGACAAAGTGCGGCGTTTGGTTCCACAATTCCACATACAATATTCTGAACTACGTCATAAAATGAAGAACGGAGAGTGTTAACAATTAACATTACATTTCTTTTACGTTCCATACTTGCTTGTATGCATATATCAAAAAACATATATAATTGAATCAAATTAAATTGAGTCGTGGCGCAGGGACACAATGTGTGACTGTAAATGTGACTGTGGGTTCGATCCACATGCGAGGAAAAAAAATGTTTATTTAAATTTATATTTAATTTCTTTGCTCTCTACTTAACACCCAATGCCTTCAGAATTTAGTGAAAATCGGTGTTTTAACACTAGATTCTCTCTGCCTACCCTGCTGTGCGCGTGATACAGCGTGAAGCTGATAAATCAAATTGAATTAAAATTGAATTTTAATAAAATAATATATTATAAATAGCCGTGTGGTTATAATGTATTCATAGATGAACGACAGTTTTGATCGCAGGAACCGGTTTAATAATTTTAAACTTGGAGAAGCAATCGATGTTCTAACGTAGTACATATACATACATACCTATGTTGCGCAACGATTTAAACATACTAACAAAAACATCCATTTAATAGTTATTGCGTGCTACGTGGGGAATGTGGGTGGAAAAATATTATAGTAGGCACCCATTTCACCCTTTTTTTCCAATATAGCAGTGTAGATAGGGAACCTCGTGTTAAGACACTCCGTTCCCCACTTTGCCCCCTATTTTCGAGACATTGTTGATCGGATGATGATACAGGAAAATATATAAAGTTATTTGAAACTATTTCGTTATTAAGACGCATTATAAATGTGTCAATTAATTAATTTTAAAATTGTTGTTGTGATATGTAAAAATTATATTTTAGGAAATTCATTAAATTACAAATATATTAAAGACGCCATTCGCCATAATTGTATTGAGGCCGCCAAAATTGTGCCTAAACAGAATTTTGTCTACTTTTATTGAAGCCTACCTATATTTTGAGACTATTGTGACACAGCGACTGTAAATACGAAAGCTCTGGTTCCATTGCCACTCAAGGATTTAAAGTGAACGGAGTGCATTAGGTTCTCCCTTTTCTACCCTGTTATAAATAAAAAAATTGAAACAATTAAAATTTATTACTGTTTTATCACAAATGAAATATAAATTAAAATACCAAACAAATATATGTGCGGGATACAACGTGAAGCTAAAAAATAGTAAAGCACCATGTATATTTTAGTCGCTCAGCATGAAATCAAAATGGATTTGAATGTGTGACTAATATGTTATTTTCTCGACCTATCCGATCAACTCCATATAAATAAAAAAAATATGTACTATTAAATCTAGTCCCATATTTAAAAATCGCTCTCAAGTCTGAGATCGATCTAGAGATGCTGTTTCGTTCATAGAAATATAAATTATGAATAAAAACGGCATCTCAACATCGATCTCAGACTTGAGAGCGATTTTACAAACCGCTCTCGGGCCCTATTCTAGTAAAAATCCAACCTAATCTTTGTCTAGCACGGGATCAACAAACGAGAACAACCTTAATTAACCGTTGTGCTTATTCTAGAAATAATGTAATAGAACAACGACTTTCTACCTTATAATATCTATAGTAGTAGTGAATTTGAATTAACTATAGTCATTTTGTACTAACAAGCCACAGCCGCTCAACCGCAACTGGGTGTCGATGTAAGCTGTATCGAAAACGTAAGTCCTTTCATTCGAATGTACATATTCTTGTTTACTTCGTAATCCGTATATCCATATAAGTACAGGTTATTATTATTATTATTTATATTTATATATTAAGCGGCCTCTATCTGGTCAAAAATTAAAACATTCACTTTTTTTTTATAGTGTCGAGGAAACATGATTTCATTAAAATCGTATTTTTTGACAATAACATACTTATTTATATAGAGGCCGGTCGTGGCGCAGCGGCACGAGGTGTGACTGCAAAATCGACTGGTTGTGGGTTCGATCCCCACTCGAGGAGATGAAATATTTACTTAAATTTATATTTCCATTTCTTCGCTCTGGTGTCGAGGTTAAGCGCGGCGTTGAGTTCTGCCACTCAACACGCAATGCCTCCAGAATTCGGCAGAAAGTGGGGAACGGAGTGTCTTAACACTAGGTTCCCTCTGCCTACCCTGCTGTGTGCGGGATACAGCGTGAAGCTGATTTTTTTTTTAACATACTTATGAACGTTAGTTAACGTTTAAGTTACTTTAAACTTTTCTATAATTATAATCACTTTTTCATAAATATTAATGAGATTTAATTTCTAATTAATGTCCCTTAGTACTATATTTATATAATTTTAGATTATATTTTTAATCAATACTTATTTTTTATAATCTGTATTGCGTCGTCACAATATTTACATTCACTTTTTATAAAAATAAGATTTCGAAAATACTACTTTTGAAGTAGTTTGTAGGTTTCCATGTAAATTGCAAATACAACTGACATTTAGTTTAACATAATTATAACTAACAGTGCTGTTTATTTCTTTGTCTATATTTTTCCATAATTTAACATTTCCACGTTCCACTCCAACTTTGAAGATATTGCGTGTTTAAAATTTAAAAGGATTTTTACCACAGCAAAGAAATGAAAAATTTTGAGTGGGAATCGAATCCACATCCGTCGTATTTACTGTCAAACGATATGCCACTGCGTTAGACTGAAAGGACGGATTCTATGCCCACTTAATTCAATGAAAATAATTTTCCCGCTCTGGAAAAAAAGTGTAGATCTGAGATCCACTACTCACTTATCATGAAAATTAGTGAATTTGAGCGGTAAATCGAGAACACAGTGTCTTGACACTAAGTTTTCTCTGTTTGTAAAGCGAAAAACTGGAAAAATATATTTCAATTTTAAAGATCGAGAATAATTTTACTAAACACGAGTGTTTAGGGGTCTTGAGCTGGGAACATACCACTATCTAGTCGTAGCTAGAATAAGGGGTCTGTTTGCTGGTTGGCGCAACTACACAAGGTGTCCAAATTTAGAGTCGAATTATCGCATAAGAAGCTGGAAGCTTCAAGATCCACCGGTTAGAGAGGAATATCAAGAAAGAGTTTCCAAGAAGCTAGACAGCAGCGAATCTGGAAATTAAAATATTGAAGTATGCTGACAGAACCTTAGGGATTGCATGAAGGAAGCGGCAATAGAGGTATGTGGTAAAGGGAAAAGAGGCTTTACCAAAANAGAGGTATGTGGTAAAGGGAAAAGAGGCTTTACCAAAAAGCGCGACGAATGGTGGGATGATGAAGTGCAAGATGCTATAGAAAGAAAGAAGAAAGCATGGCAGGATTATAAAGCCTCAGTAAGGATAAAAGTATGAAAGAAATTAAAAAGAAAGAATATAAACTGTAAAAGCACCAAACGAGAGTACTGATAAAGATGAAGCGAGAAAAGGCAGAGAATGAAAGAGACGAAAGGTTTCTGACGAAGGGAAAGCTTTTCTGGCGAGAAGTTAGTGTTTCTCGAGGTTGCTCGCTAACTTGTAGAATGAAAGGGGTGCTTTCGAAGGACGGTGAAACTATAACGAAAGATCCACACGTTTTGCAATGATGGGCGGAATTTTACAAGGAGATGTATGAATGTGATGACGCCTCAGTCTCAAGTAACAGCGAAACGTTGAGTCTTGATGTAGCTGATGGCGCAATCAGTGTAAAAGAAGTTGAGAGTGCAATACGAAGCCTGAAATGTGGTAAGTCAGCGGGAGCAGATGGAGTTACTGCCGAGATGATCAAATATGGTGGGCCACGCGTCTTGGACTTGTTCTGGTTTTTGTGCAATTTATGCTGGAAATCAGGGGAGGTCCCAGACGATTGGCGAGGTGCAGTCATCGTGCCTTTGTATAAAGGCAAAGGTTCACAGATAGACTGCGCAAGCCATAGGGCTATCAGTTTGATTAGCTTAGGTAGTAAAGTTTATGCTAAAGTTTTAGCGAGAAGAATGCAAGAGAGATCTGAAAGGTTGTTGTGGGAGGCCCAAGGGGGCTATAGACCTGGAAGAGGGTGTATGGATAAGACCTTTTCCCTCCGGATGATCACGGAAAAATTTTTGGCCGTTAACCAAAAAGCTTTCTGTGCTTTTGTGGACTTGGAAAAGGCGTTTGACAGAGTTGTAAGAGCGAAATTATGGGAGATACTACCCCGGTACAATGTGAGCGGACCCTAGCTGCAGGCTGTAAAGTCTCTTTACAGAGATCACTCAGCCTGCGTGCAAGTAGGAGCTGGCATGTCACCCTGGTTTGACATCCGATCGGGTGTTAAACAAGTTTGTGCCATGTCACCTTGGTTGTTCAATTTGTATTTGGATAGCTGTCTCCAAGGAGTGAAACAAAGTGATATGGGAGTGAAAGTAGGTGACCTGAATGTGAATTGCCTGCTGTACGCAGATGATGCAGTACTTATTGCATAATCAGAATGCGAGTTGCAGGCATTGGTCACCACTCTGAAAGAAGGGTATGAATATAATGGTCTAAGCCTCAATACGAATAAGACAAAGGTTCTGATTTTTGAAAGAGATGAAGAAAGGATGGAATGCAAGATCACTGTAAATAGTAAGATATTAGAACAAGTGAATGAAGTGGTATACCTGGGAAGTATGTTCAATAGAGATGGAAGATACGAGATGGATGTGGAAAGGCGTATTACTGCCGGTAACAAGGTCAACAGAGCCTTAGCTGCATTGATGAGACGGCGAAACGTCAGCACAGCTGCGCGTTTGGCTGTACACAATGCAGCTTTGGTACCGACTTTGTTATACGGCAGCGAAACCTGGGTATTACAGAAGAAGAATGAAAGAAAGATGAATGCTAAGGGATAAAGCGTGAAGCTAAGTTAAGTTAAGTTAATTTTACAAAAAATGGCGTAAAAGTATCACGACGAATAAACATATCTGCATTAAAATATATAAACATTTTGAAATAGATTGTTTACAGTTTCAGTAGTTCGTCTAATTATTAGCAAACTAAATAAAATGTTTGATTTGTGATAAGATAGCCAGTTTTATTGTTATGAAGTATGTATCACTACGATATGCATATAATATGTAATTATACTTGAACTACGCCCGCTTGAACTATACGAATATTTATTAAATATATTTATGAAATTATTTTCAGATTTAAATAGTAGGTTTAGTAAGAAAATATAGAAAATATAATCAAAATAAGCTGTAAAAGAATAATATTATAAGTAGAAGAATGAGGCCAGTCGTGGCGCAGCGGCACGAGGTGTGACTGTAAAACCGTCTGGTTGTGAGTTCGATCCCCACTCGAGGAGATGAAACATTTACTTAAATTTATATTTCCATTTCTTCGCTCTGGTGTCGAGATTAAGCGTGGCGTTGCCTCTCAACACGCAATGCCTCCAGAATTCGGCAGAAAGTGGGGAACAGAGTGTCTTCACACTAGATTCCCTCTGTGTGACATTTGATTTTTTTGATTTAAGTAGAAGATATATGCTGTCACCGAGTTGTATTTGCATTTTTAAAGCATTATAATATGTTCTGTACAATATAAGATAAAGATAAAGGTACAATTAAATTTAATTCAATAAAATCAGCTTCACGCTGTATCCTGCACATAGCAAGGTAGGCAGAGGGAACCTAGCTTTAAGAGCCCCGTTTCGTTTTAGAGGCTTTGCTTGTTGAGTGGCTAAACTCTACGCCGTTCGCAACATTATATGTTAAAATGCCTTTTTAAAATTAATTAAACATTTATATATATATATATATATATATAAATGTATAAGAAACGAAAGAAACAGTAATTTATTGGATTCTTTTGATATTCAATTACCAGAAAACACGCAAAGCCCCTGAAAATAGATTTATAAAGGCCTTCATTGCTATCCTTTAGCTGCGGCTTCGCCTGCGTGGTCAAATGGAAATAACTAAGAGTGATATGTATTGAATTATATTGACACGTGACAACTTTGACCACAGGTAAATTGTGTTACTTCAAACCGATTAATATGGTGTAATAATATAACCTTCGTGAATACATACACTAAAATATGTTTTTATCTCAAACCAATACTTGAGACCAGCCGTGGCGCGGTGGCACAAGCGTGCGACTGCAAAAGGCGACAGGTTGTAGGTTCAATTCCCACTCGAGGAAATGAAATATTTAATATTTTCTATACACCACCTTAGTAACGTGGCACAGCACGGCGATGAGTTCTGCTACTCAACACGACATGCCTGCAAAATTCGGCGGAAATTGGGGAATGGAAGTGTCTTCTTAATGGGAACGGAACTGACGGTGTCTGTTAAACCAAACAAACGCTTCAACTATATAATACAAATATAGAGAAGAAATATAGAATCAGAGTATAGATTCCAAAAAAAATGTTAGCATATAAGATTTACTATTGTTTACATATAATAGTATCGATGATGAGTGCCAGGCGAGACAAGCTCTTAGAGGCTAATTATAACGACATCCGACTAGAATTAATTGAGGATTCATTAGTTGAATTGTTTACGTCAAGTGTTTTAATACCTCCACGCAGGTATACGTTTAGTTAAAGTAGATATTTATTATTAGTAAAAATATATTATTTAGTAGTAGTAGTCATCTTGGTTGAACTTCGAAAACACAGTATCAAGGATACTGGAGGAAGGTCACGTAAAAAGCATGAGGACCCCCCGGAGGGCATGTATGAAGAGGTTGATGACAGTGGACGAGGCGAAAGAGGTATGTAGAGACCGTAGCGTTTGGCGCTCCGTTCTCTCTGACTACCCCGCTAGGGATAAAGCGTGAAGGTAGTTTAGTGTTTGTAGTAGTAGTAAGTACTAGTAATAATAGTGGAAATATACATATATATTAGTATTATATTAATAAATAGCAAGAATATAATTAATGTGCTGTTTTTACTCGGTTTTATTTTTAAATGTGACTGCCTAACGATGGTTGTGTATTTCAAAGCAGATAAAATTCATCGTTGAGCCCGCCACCCAATCCTACTAATATTATAAATAATAACTTAACAAGGTGTCATTATCACAAACCGGCATTAAATCTCGTGTGGAAACTAGAAATACTTATAAGTCAGTGTAAAGTGTAATTACTTAGTAAATATTTATTTAATTTAAGAAACAGAAATATGTATAATTTTATGTTTGGCTCCATACTATCAACGCCAGACCAGACCTTACCGGAGTGATGAAATAAAATATTCCATACCCTGAGCGGGAATCAAACCAACTATCAGGCGCCACGACGGTCTCTAGATAATGTATCACTCGTATTTGTTTTTATACCATTCTTTTCTCAAACTTGTAGTCTGGAAGTAGTATATAATTATTATTCGCTATTAATTTTGAAATAATTTGAATAAAAACATTCCTCCGAATGTGATTTATATGCAAAAAGCCTATACCTAGTAAAACACAATTAACATAAAAAGCCTTAACCAATTGGAATTTTATTTTTTTACTAGCGGCTCGCCCACGGCTTCGCCCGCTTAAAATACATGATTATTGATTTAATAAGCAGAATTGATTGACAACTATAATGACTTCTAATATGATTTTTTTACGACATTATCGTCAAAGAATTTTTGATTGTTTTAAATAAAAAAAATACGTCCATTGTTGATATTTGATATTTATAAAATATACATAAAGCTTATTATTTATTACACGTATATATTTTTGTAACTTTATGTTCTTTTTACCTATATAATATACTCTGTTAAATGTGCTGATGTCAGTGAATAATTTAATTTACTCATTCAGAAACAGCCTTAAATGTTAAATTATTGATTTGAAGGATTCATAATATTCTTTGTAAAATAACTGTAATAATTGCATATTAACTCCTGTACAGTTTTTAAATTAGTTACATATATTATATGAACGAACCAACCAAAAAATCTTTGTATTTACTTGATATTTCTTTCAAGATCGTTCTTTATCTCTGTGTTGAATTAATTACGACTTCTTTCAAATGACGATAACTTTTTTTTTAATGAACCGATTTTGATGAACTAAACTTTAGTAGTTAAGTTGAGTTAAAACAAAGCAATTGGTGAAATTTTCAAGTAAATCGGTTCAGTACTTTCAGAGAAAAATGCGGACAAAAATATGTCGACAGACAGACAGACAGACAGACAGACAGACAGACAGACAAGAAATTCAAAAAAAATCTTTTTGCTTTCTATTATTCTTTTTAAGTGTCCCTCTATCCATTTCAGTCAAAATTACTAAACGTACAGACAAAATATTTTTACTGTCTTATTATATATAGAGATTATATAAGAATCTTTATACTTATACTCCTCGTAGCGCAGAAACGCAGCATCTGACTGTACATGCAACGGTTGTGGGTTAGGTAAATCACGGCGTTAGGTTCCCACTCTTAGCATGGAATGTCTCCAAAAATGAAAACGCAGTGTCTTAGCACTAGGTTTCCTCTACCTGAAACTAACTGTGTAAACAAAATGAAATACAATCCCAATTTTATATCAACAGAATGAAGAAGGTGGTAACGGCGGAGAGCCCGGCAAGAATGGAAACGGAGGAGGACTGTCCACCTACCAAGCAGCTTTCCTGATAGCTGGTGAAATGGCCGGTAGTGGAGTCCTGGCGCTGCCACGGGCACTCGTTAAAACTGGTGAGAAAAATGCATTTTACATTAAAAAGTCGCTCATATTAATTAATTTTAATGGAAGCGAATTTTTTATAATTTAAATATTTGTAAGTAGGTATTTTATTATTTAAAATTTTATAATAGATTTCTGCTTGCGAATTGGCTTGGCGTAATGAGAAATTCTTTAAGGCTTTATAAATCATTTTTCCAAAGATTTATCTCTTTGGTTTTTAATATCTTTATTTGAACAATAAGTTTACTTGTATTTAATTTTAGTGTTTGTTTTGAAATATTTTATTTTGTCTCTATATTTTTGTGTCCTCTAAATGTAGAGGAAGAATCCGACAAAATTGTATTAATCTTCACTTATATTGTGAAAAAAAGTAATTATAAGCAGATTAGGAAAATTATTTAAATATAAACAACTCCCTAAATCAAATTCGAACTCACAATGATCGTGATGATCCGAACATCGATATCTAACTACCACGTTCAAATACGGATATCTACTCGTATATCCAAAGATTCTGTCCTCAATAGGGCATTATAAGTAATTGGCTTAACCGACATCCTCTTTTGTGGCACAACGCGTGATTGTATAAAATACAACTTGTATTATGTGAAATCCTTATTTGTTGTCCTTTCTTTTTTTATGTACTTTTATGCCTTCATTTCTAGCTTTAAGCTGTTAATCCCGCATAAAGCAGGGTAGGCAGAGGGAAAGCGTGTTAAGTGATAGAATTGATAGTCGCGCTTTGTCTTGTAACTAGGACGGGAAAATGAAAATGTTTCATTCCCCACAGTGGCAGTTGAACCCACAAGCGTAACGTTTACTGCCAGATGCCTCTGCGCCACAACGGCCTTTTATTATGATAATTTTTATGAATTGTACCCGTCTAGGCTCAGTAGATTAATGTCATTAAAGTAATGACGTTTATTGGAAGTGGATGTTCGAATTCAAGTAACAAAAATATTTTGGAGTGTGCCAATAGAAATATTGTGTTCATAATTTTTGCTATCTTACAATACGGCAGTTCTATATAATTTGTAAGAAAAAAAATGTTCTAGGTATTAGTATTATTAGGCTTAAGTTTATTTATCATTAAGAAAAATAAACTTAAGCTATAACTAACTAACCGAATAACAAATAAATTATAAATTAACTTTTTTAAGATTAAATATCGCCATATTGAATGCGACTGCACTGCTTTGCGAATTATATTTTATTTTATGAGGGAAAACAATTTTTAGTTTCAACAGTTTTTTTTATGGTTATCGCGATTTTTTGTAATAAAATATTATACAGGGGGGAAGTGTCAGCACCACATTAAATGAAACCACAGATTTAACTACTCTATAAAAGCCTAATATAATTCAGAAAAAAATAAATTCCCAAAAATGAAAAAGTTTTTTTTTCAAACAAAATAAATAATAAAATTGTCATTTTAAAACAAAACGCCATTTGTAAGGATGACGCACGCACACATAAACCTATCAAAGGAACACCGCCGCACACGCCTCATTTCGAAATCGAGTCGTATGTATTGGCGATAAAGTTCAAAGTTGTTTAACCTTTAGTAGTATTTTTGTAGTAGTAAGTGTTTATGTTATTGGGATCTATACGTAATCGCGTCACACGAAATACAGGTATGGATAAAAATCGTGAAATGAAAAAAAAATCCTACGTCCAAACTGTTGAGGCGTCTTAATTAATTTCTTTAGGTATAGGTTTGAAATATTTTACCCTATATGCTGTTTCCGTAAATGGAGCGCTGCCTCTTCCACCCTGTATATTGAACTCTAAAATCTACTCACTCAGTGGGAAACGTAAATACATGAATTCATCAAATTACAATTCTCATCAAATTGATTTAACTTTCATAATGTTATTTCTTAATATATTTATAAAAAATATCTTACAACGTTCTAGAATATTATTATTATTATTAATAATAATAATACATATGTAGCTTATGAACAATATTCTATTGACCAATGATAAGAAAGAGGTTTTATTTCACTATAGACAATATTTGTTTACATTTATTTATAAAGGAACAACGAAGTTATTAAATTAGAAATTATTTGGAGATAACATAAAAACCTTTCTTGTAATAATTTAACTTGTATGTAGGTATATGTTTGTCTCTTTTTATCTTGTCACTACAGAAAAGGACAGACAAACTGGTTCGGCCAGTCGCCATGATAATGTGCGTGGTGATAAGTTTTACACCAGTTTTTAGTTGATACATATTTTAAAAATATCCGATTTTATTATTATGTATGTATAGTATATTAAATGGATGTTTTTAGAAATCAAAGATACAGTATAAGATAAATTTAATTGCAGGAATTCATTAGTTTAATTTAATATTTCTGACAAGACGAAGCACGGCGTTAAGTTCTACCATTCAACACGCAATGACTCGAAGTCGAGTAGAAAGGTGGACAATGGAATGTCTTGACAGTAGACTCTGAATTGCTGCATCAAACAAAATTAAAATATACATTTCAATAGGAATTAAAATAAAAACAAGCAATCTATCGCTCATTTCGTGTACAAAAGACGTAATCGCAAATCTAAATATTGCAGCTTCACGCTGTATCATCATATAGCAGAATATATACACTGTTCTCCACTTTCCGTCCAGTTTTCGAGACATGCGTGTTGAGTGGCGAAACTCAACGCCGCGTGCTATCAGAGCGAAAGTGAAAATAATTCGTTCCTCCGAGTACAAAAGGAATCGAACCCACAATGAAGGCTACAACGTTAAAAATAATATTATACAGAACACAAATATACGAATTAATAGCGTAATCATTTTCTTCCTTATAGTATATAATATAATATTATATGCCCCCCAAAATCCAACCACACGTCCGGATCGACCATTGATATACAGATAATCCGACGAGAAGTCGAGTGTAGGCAAGCCGACAACGGAATATAATTATATGTTTTATAATAGCTCAATGAATCGATTGCCGCCAAACTTTACTGCGCCAGTGGGCATTTTGTGAGCACATTTTCTTAGCTCCACGTTTTATGCTCCATATAGCAAGATTTCAAGACTTTCAGTAACACTTTTGAGACATTCGCTTTTGTCTTGTTACCAGAGCGATGAAATTAGCACAATTCCTTTCCCCAAGTGAGAATCAAACCCCCAACGGTAACGTTCACATTCAGACAATCCTTGAGCTTAACGCTAATTGATATCAGTGATTATTAACTATAAAATAATTAGTTATATATATTTGTTATTTCAATATATTTAAAGTATTCTTTATTTTGTTTCTATATGTTTTTAACGTTTTAACTTCATTTCCTAATAGATAAACTTGTCCATTCTAGAGTCTAGCGAAGTAAATTATGATCGTGCTACTTCTTGTTTGCATAAATTATACATATTTATGGAATCCAATATCTCATATAAGGCTATGCGATTGAAGAAATCATAAAAATATTATGTAACTAAGAGTTTTTTAGCTTCACGGGATACATCCCGCACTTAGCAAGTTAGGCATAGGGAACCTAGTGTTCAGATACTCCGTTAAGCGGGAAAGTCTCTTAACGGGGTAAGAGACTTTCCCGCTTTTCGCCGAATTCTCCTGGCATTGCGTGTTGAGTGGCGAAAATAAAGATAATAAATATTTCATTCGTCCGAGAGGGAATCGAATCCACAAACGTCGCGTTCCCAATGGCATTGCTTGTGCTCCTGCGCGAACACGGCTTCTTACAGATGGACGCCTTTCTTGGATATTTAAATATAAATAGCTCTGACCGCGGCTTTGTTCTCTTGGTCAAGTAGGAATAATCGTTCATTTAAATAAATCAGCTTCACGCTGTATCCCGCACACAGCAGGGTAGGCAGAGGGAACCTAGTGTTAAGACACTCCGTTCCCCACTTTCTGCCGAATTCTGGAGGCATTGCGTGTTGAGTGGCAGAACTCAACGCCGCGCTTAACCTCGACACCAGAGCGAAGAAATGGAAATATAAATTTAAGTAAATATTTCATCTCCTCGAGTGGGGATCGAACCCACAACCAGTCGGTTTTACAGTCACACCTCGTGCCGCTGCGCCACGACCGGCCTCTTCATTCATTTAAAGATAACTTATTTAGATTTATAATACAATTAAGTGTTTAAAATTTCTTTTCTCTTGTCCAGGTTGGGTAGGAGTACCCATCATAGTTTTGATGTGTGCCATAGCAGCGTTTAGTGGGAAACGTTTGGGTGACTGCTGGACCATAATAGAAGGTCGTGATCCTGAGATGAGGACCAGAAAACGAAATCCTTATGCAATCATTGCTGAACAGTCTTTGGGCAAGATGTGGAGGTTTGTTACAATTATGCAAATTTTTATATTAAGGTTTTGTTACGTTTATTGAATTGGCAGAGAGATAATAATTACATATCACTAAGACATTTAAATATGTTTAAAAATAAAAATAAACAACCAGAGAGAGGCCTGCCGTGGCGCAATGGGACAAGCTTGTGACAGTAAACGTGACAGGTTGTGGGTTCGACTTCCACTGGAGGAAATGAAATATTTAATATTTTGTTTTTCTTCGCTCTGGTATTGAGGCAAAGAGCGGCGTTGAGTTTCGCGGAGTGTTTTAACACAAGGCTCCCTCTGCCTACCCTGCCTACTCATAGGATACACCGCGAAGCTGAAAAAAAATAAACAATAACAACATTTTGTTTAATTTTCTTATATTCGCTAATTCGCCTATTGATTTGTTTAGAATTTTCAAAATGCAGTCTAATATAAATGAATACGATAACGAAATTAATATAAAAATAATATTCCCTTTTATATTTGGTTATTTAAGAATATCTTTATATATAAAAAATAACATAATATAAAGACACGCGCCAGCGTATTCAGCCAAGTAAAACGCTGGAATTGTGAACACGCAAACAACGCAACAAACTATTTTCAGCTATTTTTGAGATTTTCATAACACGTAAACGAACTAGTCTACATGCATGCACATTTGTTAAAATCACCTAGCTTGTGATGTATAATATATAAAATTTCAATAGTTCAACTCAAATAGTTTTTGACATGTTAAAGTTTAAGCCTCTGCACTTTTGTGACTGACTCTTCAAAAACCTAATCCTCTACTAGATGACCTAATAGCTTGATATATGGTAACAAGGTAGCCTATTATACGTATATACGAGAACAAATTTGAAAACTAATAATTATTGACAATTACTATCAGAAAAATGTGTCTATGTGTGTGTGTGTGTGGAACGGAGGGCCTTAACACTAGGTTAAACTCTGCCTACCCTGCTGTGTGCGCGACACAGCGTAAAGCTGATTTTTTTTAATATCAAGAAAATACAACGAAGTTGAGTATGATAGTAGGTTAAAGAACATAGGAAAATAAGGTGATTTTATAATAAAAAAAAATAATGATTAATAGGAATAATTTGCTAACAAAAAGTAAAGATATTCCATAAACAAACAAAATGTGAATAATGGGAGCCAAGTAAAGTGTTGAGTAATGCGTCGTTCTCGATTTCATATATTTATGTTTTTTATGGGATATTATATATCCTATATTATAATATAGTGATAAAACGAATTAAATTATATATTTATTTGATATATTTATATTGACAGTTTGTGCTATTTTTTCCCACGATCAATAATACCTAATAAAACTAGTTTCTTTATAATATCTAGTTTTTATAATAAAAATTCAATGACTATATGAAGATTATCACGGCGATCAACTTGATTAGCCGTTGAAATACCAACCCAAAGGTCAATGTAAGCAGTAAATAATTATATATTCCACTATAATATACTTAGCTAGGCCTGCCAATAAAGGCGACTCTATCGCAGTGAGTGTGGGTTCGATATCAATTCGAGGCAATATTTATATTTTAATTATTATCACTTCCCAGACTTGGTAGTCAAAACGCGACGTTGAATTCTGATATTTTAATGAAAATTAGTTAGGTCGTAGGTGAAAAATTAGAAACTTAGTTTTAGTACTAAGTTCTCTTTTTCTACCTCGGAATGCGGGAAAAAGCGTGGAGCTCCTACCTGTATCATATCGTGTAAGACTTTGTTTCTCTGGATCATTTTTGTTTTGAAGGCCTCTCATATTTAATATAATATAATATATATTTCGTTAATCCGAATTTTAATTCGAAAAATAAAAATATAACATTAAGATAAACAAAACGACGCTTGTATTTACATATTATGGTAATAAAACATAAAAATATACATAAGAGCAATATGTTAAGCAATATGAGAAATTTGCCTGTTTTATTGTATTGAAGGCCAGGACAGAAAAATAAAATTACATTTCTACCGTGTTTACGAACATGCTTGTATATAAATAATAAATACATATATAAAATATTATTCTACTGAACTTAGAAAGTAGAAATTTATAGTTATTCAGCGTTTCATAGACATGGCCTATATGAGTGTAAAAATAACACCTCCCCCCCCCCCTAAGCATTCCAGAAATTTTATAAAAAAAATAGTGTAATAACATTAAAAATAAACCTTTATGAGACCAGCCGTGGCGCAGGAGCATAAACTGTGACTGTAAACGTGGCTGGTTGTGGGTTCGATGTCCATTTGAGGAAATGAAATATTTATTTAAATGTATATTTCCATTTCTTCACTCTGGTGTCGAGACAAAGCGCAGCGTAGAGTTCCGCAACTCAACAAATCAATAAAATAAAAAAAAATCGGCGGTGTGTACTAGATTGTGGGGAACGGAGTGTCTTAATACTAGATTCCCTTGCCTACCCTACTGTGTGCGGGATACAGCGTGAAGCTGATTGAATTTTAAAAAACCTTTATTTTAACTTATATTACTTATATTTTATTACTATTACTTAATATCTGTTCCAAACTAAGCCCCAGGAAGATATCTCTAATTACGCCCATGAACGCACAGACAAACTACTGAACATAGAAACTAGAAATTTGTCATGTATTAGGACCTTGAATAAGTTCTCTTTTAAAAAAATTAATTTAAAATATAATGCTCACAATGACATTACTCAAAGTATTGTCCATCATTAGAGACCACTTTCTCCCATCTCTCTGGTAGCAATTGAATCCCCCGTCGGAAAAACGACTCATCTTTCGAGGCAATCCAGGAATCAAGCCATTTTTCGGCTTCTTCAAAAGAATGGAAGCGCTGCTCGCTTAAACCGTGCGCCATCGACCGAAACAAGTGGTAATCGGAGGGGGCTATGTCCGGTGAATACGGCGGGTGGGGTAGAACTTCCCATTGAAGTGTTTCCAGGTAAGTTTTGACTGGTTTTGCCACATGTGGCCGAGCATTATCATGTAATAAAATCACTTTGTCGTGTCTCTGCTCGTATAGTGGCCGCTTTTCTTTCAGAGCGCGACTCAAACGCATCAACTGAAGTCGATAGCGAGCTCCCGTGATAGTTTCATTAGGTTTAAGCAGCTCATAATAAATTACGCCCTGCTGATCCCACCAAATGCAGAGAAGAAGCTTAGAACCATGGATATTTGGTTTTGGCGACGATGTTGATGCGTGACCCGGCATGCCCCACGATTTTTTTCGCTTTGGATTGTCGTAGTGAATCCACTTTTCATCCCCAGTGACGATACGGTGCAGAAAACCTTTTCTCTTTTGCCGTTGAAGCAACAATTCACACATGAGAAAACGTCGTTCTACGTCTCTCGGCTTCAACTCATACGGCACCCAATGCCCTTGCTTTTGGATCATTCCTAACGCTTTTAAACGTTTTGAAACTGTTGACGCATCTACTTGTAACGTTTTCCCGAGCTCTACTAACGTCTGACATGGATCTTCTTCAAGCAATGCCTCCAATTCTGTCTTCAAATTTTGTCGGTGCTCCAGAACGCTCTTTGTCTTCAAGGTCAAAATCATTACTTTTGAAGCGCCTAAACCAGTCTCTGCACGTTGTATTCGACAAAGCATTGTCTCAACGAGAATTCTGTGTGCTTCTGCTGCAGATTTTTTCTGAATAAAGCAGTGCAATAAAATTCCCCGCAAAAACACTTTATTTGGCACAAAAGTACACATTTTCACAAAGGGAAAATAAATATGTAGTTGACACTGTAGTAAACACTATTCTACTATAATTTGAGGTTACATATAGTACTACTTTGGTGATTCGTTACCGTACGAAATTCCATGCACAGAGTGCCGCAACACCATCTTTCAAAAAACACGAGAACTTATTCAAGGTCCTAATAGGTAAATTAAGGAGTGCAAGAGAGCACTAAGATGGGATTTCCTTAAATTTTAAGGGAAGAACAATAAACAAGATTTTGAACTTTATCTCTTAAAGTTACAAGTAAAGGTGTGTTGTGTATTTAACCCATTTTAAACGTATTCCAGTGCGGCGGTGTCCCTGGCAATGATTTTAACGCAGTTCGGTATAGCCGTCGTATATTTACTGCTGGCAGCTCAGATCATAGAACAGATCTTCATGTCGATAATGCCGACTGTCACGATTTGTATCTGGTACCTGGTGGTGGTGGGCGCCATGACACCACTTATGCTATTTGGATCTCCTAAGGATTTCTCGTGAGTATTTTAAAAATGTAATATTTTTAACTTTTAAGTTTCACTCTGTATCCACGCATATAACAGGATAGATAGGGGGTTAAAACCTTCCGTTACCCACTTTCCGCCTAATATTTGAGAGTGGGAATTGAACTCGCCACGATGTGCCACAACGGTTTTTTATTTCATCTTATCCCTTTATTTTTTTATTTACTTAAAGATAGTTTAGTTATAAGTCACTTTGTTCTTCATCTTCGTGATACGTCTACAGTAAGCTGAGCATCCTGAATAATGTTTTCTGATTTGGTCTTTGAATCTATCTGTTCGCATGTATTATACGCTGTTTGAATGTATGACTCGCTTCATACAAGATGTCACTTAACATATAAGTAAATTCACATTATAAAATTTTAACTTATTTACAAAAAAAATTTATATTATATAGTACTATACTAGTGCATAGTGCACACAGAAGTATGCATTAGTATATGGAATAACTACAGATTGTTTAATAATCTTTAGCAATTTGTTTATTGTAAATATTGCTAATATATTTTAAAAGGCGCTGTCCTAACGTCTGATCCAAGTACTAATCTTGATATTTCTCTTATATATGGGATTGAATATTATACCTAAATATATGTATATATTTGTATTTATGTATATAGATTTATTTAGAATGTATCTTTTTACTTGTAACTTTTTTAATTATCATTTATTTAATGTGTAAGTATAATATATGTAATTATTAGTTATTAGTATGATAGGCATAGAAATAATCAAATTAGATAAGTATTTAATTGTTTTGTTTTAAACGTGCTCAATTTGCAGTAAATTCCTCTTCTCAAGGGTTGTCTGTTAGAAATTGCTATTAGCAATAGGACTGCCTTTGTATACTCTGTATTCATATCAAGATTTTTTGTATTTTTCTTTGTAACAACTCTGTTTGCAATAAATATTGTTTTTTATCTATCTAAATAAAGTATTTGAAATCATACTAATGTTATAAATGTGAATGTTAGTTTGCTTGTTACGTTTTCACGCCACGAAACTGTTCTTGTTTCTTTGTACTTTATACAAACTTTGTTCTCACTTTGGACAGGTAGGATATTTTTTATTGAAAAAAAAATAATATACTAACTATCCCTTGATTAGGTATATATAAAAATAAACGTACAAAACCGCGTGTAGTGTGAAATAAAAGTGACGTAAAACTTTTAAAACACATGTTTCACATTTTATAAAATAACTTTATATACCTAACTTAATACAATTGAGGCCATCATGGCGCAGCGGCAGAGCGCCAAACTGTAAGCACCACCAGATAACACCACAAGTCCGGTGTTGAGTTCCGTCATTCAACACAAAATGTCGCGTATATTGGGCGGTGAGTGGAGAAAGTAATGTCAACATAAGTTCTTTCTGCCTATCGGGGAAGTAGGGAACGGAAATGTCTTAAGGAACGGAGTGTCATAACACTAGGTTCCCAGGTTCTCTCTTCCTTTGCCATAATCAAAGAACCATACCATACCATACTTCTCTCTTCCTACTCTTATATATGCGGGATATAGCCTGAAGCTATAAAATAATATAATAAGTAAGGCCCTTACGAAACACCAAAAAATCAAACATCATTTCTAAGAAATTTATGTATATTTATGAATTGCAGATTCCTGGGAGTGATCGCGTTCTTCTCCACCGTAGTGGCTTGCATCTTGTACTTCATACAAATGATGAATGACATACGGCCGTTTATTTTCCGTTGGGGCATTCACGGATTTTCTGATTTCTTCTTAGCTTTCGGCATCATAATGTTCGCTTTCGGAAGCGCCTCTACTTTCCCCACTATACAAAACGATATGTCTGATAAGACCAAGTTTAACAAAAGTCTTCAGTACAGCTTTTTGGGTATGTATATTTTTATTTCTTTTAAACAATTTGATGTATTTTTGATTTAATATGTAGTTGTAAATTCGAATCCCTTTGCATAATATTTTTTGCAGCTTTTTCCTGAGTGCAGCATAGGAAACCCAGTTTTAAGACACTCCGTTTTTCATTTTCCACCGACTTTTAAGACATTGCCTGTGAAGTGGCGGAAATATACGCTGCGCTTAGTCTACTATAGTGGAGAAATTATAATAAATTAAATATAATCATTATCCGGAGTGAAAATTGAATACACAACCGCTGCGTTTGCAGTCATGTGCTCCCATTGCGCCACTACGGCTACTTATTATTTAAATTTATAATTGGTGCTACCATCCCAATTGTTAAGTGTCTTGCAGTACATGCGTTGTGGGTTCAATTCTCACTCTGGAGTAGCTTATAATAAATTAATGTCATTATATTTAGTCTCTCGTAGAAATATATATAATATATAACGGAAAAGGTTAATTAAAAAGCTTCTTTCTTCTTACCCTAATACAAATATCTATGTAAATTGCAGTAATCCTAGGCCTCTACTTATTATTGGCCATCACCGGCTACGCAGTCTACGGGGAGTCGGTGGGGCCTAACTTCGCGACATCTCTCTCGCCGACACCCTTGTCATTGGTCGGCCATGTTCTGATGTCAGTGCACTTAGTCTCCGCTTTTGTGATCCTCATTAACCCTGTTAGCCAGGAGTTGGAAGAGCTTTATAAGGTTTCTGCAGGTCAGTTGTTTGTTTTTTTAATTTATTTTTGTGTTGTAGTAAATTATTCAATATATTTACATTTTTCAATATATTACCCTATGCGATATTCTAATATAGTGCTGTAAAGTTTTAACCGTCCAATAGTTTTTGCGTGAAAATGGAACATACATACATCTATTTTCACGAACTTTCACAGTATAACATTGTTCATATAATATGATTCATATTATAACTTTGTTTGTATTAATTTGGAGGTTAATGTTGGGAACATTTGAATTTAAGCCGTATAATGTTTATATATCTGTACTATGATTATTTTTTGTAAAGTTAATAAATAATTTGGTTTCGTATGTTGTTGATTGACCCGTGATTATAAATTAAAAAAAAATATTTATCTTTTGATTTGAGGCCGGTCGTGGCGCAGCGGCACGAGGTGTGACTGCAAAACCGACTGGTTGTGGGTTCGATCCCCACTCGAGGAGATGAAATATTTACTTAAATTTATATTTCCATTTCTTCGCTCTGGTGTCGAGGTTAAGCGCGGCGTTGAGTTCTGCCACTCAACACGCAATGCCTCCAGAATTCGGCAGAAAGTGGGGAATGGGAGTGTCTTAACACTGGGTTCCCTCTGCCTACCCTGCTGTGTGCGGGATACAGCGTGAAACTGGCTTATTTACCTTTGGTCTACGTCTATGGAAATTAAAAAGATATAATAAGCCTAATAAAAAAATATATAAATTCCAGATGCAATCGGCTACAAAACTCTCATCCGTCTTTCCATAATGGCCGGCATCCTCTTCATAGGCGAGAGTGTACCACGTTTCTACACAATATTAGCACTTGTCGGTGGCACTACCATAGCTTTGTTGACTTTCATTCTACCGTCGTATTGCTATTTGAATCTTGTAAACCAAGCACCAAGAGAAGGACAACAGCCAGTGTAAGTGCTTTTAAATTTATGTACAGTACGGTCGATGAGTCGTGGTCGTCCTGAGGCTCGCGCTAGATGGCTGAGCAAATTTGATTATAGGATTTTTCTTATTTTTATTTATTTTCTTCCCGAATGAACAATGCGTAAATGTTCAGAAATCATAACTACAGAGCAACCACAACACGTCGACGGAACTGTACCAAAAATTTTTAGTTAACTAAGATCAATAAATGTTTAATAAATTTTTTTATTTTAATAAATTTCTTTGTAGTACTTATTGATATCTAAATATTGTTAAAGGTGTATATTATACATTTAGTGTTAAATAATTGAAACTTTAAATATTAGCTATATATTAGTAATCAATGCTTTTGGTTCTTTTAAACCTATTTTTTTTTATTAAAATTAAATATTTCTTTTTACTAATCGTCAACAGTATTTTCTTGGAAATGCATGATCTTTAAACAAATTATATTTTTTTTATAATTATGATCATTTTATTTTTACATTTACAGTGAAGTGGCCGGATGGGTGAAACTAGTTTGCTGGGAAGTCATAGTCGTTGGTGTAGTCGGTGGCATAGCAGCAACCTACAGCGCTATAAGCGCTATATTCAGCACCTCGCAGGCAACACCATGCTATTTGCGGTAAGCGCTTCACCGCTTGAGGTGTGGCGCGTGACAGCTGTCAGTTGAATTCCTGTTTTTGTCATGCTAAGTTTATTTTGTAATGCCATAGCGTTATTGCTAGTTCTTTGTATTTTTTTAAAATACATGCTTTTTTTAATAATGATCAATTATTATTTTATTTTTAATTAATTTTTACAATAAATAATAACTATTTCTTTTAAGCGTCATGTTCATCAATATTTGTTTTGACGTATTTGAGCAAAGAAATTAATAAAAATTAAAATTAACAAATGACAATTGATTTTGAAATTTACATTATATGTATTATTTGTTTCTAGATGACAGGGTAATATTAAGTCATTTCTGAGCTAAATGCGATACATTATGAAGGCAGTGAAAAACTTTGATTATTATTTTATTACGGAGAATTTACATAATATATATAATTTTTATTATGTACTTTTTGTTTAGACGCATGTTTAAAATAAAATATGATTCGTCTCTTGTTGTTTTATTTCATATACTTATTTATCTATAACTAATTTTTAATATAATTGATTAGGAAGTAGTTATTGGAAAGATGTGTTTATCTTAAGGTATAATTATACTATTTGCCATGACCTGTATGGTGGCAGAAGCACAGCATCTGAAGACGATGCCGGTTATGGGTTTCTTTCCCACTCGAGGGATATAATTATTTTGATTTTCTCGCTTTAGTCAAGACAAAAAAGTGCGTTGAGTACCGATGCTCAACACGCAATGTCTCGAAATTTATGCGGAAATTGGGGAATGGAATGTCTTAAACTAGGTTCTCGTACGTACCTCTAGGTAGGTACAGCATGAAGTTATAGAAATATCTGTATACAACATTTCTCCAAATTCGATCACAATTTCGAAGTAATCGTGTAACAAAAATTCAAATATACAGACATACAAACTTAAATTTATATTATTACTACATACATATTATGTTATGACGTAAGGTCTTTAGGTGAGGCAATGAAGCCCCCCACGGAGTTCTTTCCGATGAGACAGATAACGCTATGCTGAAGTAATAAACTAATTAAGCGAGTAATTTGTTTAAATAGTACCGCTTAGTAAATATATCGATATCGATATAATATAATTAAAATTAATATTTTAATTTATTTAAATAATAGTCAAATTTGTTCTTTCAAATTGTCGTTCTTTAGTGGACTACAAAAAGTTGAATCCGTAGAAATTTCGGAAAATTCTATTTTAGTGCTTAGTGCTCCTCTACACTCCCCAAGGAACGCTTTACGAAACTTGCATTAGACTCAACTGTCAGCTTGTGTAGAGGTTTGCGTTAACATCAGGCACCCTCTTCCTTCCTTTCCAACCAGTGTCGCTGTAAAAACCAATAGAGCTGACAGCATTAACCTCATCTTCGAAAGAAAGAAAAATATGATTTGTTTTGCATTTGATATTAGTTTGCCAAAGTGAGCGTCAAGCGCAGCTGCTCCCCCGGCAACGCGGGCCCCGGTACAAGCGAGGTGAATCTATGGAATGCTAAACAGGTACTTTTCGAATAAAAAGAAAATTATTCCATACTGCATTATAAGCTTACTAAGATAGAGATACTTCAAGTCATTAGCTTAAAATCTAAGAATAAAATTCATGAAAAAAAAAACAATAACCTTTATAAAAACATTATATACCGAAATTTAACTTTAATTGAGGCCAGTCTTGGCGCAGGGGCACAAAGTGTGACTGTAAAACCGACTGGTTGTGGGTTCGATCTTTACTCGAGGAGATGAAATATTTACTTAAATATATATTTCCATTTCTTCGCTCTGGTGTCGAGGCGAAGCGCGGCGTTGAGTTCTGCCACTCGACACGCAATGCCTCCAGAATTCGGCAAAAAGTGGGGAACGGAGTGTCTTAACACTAGTTCCCTCTGCCTACACTGTTGTGTGCGGGGCACAACGTGAAACTGATAACATAATTTAACTTAAATTCTTTATAAAAAATATAAGACACGAAAATAACTGAAAAGAACACATTCTCTATCCCACCAAGTGACATTGGACAGTGCATTGATAACCGCGGTCTCTGGTGCCACTGCGCGCTCGACACCGCCCCGACCCGGACGTAGGGTGAGTTAACTAGATTTACTATTAATATGAATAGTTTAAATATATGAAAGTAATAGTATATATTATTAATAATTATCAAAGTTTTTTTTTAAGTTTATAATAGAATATTTTATATATATATATATATATATATATATATATATATATATATATATATATATATATATATATATATATATATAAGCTTAGCGAGTATGTATGGTCTTCTATATTTAAAACATAATATTTTTGTACCTTATTAAGACTTAAGCTAATGGAATTATAATTTGTTAAGCTTTATTTAATAATGTCTTAATCTTCTGAATTTGTAATTAATATGTTTTTCTATACTCATTATAATATTTATAGTTCTATATAGAATCTATTTACACTGTTACCAAATTTTCTATAATAAAAAAAATGTATTATTTTTATATTGCCTTTTATATCTAAGTTGTACATTTTTCAATGACGAAATGAAAACATTTACTTTAATGAAATATATTGTTTCTAAGGAGTAGATTTTAATATATAAGATGATGGAATCTGACCCCACATTCAGTCGAATATTCTTTTATGTAGACATTAAACCCAGAACCGCTACGTACAGACATACATAGCATGACACCATTCTGTAGAAAAGATTTTTTATACGATATAGAAGAGTATCTAATGTCACGGCACTTTGACGCCCAATATTCAGCCGAATTACATTACTGGGACATTTCCGTATGACTTTCGTGAAATCCTCTTTTAGTGCGGAGTGTCTTACACTAAGTTCCCTCTGCGTACACCCTCTGCGTGTGTGCGGGATACAGCGTGAAGCTAATTAATTATTTCTCTTTTAGTGCTACTCTACCCTACACGTCGGTTAGGGCTACGAACTTGTCTTATTTCTTCTTCAGCTTCAGCTTTCTAGGTTTGGTAGATTTGTCTGTGCATTGTCTGTCACTCAGCATCGAAAGGGAAAATTTTGAAGCAGATGACTCTCATTTTTACTTTTTACATATTTTAAAGAAAAATGAAGTGACAAACAATTTAAGAATTCTGAACAAAACAAAAAAAACTAAAATATGAAGAATATTATTTACATTTTTTTTATAGAATAGTTTTTCTTATATACATGATGTTCTTGTAATATAAATACATACATATATAATAATCAATTATTTTATACATGTTTAGAAATAATATTTGTTATTTTTGTTTAAGTCTGTATCATGACATGGTTCGGTGGAGGCTCAAGGCCGGTAACCTCCGGTCAATTGTTAGAAACCAACTTTGGTAACCTATCATATCAATTTATTGTTCTCAGTAAACTAAATTATATACGAGTATTTGATTTATGTATTTGACCGACTACCTCGGAAGGAGGATAATGTATTTAAATTTTAAATTTATATCGATAAATATATATAATAGATAGAAATATTCCTTTACGATGCATTTATAATATTTAATTTTATTTTATTTTAGCAAAATGATAGTTCGTAGGAATAATCTTAAGGTATAGGATATTTGTAAAAATCATCCCACAGATATAGGTACTAACAATATAAATAAGTTGTAACAAGCGTATTAGAATTTCGATGTAGCTTTATAGGAGCTGCATTGAGAAATTGGAGCGTTTGACCTTAGGACGGATTCTCCTTTCCTAATGGAACGGGTTCGAGTCCTGCTACGTACAATTTTTTACGAGTGAAAATATAAAAGTTATTTAATATAAAATATTCATAAAATTTCACTGGTTTTAGAAAAAATAAAAAACCAAGCACCTTTACGCTTTTTTCGCGCATAACCTTATAGAGAAAAGGAACCTAGTACTAAGGCACTTCGCTACAAACTTTCTGTCCAATTTTTGTGATATTGCGTGTTGAATAGCAGAAAACAACGCCGCACTTAGAAATTATATAAAACTCATTGAATTAACGTGTTTTCTCATAATTTTCAGCAAATTTTAATCTAACAATGGTACTCTGCAACATAATTCGTTCGTCGACGAGGTTTAGCCGGTCACTGCCAAACTGCTGCCGAAGAGCTTTATATAGCACAGAAAGTAAAGGTGACTTCTTTGAAATTTTTATAAATAGATTTGAGGCCGTCGTGACATCTAGTAATAAGACAACACACGGCGTTAAGTGCCGCCACTCAATAAGCAATGTCATAGGCGAGGTACTGGGCGGTGCGTGGGGAACCGAGTGTCTTAACTCTAGGTTACCTCTGCCTACCCTGCTTTATACAAGAAACAGAGTGAATTAAAAAAAAAAGTAACTTTAGTAAGATTTATAAAATCATTTAAAAATTAAGCGACGCGAAGTATTAAGAATTTCTTAGGCTACTTCTTGTTTCCTATTTAGAGTAAGCAATGTGAATATTTAGCTTTGCGTACTTATATTTATACTGACAACGTAGTTATTTATATATAGTAATATACTTGTGTTGGTGGATATTATACAAAAAATTAATAATCTTTTGTTACTAAGTGATATATATTTCCATTTCCATTTCTTCGCTCTGGTGTCGAGGTCAAGCGCGGCGTTGAGTTCTGCCACTCATCACGCAATGACTCCAGAATTCGGCAGAAAGTGGGGAACGGAGTGTCTTAACACTAGGTTCCCTCTGCCTACCCTGCCGTGTGCGGGATACAGCGTGAAGCTGATTTAATTTTTTTTTAACTAAGTGATATTACCTATATTACCGTAGCGTTTGTCGCGTGCTCTCTGTCTTCTCTGCTAGGGATAGAGCGTGAAGCTAAAACAGCCAGAAGCCAGTTGTGGCGCAGAGACACAAGCGTGTGGCTGTAAACGCGAAAGGTTATGAGTTCGATCCCTGCTCGAGGAATTGAATTACTTAATATTGTCATTCCTTCGTTCCGGTGTCGAGGCTAAGCGCGGCGTTGAGTTCTGCCATATGACACGCAATGGCTATAGAACATAGCGGAAAATGGGGAACAGAGTATCTTAACACTAGGCTTACTCTGCTTACCCTGCAATGTGCAGGATATAGAGTGAAGCCTTAAAAAATGTGAAATTAAATATTATTATTATTATTTATATTATTCATAGGACAGACGTGACGTATATTTTAATATAGTTAGGAGTTTAAAATTTTCCACTAATAACTAATTATGAAACCCGAAGTAACTATAAAAACAATATATTTTGCTAAAATTTATTAATCTGCCCAAGATTATTTAATGGTGTAAAAGTGTTATAATTTATGCAGGCACAGCCATCACGTTTTATTGTAGAAAAATCAAATTATAGCTTTTTTATTGAAAGTGATAGTTTTGTATTGAGTTTGTTGTCGGTTCTTCTCAATAATAATCCAAAAGTTCATACAAAACTATTTTTGAGTAAAGGATATCTTGAATTTTCGATAGACACAGCTCTATATCGTGTTGGGTTTCTCAACCTAATAGATGATATTCCAAACATTAAACAATATTAAAAACTATATCACAAGGTCATGTGTAATTTTTCTTTTAAGACGAAAAAATTATAATAATAAAAAAAATATGGGAAAAATTATAGTGATGATATTTTCACATAAAGACCGTCGTTACGCAGTGGTGTTGTGGATTCTATTCCCACTCACAGGAATTAATTATTTACATTTCCTCTGCTGACGCCAAAGTGCAGCATTGAGGCCGGTGCGTGGGGAACGGAGTGTCTTAACATTAGGTTCTCTCAGTCTTCCTTGCTATATGCGAGATACAGTATTTAGTTATAAAAAACCGGTTAAGTGCGAGTCGACTCACCAAGAATTGTGTACCAATTTCTGGATTGTAGGTTGACTGGAAGTATAACTTATAAAAGTTGACGAACTTAAGTTAACGGGCGTGTGCACTAATTTTGCAAAAAAATTATTGCAATTATAAATTTGTAATATGTTTTATATAAATTTCCATTTTTCGATTTTTTTGTTAATATCAGCTTGGTACCGCTACACGACTACACGATATCGAGATAAATGATCTTGACAGACGGACAACAAAGTGATCCTATAACAGTTCAGGTTTTTCTTGAAACTGTAATTACATAAATTTTCTTGCTTTCTCACCAAACTGGTGATCGTAGTCAAAAGTCATGTTAATAATATATAATTTAACTAATTAAAAAAATTAAGTTAAATTATCTATCATATCTCGTATGTTGAGGTCAGCCTGATCAAACACAAGATGTGAAATGTTGTGAAATAATTAACCAAATGTGAGTAATGATACAAAAAATATTATATATTGTAGGCGATAGCGTGCCAATATTGATATTTTTATATACAAGTTTTAGACATACTATATATGACTGCAAACGCGACTGGTTGTGGGTTTGATCCCTACCTGAAATAAATATTTGATATTTTGAAATTTAATGAAATATTTAATATTTTCATTTCTTCGTTCTGGTTTTAAGGCAAAGCGCAGCGTTGAGTTCCGCCACTCAACACGCAATGCCTCCAAAAAAATCTGCGGAAAATCGGGAACAGAATGTGTTAACACTAGGTTTCAGCGTGAAGTTGAATAAATATATATTATACAGATTATTTGCTTGTTTTAATTATTAATTTAAAGTTTCTTATCACTTATTCGAGACTTAACTATTTCCGCTTGTGATTTTATAAAGATTTTATGAGAATTTTTATTTAATTATATTTCTTATGGGAATTTCTTCTTTTAATAAATTAGAAGCACAGCGAATGTAATTTTTGACTCGCACGAGTGTAAATGAAATACCTGTTCGATTTAGACTAATATATAAAATATTATAACGTTAAAATATATTTAAATTTACCTATACTTTAAAGTTTACTAAATATATAGGTAAAATACATGACGATGAGATCGTTGATCTTGTTTTTCACACAAAATCAAAAAAAAGCGATTTATTTTTTATTCGTAAACTAGCGCTATATTAATGACAAATCTATTTTAGCACAAAATATAAATAATATTATTTAATATATTTTTTGTATATTTTTATTTCAGGCCGCTATTACACGAAGAAGCACGAGTGGGTGTCAGTTGATTCTGGTATAGGAACTATTGGCATATCAAATTACGCACAGGTTAGTTTGTGTTTGTATTAAATATACAGTATGAATGAATACTAGCCTTTACTTGTGGCTTCGCCTGCTTTGTCTAACCTAAATAGCTAAGAGTTGTGTATGGAAATGACACCTTCGGAGTAACCGAGGTAAGTTTAAGCGTGGGTCAAAACGAAGAACTTTTCTTCCTCGAAAAATGGACCACCATCTGATATGAAAATACTTTTTCATTTAGAACCAGTAGATCAATCAGAATGTAAGTGCGGGAGATAACTCTGCCGTCAGATACAGTGGTTTATACCGACCGAAACGATTAACATATGCCTTTCTCGATATTCAACACAAAAATCATTTGAATTCGAACCTGTAGTTCCTGAGATTAGTGCGTTCCATCTAACAAAACCTTTAGTTTTATAATTCAGCTTCACGCTGTATCCCGCACACAGCAGGGTAGGTCCAGTCGGTTTTGCAGTCACACCTCGTGCCGCTGCGCCGCGACTGGCCTCAACTTAATTAGTGGGAAAAATACAAAAATAACATATACTACGGTATTTATAAATCCAGGATGCCTTGGGAGAAGTAGTGTTCGTACAACTACCAGATGTAGGCAGGACGGTGTCGGTGGGCGAGGAGTGCGGAGCTTTGGAAAGCGTTAAAGCGGCCAGTGAAATATATTCACCAGTTTCGGGAACGGTGAGTTATTTTTATATTAGGTTTAACAAAAAAAGACCTTACAGACGCGACGCGTCGCGATGTTTGTGGATTCGTTTGCCACGCGGGGGAATGATTTTCAAATTATTTAAAGGACAATGAACAACTTACACTTCAAAAAATTTATTGTAATTATTAAATTCTAATATTTGTATAACTAAACATGTTCATTTAATTTTATGCAAGATTTTATTTAGCACAACGTAGTATCTCGTACGTAGCAAGGCAGAGGGAACCTTAGAACCTAGTGTTAAGATACTCTGGCCCCATTAAAACACTTCCGTTTCCCACTTTCTGACGAATGAAGGTATTTCGAGTCGAGTATGTTGAGAGGCGTAACCCAAAGCCACTCTCTGCCTCGTTACCAGAACGAAGAAATGAAAATGTTAAATATTTGTACTTTGTACTAACAGCGTTAACATAAGAAATAACTATATAATATTTAAAGGTTTTTTTTTTTCAGATTTTTTAAAAGTATAATTATGTACTATAATCAACACGTATGCACTAGGTGTGTACGTAGATTACTTTATTTCCCGCTTGGCTTCGCCTCCATGGTCAAAGGAAATAAGATTTGTGCCATGTGACACATTCTAAATGCGGGAGGGTTGCATGAAATATGGACAGAATTAACATGATGTAATATAGACGAGGCCGTCGTGGCCCAGGGGCACAAGGGTGTGACTGTAACGCGACGGTTGTGGGTTCGATCCCCACTAGACGAAATGAAATATTTATTTAAATTTATATATCCATTTCTTCGCTCTGTTGTCAAGGCAAAGCGCGGCGTTGAGTTCCGCCACTCAACACACAATGCCTCCAAAATTCGGCATCAATAAACGGACTATTCAATACCAAAAGAATTTCAATTCAACTCAGTCTTTCCTGTGATTAGAATGTTCAACCAAACATACCCTTCTCTTCTGCTCTTTCTTACAATATTGGCATAGGTTTATCATAAATATACATACAAAAAGTAGTTATTTATTTATCAAAATTAATATTTCTAGGTAATCGTCAAGAACGACACAGTAGAATCGTCCCCATCTCTGATAAACAAATCGTGCTTTGAAGAAGGGTGGCTGTTCAAAGTAAAGCTTTCATCCCTCGAGGAGCTACATCAGCTGATGGACCAGTCGGCATACGACAAGTACCTGGAGGAATCTCATTAAGAAAAATATATTTTTTAAGTCAACCAATAATTTTTGTTAAGTTAGATTGTATCCTACTACTCTGTACAATATACTATTATAGAAAAGTGCCATAATATTACTAGAAGTGCCTATTAATGAAAGATTAAATATTTTGGTTAAATAAATAAAAGTTATTTAAAATAAATATGACCAACTACAAATACTTAACTATTATCTAGGCATATATAGAATTATACCTCCACCTCCAGAAATTCGTGGTTTCATGAACCCTCTCATCTTAAAAGTTACCGATTTTAACACGTGGACTGATCTCCAAGTTAGTAGTAACATATGTCATACATGATTTAAATTAAAAAGGAACATCATCCTGATAAAATTCTCAAGAAATGTGGACAAACATACAAATACATATATTACGAAATTCAGCATATGTGCTTATAAAGCTTAATAGATACCAACTATCCTATCCCATATATACAAGTCAAATTAATAAATATTTAACATTTTAAAGTGTTAATCCACACTTAGGAAAGATAAATAACGTATAAAAATTAGAACGTGTATTGAATTAGTGAGATGCGAACCCGCGCCTGCGTTCGAACGTATGGCTTAGTGGTCAGAGCGCCTGGTCGGTTTCCAAAAGGGCGCGGGTTCGAGACCCGCTACGTTCAAATTTTTATGCGTTTTCTAAATAAGTATTAATGTATATTTTTTTCACATTGGTTAATAAGTGAACAACTTATGGTCAATTTGATAACAATAATGTTTTTCATTTATTTGAATGTACATTATTTGAATGTACATTATCAGCTTCACGCTGTATCACGCTGTATGTAGAGAACATAGTGTTAAAATACTCCGTTGCCCACTTTCCGCCGAATGTTTCGAGGCATTGCATGTTGTGTGACAAAACTCAACCCCATGCTTTTGCCTTGATGCCAAAGCAAAGAAATGAAAAAAATAATAAATAATAATTCACCCCCCGAGTTGTGGGTTCTATCACAACCCTCGCGTTACAGTCACATGTATATTTTTTTTATTATCTTAATTAATGATAATCGACTCTACTTAGAGTCAAAAAATTTAAGTAAAGATAATCTTGTTCAATGACTTTAGGAAAGAATAAATGTTAATTTCAAATTTAAACTTATTGATGATTTTTCACCGGCAATAAAACCGGAAGAGGTCCTCTATTGGTCGCGTATAGGTTGTATTTAGTTTAAGTTCACATTGAAGAAAAAGGAAGTCCGATTTTTAATCTTGTTTCATTGAACAGGTATACTTCTTCTCTTTTACAGTTGTTTTTTTTATTATTTTGACATACTTACACTTTTTAAAGTATAGTTTTTGACATTTTTATTTTTAACTAGCTGCCTCCGCGTCACTTCGCCTGTTTCTATTTAATTTCATATTATTTAGATATATTTATGGAAAATTTATTGGTATCATCAACATATAAGCAACTCTTCATGTCAGAATTCCCGCGGGATAGGGACTAACACGAACTTTACTGGAGCAAACTCAACAATTCCTACAAACAGAAAGATAGACAATATTTTTTAAATTGTTTGTATTTAAATATCGTGTAAATAACTAAATGCTCCTGAAAACGTTCCGTTACACGTTCCTAATCCCAGACAGATAATTGATTTTTATTTACATATTTTATTATATTAACATTCCATACAAATTGTCAACATTTTATTTTATTAATGTTACCGACTTTTTTCATAAAAAAAATATCGCGTAAACTAATAATTTGTATAATTTTATTTTGAAATGTAAAATATTTCTTACCCAGCGCGTGCTGTTTTTTCACGTGCTGTTTCCTATTAACAGGCATGTTAATGAATTTTTTAGTAATTATAAATATGAAATATAAATTATGTATAAATTAGTAATAAAAACTTTTTCATTAATTGTAAAAATTTCAATCTTATATACGTGGACAATATTGAAAAAAAAACCTTCAAATAAAGACCTCCTCCAAGTTATAAAAAAACATACTATTCTTCAAATACCACATTTAATGTACTAAATAAATAACATTGACAGTGCACTTTTATTATTAATCGACTATAGAGGCAAAAAAAAAACAAAGAGCAGAGAGAACGGAATATCTTAACACTTGTTCATTCCGTCTATAACGTCAATAAGAAAATACTACAAAGCAGCTGCCCCAGAAATAATTTCAATGAGCTCCCTCGTGATAACAGCTTGTCGGGTTCTATTGAATAGCAGTGTCAGTTTTCGTATCATATCATCAGCGTTCTTCGTGGCGTTGTCCATGGCTGCCATTCTAGCAGATTGCTCCGATGCCGCGGATTCCTTTAGAGCGTAGAAGAGAAGAGCGGTGAAGGTCCATTCTATGTAACTCTCTAGCTGGTCTTCCTCGATGTCGTCAAAGGCGCTCATGTTTGGTGCTGACTGTTAATATATGATTTTGGCGTATGAAATATGTATAGTTATATATTTTTATATTGGTTGAACGGTAACAGAGAGGTTTGAATAAAGCTTCAAAGTTGAATATGGACACTGATATAGCTATATAACACTGGGTCTTTTTTAATTTTTTTTAGGTTCAAGTCGTATGTATCCCACACATAGCAGCGCTTGCAGAGGCAACTTAATGTTAAGACACTCCGTTCCCAAAGCATCGTCCAATTTTTTTGACATTGCGATTGGAGTGGCCAAACTCTATGCCGCGGTTTGTCTTGTTTCCGGAGCTAGAAAATGAAAATAAGTCATTCCTCGAGTGAGAATAGAATCCACAACCATCACGTTTTTTTGATAGTCAGGAGTGTGGCTGCGCCATGATGACCTCTATGCAATTTTATAAAATATATATTACTTTTAAATTCTATTACTTAAATAAAACCAATACGTCGCAGTTGATAAATATTTAACTCAATGGTAATAGCTCCTACCTACTTCAAAAATGTTTGTTAAAATGTATTTTCATTTCCTGATTTGGTGAGACAGAGTGCGTCATTTGTTTCCGCAATTCACATTACCCAATAATATAATAAAAAATGCATAACGGAGTGTCCTGATAGAGAGTCTTGCTTATTATGTAAGGTACATGAAAAAAAAACAAATATAATATTCTTACTTCTATTCTATTTTTATTGAAGAATGGTAAAATGGTTAGTTCGTACTTCACTGCGCTAAAGTACTTGTTGTAGTATATTTCACCGATGTCGTACATGTACCCCGACTGCACTATGGCGGCGGCGATGTTCGACGCGTCCATGAACACTGGCGCTATACGCCCTATCTAACATGTGAAAAGGGGAAAATAATTGAATTAATTGTATGAAACTTTGGAGGTCATCGAGGTGCAGTAGCACGCCATTTGGCTGTAAACGCAACGGTCGTGAGTTCGATTGCTTCTTAGGGGGAATGAGCTATTTTCAATTCTTTGCTCTGGTAGCAAAACAAAGAGCGATATAGAGTCGCCACTCAACATCAAATGTTCGAGACATTTTGGTCGGAAATTGGGAAATTACCTCTGCCTACCCTATTACATGCGGGCCGCAGCGTGAAGTTAAAGTAGTTTAAATTAATATATAGAACCCACTACAATCGCGCTTACAGTAACGATTACTAAATTGTTAATTAGTAGTCAGTATTTTTTTTAATTTAATAAGCTTATTATTAATGTACAATGTATAATATTTATACTTATAATAAGCTCTTCAATAGTTTTAATGTTACTACTTTGTGTTGTCAGCCTTTTATTAATCACCCATGCTAATTTTTTTTAATTATTAGATACAGTAAAAAAATACATACATCTTTAACATTCATCAGCATATTTTCACTGTAAATCCTTCTGAGCATGGCTCGGGATTTGTCTCCGATGCAGACTAGCCTGTGTGCCGCGGCGTCGCCCGCCCTAGTGGTTAGAGACCGTCTGATACGACGCGATACACCAGTGTGGACACCTCCGCATAGACCTTGCAAATGAAAGTGCTAATTATGTATTGAATTTTTGTAGCTTCACGCTGTATCCTGCACACAGCTGGGTAGGTGGAGGGAACCTGGGAGGAAACCTTTTCCCGCTTTCCGCCGATTAAAGTGCTACAATTGCTATAGAATGTGGTCGGAGCTATAAAATTTATGAGCCTACACTCAATTAGCTTATTAGTGACTTCTGCAGAGTGCCACTATTTAGATCCTGGCTCCATCATAGACCAGCTCGACAATCATACTGTCACCTGAGCTATGTATAATTGCCAAATGTCTCATAATCATATAATTATTACTAATGGGTAATTTTTGATTTAAAGGTAGCGGAACTCGAACCCACACCACTTGCCTGCTATGTAATTTATGTACGCTTTAATATTTTTCTTGTCTGTGTCATCCAATGTCTTTTCATGCTGTTACGTACCTAATGACGAACCAATGAGTCTTCTTCTTCTTCTTCCTGGCATTAGTCCCGGCTTTTGCCAGGGTCTGCCTTCGTACTCAACCTACTCCACTTTGCACGGTCTTTAGCGTCCTCGGTGGTTAGACCATTGGCTCTCATGTCTTGCTTCACGACATCCAACCAGCGTTTCCTTGGGCGTCCGAGGGAGTCACTCCAGGGACTGACTTAGCAAGGCACTTGCATCCGACATAGTTCCTAGGCCGGCGCGTAATGTGACCAAACCATCTCAGGCGACGCTCTTGGAGCTTATCCGCTACGTCACGGACTCCAAGACTACCTCGAATGAATGTGTTGCGTATGCGGTCAGACCGCGTTACGCCGCACATCCACCTCAGCATCTTCATTTCCGTGACGTGAAGCTCCTGAGTGTGCCGAGATAGTGCTGGCCAACATTCGCTGCCGTATAAAAGAACCGGTCGGATGATGCTCTTGTATATCAGACCCTTGAGTTTGGGCGGTATCCTGCGATCGCAGACCACACCAGTGACCTCCCGCCATTTGGCCCAAGCAGCGCTTATCCGGCTATAGACATCGTGATCGATGCCTCCAGACTCGTGCATAACGGATCCAAGGTACCTGAACTTTTCCGACTTAACGGCTGGTTCAGGACCTATAAGGATAGTGCTCGAGTCCGGGCTCCCGCAGGCCATGTACTCGGTCTTCGACACATTTAGTTTAAGACCGCCGTTCTCAAGCGTACCCTTCCACAGGTTCACTTTACGCTCCAGCATCAGTCGGTTCTCATCAATGAGTGCTATATCATCGGCATACATCATCAGCCATGGAGGCTGGTCTTGGATGTGAGCCGAGACAGTATCGAGCACCACATTGAATAAGAACGGACTAAGAGCCGAGCCCTGGTGAACCCCTACTGTAATCGGGAAGGGTTTAGTGTCGCCAACAGCAGTCCTATCCATAGAAGCGGAAACGTGGTACATGTCTCTGATAATCTCAATATAGGCTTCAGGGATCCCTTTGGATCGCAATGCCCACCAGATGCACTGACGAGGCACACAGTCAAAGGCCTTCTGTAGATCTAAAAAATGACGAACCAATGAGTAGGATGAAAAAATGACTGATTTATCAATACATTTCTTCTGCTAAAATCATACAATATTTTAATTTAAAAGATGCGTTGCAATGCAGCTTGAAGTTTCTTTCGCATGGAAGGGTAGGTAAAGAAAACCTAGTGTCAAGACACTATGTTCAAAGATTTCCGACAATGTTTCGTGTCTAGACATTGTGTGTCGCGTGATAGAACTCAAGGCCGCGTTCTGTCTGTGAAATTTACACATATCTATCTATATATTTAACGTTAAAAAACAAATAGCAGGAAAAATCTTCTATATTTGTCATTTTAAAATCCTACGGACGAAAAAGCCTCTTGACACAATTCCTCCTACAACCCGTGTGAACTTATCGCAAAAACAACTTCTATATCTAAATTAGGTATTATTAATTAAGTATTTCTATGATGAAACATAATTGAAATGTTGCATTAGACAAAACCCAAGAAAATTGAGGAAAACAATATAAATACAACATTAGATATAAAATAATAATTATAAATTCTTAGAATCAGCAAAAACTGTAAAGTTCCGCAACCCAATGTTCTGAATGCCTATTGAGGTAATATTTAATTTATTAACTGTGTACTTTAATCTCATGCCATAATACTAAACTTGTCCAGTCATAAGGAAAAGTCTTTAATTGTATGAATAATATATGCCAGAGAGTGTCGTCACTCGGCTTGAGAGTGTCGTCACTCGTCATCGACGTCATCAACGTCGCGTTAAAATAATATTGCGCTTGGCCGCAAAAATATTTACAATTATTTAAAGACCAGTGATAAACATAGTATAGATACAAGAAATATAAACAAACGCTTATTTAGTAAACGTATAAACATTTTAACGTAGCGGGATTTGAACCCATGGTTTCTAGTTTTCCTGTTCAAAAAGTTATTGAAATCATTCACGGCACGAGGTGTTCGTGTGAATATAACTAATATTATAAATCTGAAGGGTTTGTTTGGTTGAAAACGGTAATCTCAGCTAGTCCATTTATCGAGGAAGGCTATAGGTTATATTACATTGCGTCGTTTCTAGTTTAGGTTAACTTAGAATGTACTATGTCACTTCCATTCGACCGTGGGGGCAAAGGCGAAGTTGACAGTTAGTAAATAATTAAATTAACTAAATAAAATAAATAAATCAGCTTCACGCTGTATCCCCCACACATCAGGGTAGGCAGAGGGAACCTAGTGTTCAGACATTCCGTTCCCAGCTTTCTGCCGAATTCTGGAGACATTGACAGTGTTGAGTGGCAGAACTCAACGCCGCGCTTTGCCTTGATACCAGAGCTTGGAATCAGAAATGGAAAACTAAATTTAAGTAAATATTTCATCTCCTCGGGGGGGGATCGAANGGGGGGGGGGGGCTTCTATTACTATATTAATTGAAGTAGTAATTTCATATCTGCTACTTCAACAATATAAAGTTAAAATTTAGAATATATTTAAGCCAAAAGTTAATATTGTATCTAATATTAATGTGTTATATAGTATTTTAAAAAAAGCAACTATCGAGTTTCTCGCTGGCTCTTTTCAATAGAACTGCCTTCGATTTTGTGGCGGCTTCATATATGACACTATTAATTATCTATATTTATGTAACTTGACGATTTAAAAGTGCTAAAACTAGGCTAATTTTATTTATTTTATAGGCTCACGCTGTAACCTAGTGTTAAGACTCTCCGTATTTCACTTTCCGAAAATAATTCAAAGCATTGCGTGTTGACTGGTCCTTTTTTTTTTTTCGAACTTGAGGTTAATGCTGTTAGCCCTATTGGCTTTTACAGCGACACCGGGTGGGTAGGGAAGAGGGTACTCTGTCCCAGAAGAAATGCAAGCACTACCTGGCTGCTTGAGAGGGGTCGACGACTGTAAGGGCGCCCCCTGCGGGGCTGACTGGTCCTACTAAGCGCTGGGTTTTATCTTGTTACCAGAGCGAAGAAATAAAAAAAATACATTCCCCGAGTTAGTATTGAACCCACAACGGATGCGCCCTTGCACCATGACGGGTTCATTTTGAGTTTGAGATTTTTGGTCCTCAGTTGAATAAATAATATTATAATTTCAAATTAACACGTAATATCTTAAAACGGAATAAAAAGAGTGACACTTAGTTAGTGACTCTAAGTGGTAACATTTAGTTTTTCTAAGTTCCCCTGTGTTTCTATAGTCTCTGTTCGCAATATACAGTAGAGTGTTTATTTTAAAAATAACCTTGTATTAAATAAATGATTATTGAAAAAAAAAAATAAATACGATCTCTTTGAGCGTTTATGGCCCGTAACTTCAAGATATGCAATAAATAAATTGCTATTACGGCTACTCGTTTGAGTTTTTACAAACTAATATTTAAGTAAAAATTTTATTTAGACTGTCGTGGCGCTGTATCTGGTGACAGTATCTGTAAGCTCGATGGTTGTGGGTTCGATTACCTAACGGACCAATGCATCATTTTCATTTTCCTGCGTTGTTAAGCAATGCTCCTTGTGTTTCACATACCAACACACAACGAAACTTGGGCGGAAAGTGAGCAACCGAGACGAGTTAAAAAGCAAGAATAAAAAATTATTAAGTTATTTATAAAGAGTAAATAAAAGCTTGACTCACTCACTGCGTAGCCTACTTTGTCTCAGCTCAGAAGTTTTTACTCATAATCTCTTTTTGCACAAACTTTACGATTCATAATTACTATTTAGATATTGCTCCACGGACGGAGCAAATTTCAAGACATTGTATGTTGAGTGACGTAACTCAACGCTGCGCAATAACAATTACTAATTTTATCAATATTAATTTAGCTCGTCCACAATGTATGGGTACACTATATAGCGCACGTCTAACCTTAGGGTCAATATCGCTAGATATTCGCGCTCGTGTTATCATTCGAGATTATTATTTTTCTTATATATCATTATTACGCTTACACTGTTGACTATATGCGGTGAAAATGTATTATTAATAGGATATTAGATAAAATGTAGCATAAACCTAGCAATTAATTTAATAAATTGGTAAAATTTATTTGAAAATTTAATTTCAGCAATTTAGTTACCTAAGAAGATTAAAACCAGTGAATTACTTTCATTTCCCCGCTGTGAGAGGGTCCAAAATGCGGCGTTAAGTGCCACCAATCACAATCACGAAATTGAATTAGGGCCAGAAGCGGAGTACGGAGTATTTTGACACTAGGCACCCTTACCTTACTCTGCTATATGCTGGATACAATGTGAAGTTGCAAAGAAAACCTTATCACTAAATGATTACGGTCTTCCAATAGTAACATTTCTAATGATAAAATGGTCCCAACTGTATCACGCTAGTTTTGAAGCGATGGACGGAATTTTGAAAGGTAATTTATGAATCTGATGACGCCTCAGTCTCAAGTAACAGCGGAACAGTGAGTCTCGATGTAGCTGATGGCGAAATCAGTATATAAGTGAGTAGTTGAGAGTGCAATACGAAGTCTAAAATGTAGTGTGGCAGCGAGAGCAGATGAAGTTACTGCTGAGATGATCAAATATGGTGGGCCACGCTTCTTGGACTTGTTCTGGTTTTTGTGCAACTTATGCTGGAAATAAGGGGAGGTCCCAGATGATTGGCGAGGTGCGGTCATCGTGCCTTTGTATAAAGGCAAAGAATAGACTTTGCAAGCCATAGGGCTATCAGTTTGATTGGCTTGGGTAATAAAGTTTATGTTAAAGTATTAATATGAAGAATGCAAGAGAGATCCGAAAGGTCGTGTATTTAAAAAAAAATTAAAAAAATAAGAAAGGACGGAATGCAAGATCAGTGTAAATGGTAAGATATTAGAACAAGTGAATGAAGTAGTATATTTGAAAAATATGTTGAGATGATGACGAGATGGATATGGAAAGGTGTATTGTTGCCGGTAACAGGGTTAACGGTGCCTTATCTTCATTGATAAGACGGCTAAAAGTCAGCACAGCTGCATGTTTGGCCGTATACATAGCAGTGTTGGTACCGACGCTGTAAAACGGCAGTGAGACATGGATATTACAGAAGAAGAATGAAAGAAAGATGAATGCTGTAGAGATGCGATCTCTTCTTAAGAATGAAGAAGAAAGTGCTCAGTTGGTTTGCGCACGTCGAACGAATGAGTTATGAAAGTATGACAAAAAGATTTATGACGAAAAAATGAGCGGTAAGAAAGATAGGGATTCGCTTGGTTGACCTTCGAATATACAGTATCAAAAATACTGGAAGAAGGTCAAGTAAAAAGCATGAGGACAGTTTCAGAGTTTAGAATCTATAGTTAAACCCAAAAACATTGTAGATTGTGTATCGTTAAGATTTTCACCTTTATTTATAAGCCTAAATTTTGGTTTTTAATGTTAAGTAGTGCAAATTGCAAGGGTTAAACTACTCTGCTATTTGGTTTTGGTTTGGTACTACTCTGTACTTACAACTGCACTTTGTACTGACTAACTTGCATCGAACTTTTGCTTATCAGAGAGGGAAAATCAAAATAATTTCCCTCTGAATGAGGATCGAACGCTCAAGCAATGCCAATACATTCCGATTTTATCCCATTACCACTACGATATAGCTCAGTCTTACCTCTATCTGAAGTCACAGCTACATAGAGTCTTTTCATTTTCTTATCTTCCTTGTCATCTTCAGTTTTCTCTGGAACAACTTCTGGCGATTCTTCCTTGGCTTTGGCATCCGGTTTCTTCTGTGGTGCGATCAGTTGACTGGATTCGTAGAATTTCTGAGGTCCATAGCCAAATGGCCTGGCTGATGCCAATTCTCGTTCAGCTTTTGTGAATCTGCCAGAAGTGTATTTTTTGAATAAAACAACGAAATAAAAAAAAATTAAGACGTGAGAACATAAGAAAACAATAAAAATAAAAGTAGATATTAGCTCAATAATAATAAATAACAAAGAAGAAAAAAATCGTTAAAGTATCAGGCTATTTGATCAATAAATATAAAATATAAAAAATAAAACAAGTTATTATTATTATTATTATTCTTAAGCAAGTTAATGCAGCACTGAGTTAATAATACTAAGATGAACAAGAAGAATCATTTTTATTTTTAGTACGATAAATATGTTAAACAACTGAAATTTGAAGCAGTGGAACAAAGTGGTTTGACGGTTACGTATGGTATTCCCGATTCGGGGAAATTAATTGTTGTTTTCCTCCTCTGTTAAGACAAACAGCGGAACTAATTTAATACGCAACGTTCCCAATTCAGTGTAAAACTGAAAAAGAAAACTGACACGTACTCTACTAACTACGAGCCCACCGATGCATTTGCCAAATAGTTTGTATGCATAGATTTTAAGACATAAAAAGGAAAACCCTTTCTTTTCCCGTTCACACAGGAATTTTGAAAAATTCTTTCTTAACGCTTCCCTAGCACTTTCCTTCGTAGTGCGTAGTGTAGAAATTTCAATTTCTTGCGTCTGTATTAGTAGTAGTTTAATCTGTGCGTTGTCTGTCAGTCACTCAGTAACAGAAGAGTAGTAAGCAGTAAGAGTTTATGTACGAGAACTTTCGTATTGATTTCGAATTATTAAAGGTTTTCAATTTTTTTTTGCATTTTTTTTTCAAAATATTATTGCGCGTTACTAGTAGCTGAAGCAAATAAGAAATAAAACTATTTTAAGTCCTCACTTGCTGGCCGACACCATTTTCATAGTTTTAGTTATTTTCTGTATATTCTTGACAGATTTCAATCGTAATGATACTTGTTTCAATTGAACCATTTCAATTTATTTTTTTATTATTCTTTATATTATATTTTTATATTATTTATTATGTAAATTGCGTTTTCTTTTTGCGATCCAATATCATTTATAATTGATTATTTGACACTGACATACTTATATGTATAATTATAAAATTAATTTCACTTCTCGTTATTATCAGCCTGTAATAAATTATTTTAGCAACGATTTTTTACATTTATTCGTTATTTAATGATAATAGTTATTTTATTTATATTAAAAGTTTGTTTGTTATGTTTAATATCTTTATTTACTTGTTTATGATTATTAATAATAATAATAATAAGAGATAATGTTTAACACCCTTAAGCATTATTCGACATTAACGAAATATTTTAAAAAGAGCATAAAAGATTTGAACTTAGCTACATTTGAACTTGCGCCTCAGACGGAATCGTATTCAAGGAGCGTAGGTTCAAATCCTCAAGTAGATTTAAATGATTAGAAAGTATTTAAGAAATAAGTTACACAAGAATGAGTTATTTCTTACCATTTACGCGATCAAAGTGGGGCCATTAAGGACTACGTTGAACTCGCCAGAGTAAACTGCATACTTGGATTTCCACCTACAAATAGCCGAGCGGACAGGAGCGAGCGAGCAGAAAGAGTTGAAACGAACTCGCTGATTCCTCTTTCGCGGTGGAAATTTTCCCACCTCAGGGATCAATTTTCAAATAATTATGTGTAATCTAATAAAATAGAAAGCCATTAGCTAAACGACTATTAATACTTCTTTTATTTTTTTAAGAAAAAAATCTGTTAACTTTGACCTAATTTAAATATTATTTTTTACTTTTTTATTCTGACAAAAACTAACTAACAAAGAATAATAAATTTATGTTTAGTAATATATGACGTATATTTGATAAATAAAAAAACCAAACATCTACAATCATATAGAAGTTGTGATAAAAAAAATATCTATTTAAAGTTTATATAAGAAATTGACTTACGATTAACGAATGCAACAACATGTTATTTAATCTGTGACGACACTAGCTGTTGTTATTTTAGATATATAAAAAAAATAGGCCGTCACGTCACGTCGTGGGGCCGGCACAACGTCTGATTGTAGTGTGAGTTCGATTCCCTAGGGTCCTCCCCTTATGATTATATTACTATTTACATTTCCCCTCTCTGATAGACGAAGTACGGTGTTTAGTTCCGCGACTCAACATGCTATATCTTTAAAATTGGACAGCGTTTGTGGAACCGTGTACTTCTAACATTAGATTTCTTCTATTTATCCTGCTAAACGGGAGCAACCGTGATGCTGCTTTTTTATTTAAAGATTTATATACCTAAGGTTTAAAGTAAAATAAACAAGACATTGCTTCTTGAGAGGCAGAATTTAACGCCGCGTTTTGTTACTTCAGAATGGGGGAAAAGAAAATAATATGATGATTTCATTGTAGAATGGACCACACTGAACCGCGCCACTAAGTTAAAAGGTTTATAAATTGATTTATTTATTAAAAATGTTTGTTATTATTTTTATTTGTTTGTTTATTTTCTTTGACAATTCGCTAATAGAACAAAATAAAAAATGTACCTCTTAATTAAACTTTTGTGTTGAAACTCGTCGCTTACAGCGTATATTGTGGGTCTAATATATGTTTTATTCTTAGCTTTACACTTTTGTTCCCATAGCAGGGTAGGCAGAGCCTTAACCTCCGGCGTAAGGTTACCTCGTTGTCAGTTTTTCACGCCACCAGAACACGGTGGAAATTCTCAACGTACGACCGAAATGTTTTGAGGCTACATTCTTTATCAGCACCGCGAGAGAGTGGAACTCATTGCGGGCATCTGTATTTCCTTTGAATTACAATGTAGGGTCAGTCAGTCAGAGTCAACAGGTATTTACTAGGCAAGCATGTACCGTATCACCGCTCATCTGGCTTGAAGCAGTCAAACGCAAGCTTATTCAATATATAAAAAAAGGTCAAGTGTCAACGTGTGACAAACGGTTCTCAGCTAATTTTTAGTATACTAGCGACCTAGACACTCTGTTCTCCACTTTCTGCCGAATTTGTCGAGGCTTTACGCGGAAGTTTTGCCTTGGTGCAATGACGAAGAAATGAAGAAATAAATAGTTGTATAATAGACGAATAAATAGTCCCCCGAGTGGAGATCGAACCTACAAATGTCGCGTTACATTCATTCATGTATAGATATGGTGTATAAATTAGATATCGTGTTTAAAATGATAATGTTATTAGAAAACGTAATTTATCCAGTTTAGTAAATAAATAATTGTGTTGTTCAAGCGAGCGAAGACGCGAGCGGTCCCTAGTGTTGATATAACATTAAGTATTAGTATCTAAAATCGGCTTAGCTGTTTTTGTTTAACGTTTATTTTAAAACATTCGTTAATTTTAATTAATAAATTTACTACTACGTAAGCAGATGTAATGATTAATTAGCCAACCGTGATAAGTATTTATTTATATTCTCATAGAAATATGAATTAATTTTAACAAAATACTATTATAAAACAAAACTTACAATCACATATTATACCGTAAACTTTTATATTTATATAATTGAGAACATTTTATATTTATAGTATGTTTTTGTTTAATAAATAGGTAGCTATATGAAAAATAATTACAACACATGAGAAAAAAGTATATTTTAGGCATATTTTTTAATACTTATACTATTTGAAAAATTACGAACGTCTTTATAGTCAATAAATTATTTTCGCAAATTCAAAAACAGTTTATGTTTTACACCTGAATATTACCATAAACACGAACGAAAAAATATTAACAATATTCAAAATTACATTCTAATACCACATTATCGACATTGCACTGTTGATAGTAATTGAAAAATAGTTATACTACTAAGGGATACCTTCATATGCAATGCTTAAAGCTTTTTTGACACAATATAGAATAATATATTCTGTAGAAGTAACTCTCTCATCTAGAGGTGACTCTCTCTACTAAAATGGCTCCAATAGGACAGGACTCCAATATTCTAATAATATGTGCCATAAAAATCAATCCATATTTAGGAAAATATGGATACCAATGATATAACAAGAAAAATCGCGTAAGAAAAGGAGAAACGCAGTTATATTGCATTTTTTCTTTTTTTCGTGATTGAAATATTATTGAATACGATTAATTTGTTTTGAGTATAAAATAAAATTCAATTTGTAAAATATATTTGATACTTCCATATCACACACACACATTTGAGGCCGGTCGTGGCGCAGCGGCACGAGGTGTGACTGGAAAACCGACTGGTGGTGGGTTCGATCCCCACTCGAGGAGATGAAATATTTACTTAAATTTATATTTCCATTTCTTCGCTCTGGTGTCGAGGTTAAGCGCGGCGTTGAGTTCTGCCACTCAACACGCAATGCCTCCAGAATTCGGCAGAAAGTGGGGAACGGAGTGTCTTAACACTAGGTTCCCTCTGCCTACCCTGCTGTGTGCGGGATACAGCGTGAAGCTAATTTAATTTTTAATTCCATATCACAATTATTTCATGTACTTTTTATATACATTCTCCAGAAAGTTAATCTATCTGCTATAAATGAATGTAACGTACATACACATTATTAAAATGTATTCACATCACCAGAACATCTAAACACAACATAAAGTTTTATAAACTGAGTGATGAGTTTACTCACAATCAGAATTTATTTTCCAAATACATTTAGTTTTTATTGTATACATAGCGATTTGAGCTAGTCCTAACAAATATACACAGACTATATAATTTTTTTAATGTCACCAATGTTGTCGTTTAAAATCATATTTATGGTAGACTAAAAAAAAAATAATAAAAAAAATATTATTTGCCTTAATAATTTAAGTAAAATTATATAATTTAGCTTCACTTGCGAGTAATCGACGTAATTTAAGTAAATTTGTTTATACTCCACGATGAGAACTACCACACCACACCACAGTGGAAATAATGAAAATATTAAATGTTTCATTAGTACGAGTGGAACCCACTACCGTCCCGTTTACAGTTGATAGCTGTGCCGTTGCGTCACAAAAACCTCTACAAACTATACACTATACAGAAACATACGGTGACAAAAAGAACGTAGAGAAAAAAAAACTTATACTTAAATTATGATTCTCTCTTTAATTTAGATATTTTACTTAAAATATATTATAGTTAATCATGAAATGGTATTTTTTATATTATATTATTATATACTATTGGCACTTTATTATTATATTTTTGTTACGGCCATTCCCCTTCATCTAGCTGTCAGTAGCTTTTTTACCAACAGTTTCATTGTTGCTCGCCCTGACCTTGCAGTACTTCGCGGTAAAAACTGTTAACGCAATTTTGTGATCATATTGCATTAGCAACTTTGCCTATTTATGTCATATAGATAGTAAATAAGTTTATTTTGATTTTATACTATATATACTTTTATTACATAAGAGGAATAAATTTTACATCTTTAAATAAAAAAAATTAAAAAATCAGCTTCACGCTGNGAGTGGCAGAACTCAATGCAGCGCTTAACCTCGACACCAGAGCGAAGATATGGAAATATAAATTTAAGTAAATATTCCATCTCCTCGAGTGGGGATCGAACCCACAACCAGTCGGTTTTACAGTCACACTTCGTGCTACTGCGCCACGACTGGCCTCTAAATCTTATATATACATACAATACATCTTTAAATATATATTGTTATAAGAAATACGTTTAAAAATATGAAAAAAAAAACACTCTTTCAACGGCGGGTCAACAAGGGTCCAGGCCATCGGCGGCTAGGGCTCCAGAGCGAGGAATCTCCTCACGATACGTGCCGTTTCTAGTAAAAGTGTCTTATATATTATACAAGAAATTAAAAAAATATATTTTTGCTTTCTATTATTCTTTTAAAGTGTCCCTCTATCCATTTCAGTTAAAATTACTAAATGTACAGACAAAATATTTTTACTGTCTTATTATATATAGAGATATGATAAATATTATTTTGAATATCATTTGGGAGATTGCGGGTTGAGTTGTGGTCTTGTTACTAGAGCGAAAAAATGAAAATATTTCAATACCACTTGTGAGAATCGAACTAGCAACCGTCGCGTTTGCAGTAATACTCTGTGCCGCTGCGCTATATATGTATATATAAAGTAGCGCACCCATCAGATGTTTTACACGTCCGCTGTCTCTACCAATATGCAATTAACTAATATGCTCAATCACACTCATTGCTCTGATAAAGCGCTATTTCCTTTTTGGTTGTAGCTAAACCGTTCTTGCCGGATACAATTTTACGTTTAAGCAATCTAATAATAAATTATAGTATACATACAAAATTACATCCAAATCGATCCAGTCGTTTAGGAGTAGGGTGACAGTAAACAAATAGAAGGATTATATTTATATATGTACTAGCGACCAGCTCGCGGTTTCGCCCATTTGAAGTAGAAAATTATTAATTTACTAATCTGCATTATATTTTAAAATTATATTATATATAACTGTTAGTTATTAATAATTATATGTTAACGGTATATTTAAAGTTATTTATTTATAGCCATGTTGTCGAACTATATTCTTTTAAACGGTAACTCTTTTCTTTATTAACCGATTGGAGAAAAACAACAGTTTTGGGTTTCATTTCACAACTTTCGTTTAGGCCAAAAAAATCTCATATCATAAACAAGTAATTACATACGTGCATATATAATAACATGTATAGATAAATATGGATATAAGAACCTTCGTGGTAGAGCGGCACACCCTCTGTTGTGGGTTCGGTTTCCACTCGGGCGAATAGTTCCTTCCATTTTCCTGCTGCTGCTGTGGTAACAATACAGCGCGGGATCAGTTCCGCCAGTTGACACGCCTCAAAACTCGAGATATATATAAAAAATATATAAACAAAAACATTTTGTTGTGGCGCAGTGGCACAAAGTGTGACTGTAAAACCGACTGGTTGTGGGTTCGATCCCCACTCGAGGAGATGAAATATTTACTTAAATTTACATTTCTATTTCTTCGCTCTGGTGTCGAGGATAACCGCGGCGTTGAGTTCTGAATGAATGAATGAATTCGGCAGAAAGTGGGGAACGGAGTGTCTTAACACTAGGTTCCCTCTGCCTACTCTGCAGTGTGCGGGATACAGCGTGAAGCTGATTTATTTTATTTATAAACATAAACATAAATTAATATAAAATATGAAATTGGCCTTATTTCCGTCTCACCCCGTTGACGTATGACCTACGTCACAGTGTACACATAAAAGAGCTTGCAACTACCAAGTATTGTTTCTATACAGTCCTTACCACAGACGAGGCGAGACGTTCGTGTTATTAATAAATTATTATTTATTTATTATATTTTAAAGAAGAATTTGTAAAACATTTACAATATGGAGGTAATGTCGCCATTTGGAAATGGTGTCTCGTCGGAATCTCCAAAAGATAAGGTACATTTTTTCACTTGACTATCTATTATATTTTAGAATATATTTTTTGAAAATGTCAGCAATATTTGATTTTATAAGAACGTATGTCCAAAACGATTAAATGGATTACAATAAGTACAGGTACGATATCCGCTTCGTTCATATTCTTATATTTTTCTATGAATGTTTATTTTGATATTTGTTAATGTTTCTAATGCGATTGTGTGTTATTTAATTATTATGGTTTTATTTGTGTTGTTAATAACTATTAATGTTAGTAATTAAGAAAGCGACTTTGTTTATTTCTTATGTATGTAGATATAGAAGCTTTTAAAGCTTCACCTATTCATTTTTTATTAGCAGGGTGGGTAGAGACACTTCGTTCTCAACTTTCCGCCCGAATACAAGGACGTGCGTGCTAATTGACGGAACTCAACGCTGTACTTTGATGTACCAGCTCAAGTAGGTGTCGAACTCACTACCGTTGCGTTTAAAATGAAATGGCCTCTGGCCTGGCTCAATATGGCCTTTATTTTTAAATTTTAGCTAATGTAATTAAATAATTCGTGATTCTTAATATATACAACAATAAAACAAATTTAACAAAAACTGTTTAAATTTTTTTTGCTTGGTGTGTAGTGTGTAGTAGTAGTTGATTATATAGAATTATCTATTGATATAAATGGTAGAAATCTTGTGTTAAATCACTTCGCTCTCCAATGTGTAGTGGTAAATTAATTACTATTTTAGGTGAATTCAGAGATCAGGCTTTTTTTTAAGATTGGTAAAAATATTCATCTTTAAGTCGGGTGATGTAATATCTAATATAATATAACAAAATATTATGTATTAAAACAAAAAAAATGTGTCTGTACATTAACTATATTTGAGAAAAAATGTTAATAATGTAGAGATATAATTATGCAGAAATACTATTATAATTAAATACGAATCTACGATTTATATAATTCTTTCTGCCCATTTTTATGCACAAATCTCCTGAACTACTACTGGACGGATTTAATCAAAATATTTTTGCTGTATAGCTATTAGACCCAAGGCAGGGTATAGACTATAATTGATTTTGAAGCCTTACATAAAATAGCTAATGACTAATCACTACATTTTCATTTGCCACTATAAAAACATTTAGTTAAGTTGGCGTAATTTAACGCCGTGCTTTTTCTATACTAGGGATAACATACTTGAAATTTAGTGTATAATAAACGTTAAACGAGAAATTACGTTATTTACTTTTTGACCCTCAAATTTTTACTATTAACACTTTTACTAATAACAAAAGTCTGTGTTTTTTGCAATACAAACTAAATTTCAACATCGCCAAATTTGAAAGGAGGAATGCGGAAAACAACGATTGAGAATTGGCGTTTCAATTTTGTACTACAAATGTACGAGTTAAATAACATTCCAATATCCCGAATAAGGCTTTAGCTGACTGATTAGTTATGTAAAGATTGTATGGAATTTACAAAAAGCCTTAACTTATGGGAACTTTAGATATGCACACGCCCATATATATATATATATATATATATATATATATATATATATATATATATATATATATATATATATATATATATATATATATATATATATATATATATATATATATATATATATATATATATATATATATATATATATATATATATATATATATATATATATATATATATATATATATATATATATATATATATATATATATATATATATATATATATATATATATATATATATATATATATATATATATATATATATATATATATATATATATATATATATATATATATATATATATATATATATATATATATATATATATATATATATATATATATATATATATATATATATATATATATATATATATATATATATATATATATATATATATATATATATATATATATATATATATATATATATATATATATATATATATATATATATATATATATATATATATATATATATATATATATATATATATATATATATATATATATATATATATATATATATATATATATATATATATATATATATATATATATATATATATATATATATATATATATATATATATATATATATATATATATATATATATATATANAGTTCTGCCACTCAACACGCAATGCCTCCAGAATCCGGCAGAAAGTGGGGAACGGAGTGTCTTAACACTAGGTTCCCTCTGCTTACCCTGCTGTGTGCGGGATACAGCGTGAAGCTGATTTTAATTTTAAATTTTGGTGTTTGATTGTACGAAATTTGTACGGGAGTTTATAAGTTAGATTCCGATTTGGGGAAGTGTTAGCTTCACACTTTCTCCCGCATATGGCAGGGCAGTTTCCAACTTTGAACGTAAGAACTCTCCATACTTGGAAATAAACGCCGCCCTATATCTTCTACAGCGGGGATATTATTAAATATAAGAGTTCAACATTTATTATCAATAGAGACAGAACCCACTATCATCGCAACTATAGGCAAATTCTGTTCCAGTGCATAAAAACTGCCACAAATATGAAAGGAATGTTTGTTATTAACATATGTTCATTTTTAAAACTCGCAAAGTGAAGAAAGATGGAATATGGATAGTATATATTTAATATGTGTAATATAATGTACAATTAATTATTACAGCAAAAGCCGGTGCACGGCGGCAACTTCGTAGCGGAAGTTCGCGATACGAAAAAATCTACTTGGCTGCTCTTCTCCCCCGTAACACCTGACCAGGCGGGTTCCTTGGCTAAGTTCTTAAGCATATTCTCGACTCATGGGGTGAATCTAAGCCACATTGAATCCCGTTCCTCCGCAAGAAGACCCGGGTACGAATTCATGGTGGAATGCGAATGTGGCTCTGGAGATTTTGGCGCAGTACTAGCAGAACTCAATGAAAACACCGGCTACCTAAACATAATCTCAACAAACTACAAAGACAACCGATGTAAGTCAATATAAAATATATATATTAATCAATTATAAACTAGAGACAAGAAAGAGCGGTTAATTTCATTACGGCCATAAAATCGAGTGTGAGAATCGCTTTATATTCAATGCATTAGAATATCAAATTAGAACTAACATAAGATAACAGGAAATTCCTAAAAAGTGTTCGAGTAAACGTTTTCGTGAGCATTTTAATGTATTTAAAAGTTAATAAATTAAAAATTTAGATAGTTCATCATGGCTTAACGATTGGTTGCAGCTGCTGTGCCGTGGTTCCCACGTCGTATCCGTGATTTGGATAGATTTGCAAATCAAATACTCTCTTACGGTGCTGAGCTTGATTCCGACCATCCTGGCTTCACTGACCCTGAGTACAGAGCTAGGAGGAAGTACTTCGCGGATATTGCCTATAATTATAAACACGGCCAACCCCTACCACATGTCGATTACAGTCAGGAAGAGACTAATACCTGGGGTATAGTGTTCAGAAAACTGACTGAGCTGTACCCAACTCATGCTTGTAAGGAACATAATCACGTTTTCCCACTTTTAATTGAAAATTGTGGATACAGGGAGGATAATATACCACAATTAGAAGACGTGTCTAACTTCCTTAAAGGTAATTAATATGTAACTATCATTTAATAGATTTTGTAAATTGGGCACAAAAGTTGAACGAAGTGTCTCAATACTAGATTTCCCTTACCTATCTTGTCCTACAGGAAAAAGCATGAAGTTGTTCTTTTTAATACATTCTAAATAAAAAATCTGTAGCTAAAATAGAAAATAACCTAACTATGTATTATATACTTTCAGACTGTACTGGATTCACTCTTCGACCAGTGGCTGGCCTACTATCCTCGAGAGACTTCCTCGCTGGCCTTGCTTTCCGCGTCTTCCACAGCACACAGTACATAAGGCATCACTCCCGTCCTTTATACACTCCTGAACCAGATGTATGCCACGAGCTATTAGGACACGCCCCCTTGTTCGCTGATCCAGCATTTGCTCAGTTTTCACAGGAAATCGGACTTGCCTCGTTGGGAGCACCAGATGATTTTATTGAAAAATTGGCCACTGTAAGTAGTTTCTAGAGCAATAAATCTGTTGCCTAAAATGTGCTATAAATATATGGGATCGAACCGTGACGTAGTCACACTATGTCACGACGGCCTCTTGTAAATTATTTGATCATTTCATCTCTCTCTTCTTCATTTCTAGTCACTATTTCTAATGCTTTATTGCGATATGTCTGTATGTAAGATTTCCATATATGTAATCAAGTAACCCTAAATCCGGCTTATTAGCGATACATACATAGATATACATTCTCCTTTTAAATATTTTAAGTGAATTTGAAAAAAAGCTTCTTTAAAAATAATAAAAAAGCAGCTTCATGTTTTCTCTCACATACCAGGGTAGGAAGTGGGAAACTTGTGGCTAAGGTACGGTCCAACTTCCCAATTGATAAATTATACTAGCTATTAACACTATTATAACATACTTTTAGTGTTTCTGGTTCACCGTTGAATTTGGTTTATGCCGACAAGACGGCAAGCTAAAGGCATTTGGCGCTGGCCTCCTCTCATCATTTGGGGAGCTTCAATATTGTCTCTCAGACAAACCAGAATTAAGAGAGTTCGAGCCAGAAGTGACAGGACTACAGAAATATCCCATTACTGAATACCAACCAATATACTTTGTAGCGAATAGTTTTGAAAATGCTAAAGAGAAAATGATGTAAGTACCTTCAAATCTTTGAAATATCTAATCGTCGACCGCATGTTTGGTTGCGTCGACTTTAAGACGTAAAGCTCCTTAACCTGCCCAGAGAGGGTAAGTGAAATCGAACTTATAACCATCGTGTTTACGGATAAGCACTATTTAACTACGCCACGATTGCGTATTAAAATATGAGTACAAATATATTTTTCCTCAGTAGTGACACAGTGTTCTCAATACATTTAATTAAAACTAATGTTCTCAATACATTTAATTAAAGCGGATTCACGCTTTTTCCCGTATGGCAGGAGTAGTGAATAGGTAGGGCAGAGGGTACCTAGTTATTAGACATTCTATCCCTCATTTCCTGCCACTTTAAGTGTATTTCTAATGTTTTTAATAAATGACTTCAATATTTTTAGCAAATTCGCCCAAACGATTCCTCGAGATTTCGGCGTCAGATACAATCCTTACACGCAAAGTATTGACATTCTGGATTCTCCACGACAAATGAAAGATCTTCTGAAGCAAATACATCAGGAAATGGAGCTGCTGGTCAGCACCATGGACAAATTGTAGACTATTTACTGCACGGTTTCCAAGAGGTGTGGGTTCATATCACGCTACTTTAAGATCTTTATACGTTTTTAGAAAAAAAAAAAGTATTTTTCTTTCCTAAATTTAGAAAACGCTTGAAAAGTGTTTAAAATATCGTAGACTATTAGTTTGTAAAGAGTAGGCTCTGGTTATATTAGTGTACATAGTATGTAATATATACTAAGATATACTAAGAAAACAGTATGATTTCAGTAGTTTTCGATATTGTAATAATGACAAAAAAAAACAAATTCTGTAAAAGAATAATAAGCAAAAATTTATACAATTCAAAGTTTTTTATAGCTTTATTAATATAAATATATTATAGTATTGTAATTATTATTATTGTAGAAATAGGATATTATCTACATATATTATATAAGAAAATGATATTTTAATAAAATAAAAAATAAAATATAATCTGTGTATTCAATATAAATACAAATAAAACAACTTTTTAACCAACATAATATAATTATAAATTTGTACAGAAAAAAGAAAGTACCTAGTACTTGTCTTATCGAATATCACTATTTCTAATAAATGACAAGATGGAGATAAATGGTGGATACACCTTACAGTACAATGGAGATAAAATTTACAATAATTATTATATATTATTTTAAAATACATTATATTTACAATATCTGAAAGATAAAGAGAAGTTTACAATATTTTTTTATGCAATTATTAAATAAAATTATTTAAATATTGACGTGGCTTTTCTACTTTTGTCTTAATAATGCAAAAAGAAAATTAAATTCTTTTTTAAATATTGTGATATTTAGGAAAGTCAGAAAAAACTTAATTTAAAAATACTACATTTAAATTCTTATTATATATGTATATAAAATTAAATAATTCGAACATATATTATAACAAATATTTCTACAAAATTTACAAATCACCTAAAGTTATTATTATATTATACAATAAAAAAAATCCATTGCTATTACAGCCACTGTATCGATACTAAAGAATTATTAGATTTTCTTTCTCATTTATTTACACTTGTCGATGTGCTTTTGAAACCTGATAGTGTGCTTATACAACAAATATACTGAATACTGGCCCTAAAGGCCAGTTTCACCACTGGCTGATAAAGTTCCGGACAGTCATATCTGCCAGACAAGCTATAATTTTTGATTTCACAGGTCTCGAATAGCAATATCTAATACACACACATTTCACAGATGCCTTCCATTTTTAAATACAATATTTGTAATTAAAAAAGTGACAAATCGTATGAATTGTTACCTACTATTATCGTTAATTTTTGTTTATTTTACGAAAAAACTATTCTTGTAAATATAAGAAACAATTATTTTGTATTTTCATCCTTTATCTGTGAGATAGCATTAATTATAAGATTACTATCTGAAACTTTATTCGTAACCGGTGAAACTGGCCCTTAGAATTATTATTTTAATATAAATTATTAAAATGAGACCTAAATTATTTATTTATAACTGCCTGATAAGTTACTGTTAACTTCACATAACGTTAACGTAAAGGTAAGTGGCTGTTAAAATACGTAAAGTAAATTAACAGTAAATTAAGTTATATCAAGCTAGTTGATACATTTTCTAAGTTTAATTATTAGTTGTAGAATTGAGGAATGTTTACACTAAAATTAAAAATGAGACACCAATATGTATAAAAGTTATCTTTGACTTTTTTACAGATGTACTTTATATAGCGTTATATGATAAAAGAAGTTTTATCATATAAGAAAATCTATTATAGATAATTTTATATATGTAATGTTGGTATTACTACTTTTTATCACATAGTTTAACATGATTCTTGATTCAAAAATTTTTCTTTAAAATGAATCTCTTTTCATCTGAATATTGATAGTAATAATGAAAAAGTATTTTAACTTAGACTTGACTAAGTTTTATCTTTATCTACTCGCTTAAGTATTTATTCTTACTTAAAATACATATTACGATTAAACATTACATGTTATCTAATGAAATATATTATTTTGGCACTATAACAAGATTCTATAGCGACACTAATATTGCTAGTTCTAAGCAAACGGCCCGTACACATAAAATATNGTTTAATCATAAAATTATAAATATAATTTACAAGTAAGTGTAGGTTTTTAGTGATGTTATAAAATATCATAAAATTTTTTTACTGATTCAAAGATGAGAAATGTATTTTTTTTATTAATATGGTTTATAAATGACGACTTTTTGTTTTAAATATAAGAAAAGAATATTTTTAAACAGTTTTCACATATTAACTTAATCATCAAAAATTCACGTGAAAAACAAGTACCCAAGTATAAATCAAATGATTTTAAATTGTTTAAATTACATAATAAAAAAAATATACTCTATGACTAAATTAAACTAGATATAACGAAGAATATCTACAAGAGGTATATGATAGTTTATAAAAAGACTTATCTAAAGGCAAGATTCAAGGGCAAGAATTGTTTAGACCTCGCTCTGCATACAGTGGATCGAGGAGTCTTCGGAGAGCTCATCCATCGAGGAATCCGTGAACGAAGTGCCATCTGGAAATGATATTATGAAGTATAAGATATTGAGTAATAAATACTATTTAGGATGTATAGAAGATTTGTACAGTTTATACTTTTTTAGGCTTCACGCTGTATCCCGCTTGTAGCAGGGTAGGCAGAGGGAAGCCAGTGTTAAGAGACTCCGCTTCCTACTTTCCGCCGAATTCAAGTGTTGTGTAGCGGATCTCAACGTCGCGCTTTGCCTAAAAACCAAAGCGAAGAAATGAAAATATTAAATATTTCAATTCCACGAGCGAGAAACGAACCTCAACCATACCTACACAAGAAGTACGCTCTTTCAAATAAACCGACGGGCATACATAAAAATATATAATTCTCAAATATAAAATGACCTCCATATCTGAAGTCGGTTAAAATATGTATTCTTAAAATACTGCAACCGTCGCTCGATGTACATACCATACTTAGTGATAAATAAAAATATGTTATCAATTAAATACCAGTGTAATTACCTATCGGCACAAAAGGTGGTTTGTTCTGGAATGAATACGTAAGGTGGAGGTTGATGGGCCGACCAAACCCCACCGGATCTGTGTCGCGAGACATCGCTGTGGACAACGTGGGCTTATGAAACAGGGAAATGGCTGACAAAAATAACATTATAATATTATGAACAGAAATTCGCATCGCTTGATCAACATCGCAAAATGCAGCGCGCAGTATAAATTTATATTTTAAAATGTATATAGAGAATATATTTATACAGAGAATATAGTGTAAGTATTCTGTATACATTTTAATAACTAATCTTAATTCTAAGTGCGAAATAACACTTTAAAAAGGTTAAAAATATGTGCAGAAATGTTTTTTTTTTACCTTGACTCTGTTTCCCTTTGCCAGTGTGCTGGTGTTTCTTTTGACGAGCTCGACTGTTCTGAAACCACACTTGGGTGACTCTCTTGCTTAGACCGGTGACTTGGGCAATCCTTTCCAGGTCCTGGCCATCAGGATTAGAGTCCAGCTGGAAATTCGCTTGGAGAACTTGCAACTGTTCTTCTGTGAACGTTGTTCTGACGCGTTTCGCTTTGCTCTTGTGGTAGCCCTCTGAATCGCAACCATCTGTAATATCGAAATATTGCTCCACTTGTTACATATACAATAAAATTGAAAAAAAAAATAAATAAATATATAAACAAAAAAGTTATTCTTATATTTTAAAAGGTTAATTAAGGTCCGGAAATGATACTGCCTTGGACGAGGTGGCGATAATTTTTGATTAGTTTAGATAGATAGTGTTTTACATTACCGAGTTTTAGTTGTTATTGATTAGGGCAAATAAAATATTTAAAAAAAATTAAAGGTTATTTTTAAAATGTAAAAGGAAAAACGAGGTGAAATTAACATAATTACCATCAGATGATATAGAGCCTCCGTCAAGAGTTTCCAAGTAATGTGGCTTGCAGAGTACTCTGTCTTCGTGTAACGCGAACTGCTCCCCCGTGGACAGCTGACGACCGCAGGCGTCGCACGCGAAGCAGGCCAAGTGATACACCTGCTCCCGCGCCTTCCTCACCCAGTCCGACGAGGATATACCACGGCAGCACTTCGAACACTTCGCACCAAAACTCCTGGGAACCAAGTCAAAGTGCTCTCTAAAGGAAACAATATGAACATCCAAATGGAACCCAATTAAGAACTGTTTATAATTTCAAAATGGCTAGAAAAGACCTCACTCCAAGTGCGGCTATGATACAAATTATTCATTATATTAACGTATTTTGAGCAGATGTTTTATAAAGATAACATTTCAACTCAGCTCGTTCACTTCACACGCAACACACATTTAAGTACTTTCGCCGGCACTCATAAATTTCGCAACGCACTAGTTCTAGATAAAATTAAAAATATTGACGTAAGATAGCATTGATAGTTGTAACACCATGTTAGGAACGGTGGGTATCTGCAAAAAAAATAAGTACAACTGGTACAGCGGTACAACTGGTAAATGATAATTTTAATTACAATATATTTTATAAAGTGTTTACAAAGGTTTTTTTTTCTTTTTCTTTTATTAATTGTGAAATTATATTATTTTTTGATAGTGTAAGCTTTATCTTATCTATTTTGAGTATTTATAAGGCGGGATTGTCGTTTTCGTTTTGAAAGTAGTTTTCGTGGCATGTTTTTAATATAATATGTAATTTATTCTTATACGACAATATTTAATTTTTGAACTTATTTTAATAAAACATCTATAATTATATTATCAAAGTTTATTTCGACGGTATTAATAACAATTTTTTTCATTTGTTATTAATAGCGTCGTACCTTGTTAATTATATAAATTGTCAAGCCGTGACGTGGCGTAGGGCCAAAAGGTGCGAGTGCAACGCGACGGTTGTGGGTTCGATCAGCAGTCAAAGAAATTAAATATGTATTTACATTTATATTTTCATGTCTTCGCTCTGGTGTCGAAGCAAAAGCGCCGCGTTAAGTTCCGCCAGTCAATATGCGATGCCTCGAGATATCGGCGGAAAGTGGGGAATGGAAGAAAGTTAATGGGAAAGGAGTATACAGTATACTATATAGCCTGTGTCTCGTTACCAGAGCAAGAACATAAAAATATTAAGTATTAAATTTCCTCGAGTGGGAATCGAATCTACAACCGTCGCGTGTACAGTCGCACTCTTGTATTCCTGCTCCACAAGAAATAAATGTAACAGAATATAAACTACAATAGCTTATAGAATATAAAGGTACAAAAGCTATTATAGACTACTAGAGGGCGCGCGCGGCTTCGCCCGCTTATGAGGAGTGAATTCTAAAAAAACCACGTTCAATAAAATATTTTTAACAGTCTGAATTTAAATTTTTATAAAAATCGGTGGCAATTTAAAGATTTTTTAGAAGATTTTTCCATATAAACTTTCAACCCCTTATTTGAACCCTCAGGGGGTGAATTCTTAAAAACCATGAAACACGTATTCAATGAAATATTTTTAAGAGTCTGAATTTCAAATTTTATAAAAATCGGTACAGATTAAAATTTTTTTCCATACAAACTTTCAACCCCTATTTCATCCCTTTAGGGTTAAAATTTTTCAAATTCCCTTCTTAGTGGATGTCCAGAATATGAAAATAAACATCTGCCCAAATTTCACGTTTCTACCATCAGCGGTTACGGCTTTGCGTGCGTCTTACCTCAGTCAGTCAGCACAAGTCCTTTTATATATATAGATGTTGCCAACATATCTCCATTTTCGTTCCATAGAGAAAAGCCTTTAATAAAACAACTGTTTTCTTGCTTCCCAGGGACAAATCTTTATTCTTTCAAAAGAAAATATATTAATTGCGTAACCTAACACCGTATTTTGTCTAACCAATGGCCTAAAAAAAAATTCTTTTCAGTTTTCACTATGTAATATTGCTATCACCGATTCCACGACTACCACACGATATTATCAATATTAATATCTATATTAAAACTAATAACCGTTGCATTCTATAATTATAATATAAATATAAAGTTTCTAAGACCCGATCAAACATGTGTATTTAATTAAGTAATTAAAATATCGACTCGACTCTCATACATATTATGAGATTGGAGATTATCTCAAATTTTATAGTTCTTTAGAAAAGATAAGATGGTTTTACTCGTAATTATGTATATATTTTTATGTTATGTAATATGGTAATAATATTTCAGATCTTTCAGCTTTTATTTGTTAGAGTACCGTAGCGTTGTATTAGATTTTTTTATTAAATTTTTTGTGGATGTCAAATTAGAGTGTAAGCTTGCTAACAGGAGAAATTACTAGGACAGACAAAAATTGTTTTTAAAAAATTGTAGAGTATATGTGTATTTTCAGGTATTGCCAATTTCGAAAATTAATTTATTTTCTCTACTAAATGAAATAAAATAAAGGTCAATATTGTAATATTTTTACATTATCGAATGAACAAAATGAAACAAAAACCAGATTTAGTACGTTTACACTCTAAGCCGACGATATACTAAGCGCTATCTTAGTCCCGTATAATTATTGATTATGGTACAATGGAGTAAAGTCAGAGTGAGCCTAATGTATCTGTACACTGTTCACTGTCAATAAAGTTAGTACTTAAGCGCAGTGGCACAAGTGTGTGACTGTAAACGTGACGGTTTTTGATTCGATTTCCACTCGAGGGAATGAATGTGAAAAACGCTGTGTACATAAATAGAAGAATTTTATATCTATTCATATACATAAAACTCTACTGTTACTGATTGACTGACAGACAACACACAGATGAAACTACTTGAACTTAGGTACTATTTAAAGTTGAAAGTGTAGAGACGCAATACGAGAATGTTGCTCGAAATGCCTTTGTCTTTTATATCTTAAAGTTCAAGCAAACAAACCAACGGGCGATGACTAGTTAAAATATACAGATACATACAAAAAAAAACGTTTTACACCTTTAAAAGTTCCAAGCCACAACACGCGAAGCATTTTTGGGCGATAACTATTGGTTTTTCTTTAGAAAAATGTAAATTTGTGTTATCAGCTTTAATAGTTATCATTGGATTATTCAAATTATACTAGAAAATTTAAATCAAATAACTGAATCTACATATCGCGGCGTCTGAACGGTTTTGGTAATTGAATTATAATCAATTCATATATACATATATTGATACAAAATGTTTATAAGTTATCTTCCTCGATATACATTTTAAATATTTTTATTTAATAGTATGTATTTATGTATTTTTTTTAATAGTACATGTCGTTGTTGTATCTGTATATACAATATTGTTGAAGTGGATAAATAAAAATGCTACCATTTCTTTCATTTGTTGTGTTAAAGGTACTAATTACTGAAACAAAGTTTAGGTCGTAGTGGTCGTGTGGCACGGCATGTAAACGTGAAGGTTGTAGGTCCGATTCCCACTTGAGGAAATGACATTATTTCTTTCCCTTTAAAAAGGCAAAGGGCGTAAACTGCCTCCCTCATTTTAAAAATTTGACGGAAAATGGGCGCACAGAGTGTCTTAACACTGAGTTTCTTTTACCTACCTAATATGTGGGAAAAAGAGTAAAGTTGATTTTTTTTTAATTTTAAGGTTATATATTTGAAAAATAAGAGTATCCTAAAATGATTTCAATTCCTTTTTTTTTAGTTGCATCTTAAGTTAGAAATTAAGTTAAAATACAGGTTCGTACCTGATCAGTGGATTTCATTGTAACGTACTTTAGTACCTTTAGGTGACCAATTAAAGATCAAAAAGGGTTTTGTCAAGCAAATCTGAAATATGAAATTATAATTCAAAAGAGTACAGGGTAAATATATTATTTACATTTTCTAGCTCTGGTAAGACGAAAAATCACCGCGTTGAGTTCTACCACTCAATACGCAATATTTCGAAAATTGAGTGACAAGTTAAGAACGAAATGACTTAATACTAGGTTCTCTCTATCTAAAGTTAAATAATCGACATATATAAAACGACAATTCCCGTCGGTTCAAAAGAAAGCTGCCTAAACTTAAAAAGCCAAAGATCCAACACAAAATCTCCAACACAATTACATTACCAATAAAACAATTAATTCTAAAAAACAAATAAAAAAAATAACAAAAATATCCCAAAAAAAGGCACTTCCTTTCAAACGCCGCTGCGCCGGCGCATAACTCAACCTTATCACCAGATTACATTTCGCGTTCCCCGTGACTTTACTTAATTAATTAAATACACTATACACCATTAACACGCTATCATATCACCCGTTTCGCAACATTATATTATTTTTGTTTGTCATATTTTTTTTAACAGAAGCAATTTCGCTTATTGAGATGGATCTCGTTATCTGGAGGTACGCCTTCGATCAGCTACCGTATGATAATTTTAATGCTTCTAATAAATAAAGGTGTGTAATTTTTTTTCAAATGTTATACTTGTATGTTATATGTATATATTATAGATATATAAATATTGTTTTTTGTTTGATTTAAACGTGTTTGGTTTGTGAATAAATTTTGCGGTGAATTTGTTGATGGTGGTGGGATAAGAGTGGGTTTTTTAATTAAAAATGTTCTCGTCCCTCGTTTTGATATGTTGTTTGTGGTTTTGGATGCATTGGTCAATTTGTAAAGTAGCGTTTTGGTAGATCGTTATGGGAAAATGTTGTTTTTCTTTAAATAAATAAATAGTATGCTAGAAAATTAACATTTTCATCTTCTTATATAATTTTTTGTAAATTTCAGCTTTTAGATGTTTGACTAACTGCAAAGATATCGTGTTACCTAAAAGTACATACCTATTTTTAGAACCTACATACAGCGTTCTACTTCGCGTGGTTTGGCTGTATGCTGTCAGTCAGTTGTTCAGTAATAGAAGGGTTTTATAAATATAGATTTGAACAGGTCAGGTTAAGTTTAGTATTCTTGCCAATTATAAAAGCGTTTCCCCTGCCTACCTTATTGTATGCGAGATATATCAAGAAGCTAAAAAAATCATTCCCCGGGCGAGGATCCCGCTACGATCACGCTTACACTCAGCACTGCACCACAACGATCTCCAAACAATATTAAATTAATATTATCAAAAGACATTTCGTTCAAGATCTGATATATTTTTTATTTTCTTTTTTCTATGAAATCGTCAAAAAGGTAACATGATTTCTTTGTATTTTAGAAGCTCGTGTAGTTAACTTTTGTACAATCAAGTCATTTTACACGCAACTCGTAAAATAGTTTAATTTTATATTTTAAACCTTATCATTGTAATTGTTATTATTAAATTTATTTTGTTCATTAAGTGACATATTTTTTTAATTACACATTTTAAATAAATTTTTCATTTTGTTACTATAATTAAAGTGTGCTATGTAATAAGTATTGGAGCCGTAGCTTAAATTAAAAATAAATAAATAAATCAGCTTCACGCTGTATCCCGCACACAGCAGGGTAGGCAGAGGGAACCTAGTGTTATGACACTCCATTCCCCATTTTCTGCCGTATTCTGGAGGCATTGCGTGTTGAGTGGCAGAACTCAACGCCGCGCTTAACCTCGACACCAGAGCAAAGAAATAGAAATATAAATTTAAGTAAATATTTCATTTCCTCGAGTGGGGATCAAACCCACAAACACTCGGTTTTACAGTCACACATCGTGCCGCTGCGCCGCGACTGGCCTTAAATTAAAAGGATGAATTATTTTCATTTCGTTGCTGTGTTAACAGGACAAAGCGCGGCGTTAAGTTCCGCCAATCAACAGATAATGTCTCGTAAATTGGCCGGGGCGTGGAGAATGGAGAGTCTACACTACGCTAGCTTCTCTGCATATCCTGCTATAAGCGAAATTTAGTAAAGTGAAAATAAAATAAAATGCTTTAGTTATAGTTTTTGTTACAAATTTAAAAGGGTATTTGCGGTAATAAGCAATCTTTTAAGCCTTCACTTGGTTTGCAAAATTAAGGTACTGTTCTGCTTCTCTCCCAGTATGGGCACCTGTACGGTCATACAATGGAATCATGAGATATTTCGTCTTTCCGTGTCCTCTACTAGATATAGGCCTCCCCCAGGGTGCGCCAGAGCTCCCGATCCTCCACCTTCCACATCCAATAAACTTAGTCTTATATCAATCAACTAATCGTCATACACTTAAAAGTGAAAAATACTAATAGCAATAATAAATATTTTTTTCTAGGCTCAAGTTATTTTCACAAAGATATATATTTATTTTATTCTTTATTTGTACACCACTTGCATAAAAATACACAAAAAAAAAACCGGAACTTATAGGTTTCAATATATAATAGTAATTAGTACTTTATCTTAACTTGTATTGAAATGTGTCAGATATTATTTATATTGTTGATTCATTACTATACGTCGATAATATATATTATCTCTGTCACTTTCTGCTTAGATATTTGGAATACAGTCTTAGAAACTGTCAGGTCTTTATTATTAGTTTCACGCTAGATCCCGTAAAGAGAGGGATAGGCAGACTAAACCTGGAACCTAGTGTTAAGTTCCTTTCAAGTTACTGTCAGATCTGATCGATTAAATTAAAATAAGTTAATCACATATCGCCGAGAAGCAAAAGTGAATTGTAAAAAAGATATGGAGATACCCGAGTTTATTGTACTACAGGAAATTGGCGTAAGAAACGGTCGATTATAGTGCTCGAAGCGAAAGGCGTGAAAGTGAAAAAAAAAGGAAAAATTATATTCCCAAATTTCCCATTCACCTTCACCAGAAAAAAATATTTGCATCAATTTTTTTACCGACATTGCTGGTTAAATCTCCCACTAACTAAAAAACGAAATTATATGCAATAAAAAAATATATATTTCATTAAATAAACACCTATAATAGTGTATAAACTTCGACAGTGTCTTTATGCGTATACTTTTATATAGCGAAAACAATTTGAATACAAAAAAAAAACCTCAATCAGAACTTCAACCCACTACCACCTCAAGCAACCACCACCAACAACACCAGAGTGCAATTCCATGTGTAAAGCATTAATTGATACCATATTTATCCTATAGTCTCTTTGTATTTGCATTTCAAACTCGCGCTGCCCGACCCGACCGAGATAGTCCTATCAATACTTATTATCATTTCGTCGGCTGAATCAATTAAAGCCCTGCATAATAATTACTGTGGTGACGTATTAACAAGATTTAACACTCTGCTGTAATGAAGATGTTTTGTGGTTGTGGGATAAAGCGTCGGGTGTGCTATGTGTGGTGGGGGAGGGGGGAGAGGTTCGTCTGGTGGTGGGATCGACGGAAGTTGAGGTAAGCTGGTGGTTATTGTAGATTTTCTGAATATTATTTGTTTTTAAAGTGGATTCATTGAAAATCAATTAATTTAAGGAGATCAAGCAAAGCCGTTTTCGGCGCAGCATCTGTAAACGGACGGTCGTGAGTTCAATTATTATTTGGGAAGTAATTATTTTAATTTCCTCGTTCGCTTACCAAAGAAAAGTGTTGGCATCTCGGAAATCAAGTGGAAAACGGAGAGCGCAGTGTCTTATCGCTAAGTTCCCTCTGTGTACTCTGATAAACGTACGGTGTAAAGGAAAAGAGAAGATAAAAAAATATTTCATTTTAATCAGCGACATATTAGACTGTTGTGGTTAATTATCAGGTAATTTATTAAGAAAACAAGACTTGAAAAGATTAAAATCTTTTGCAGATATTATGTACTTAATTTATTGACTGTAAATGATTGTTGTGGATTCGATTCTCACGGGAGATACTTTTTAAAACTACGACACCACGATGATTAATAATTAGAAAATATTTTACTAGTCAGATTTGGTTGGACTTGGACTAAAGTCCAGCATTTTAAAGTTTGCAATCAAATGTCTCCATAGCACGTAGAAAGAAGGAATTGTTAGATGTAGATAAAAATATCTTTTATTTTCGCGATTATTACACATTTTAAATGAAACAATTGAACGCATGAATCGCATACATTTAGTATTATAAATATAAAGTAGTATATTTAGTATTATAAATCTGACGTTCCGAACTCTTTGCAGTAGTCCGTGGTAAGACTCACCACACACGTTACAGACTCGATTTCAAAAATAGTCAAGCAGTTCCATTTAGATCGACACTACACGAGATATGTAAAAATAAAAAAAAAATATCGTTACTATCAATACGTAAAACAAAAGTAAATACACAAATAAACACAACAACTTATAACAACTAAGATTAAACACATCATTCATCAGTTCAACAGAGACCGAGCGGGTCTCGTTAAAAACCACCAATAGACCCACTGTAACCCCAACCTGAACCCATCCAGCTATTTATCTCTGTTCGAAGTGACGTACGAAAATAAACATAATGTGGTAAGAAAACAATTAATAAAAACACAAAAAGGCAGCCACGCAATAACTCAATAACTGATAGCCAATTACGCTGACCATATAGAGGTATCAGTCACATAGGACTTCGCTGGCACTCTTATCCATTAGCGCCTGAAGCAACTGACGCTGTGTCTTAAATTGTAAAAACAATATACATTATAACCACTTCACGCTGTATCCCTAAAGAGAAGTCTTAATAGGCACTTGGTGTTAAGACACTCCGTTGCCATTAAGATTTTCCTTCTTCATTTTCGTCGAATTCTTGAAGCATTGCGTATTGAGTGACGAATTTCTACGCCGCGATTGCCTCGTTACCAGAGCGAGAAATTGGAATCGAACCCGCAATCGCATTTACACAGTCGCACATCTGTGCCCCCGCACCATGACCGGCCGGCCTGGCCGTTTGATATATAGCATCACTTAGTTTCACCACGCCTACGATGCTGGGGCACAACTGGTCTATATAACTTTACTAAGTGAACAACCGACCTAAAGTGCCCGCGGTATGAATAAAACACATACATAATATTCCAATGAATCTTCTGTTGGTGTTTCTAAAACAAATAACTTAAATCATGTCGTCTACTAAAGGTCGTATAGATATGGAGTAAGGGGTAAGAAGGGGTAAAGAGGGGTACAGGCAATCAACGAGAGTGGATTTACGATGCGCCCGAGGCGGTCAGTTCAGGAGTTTGTCAACGTATGGAGGGCTACAGTGGAATTTTAATCAATGATTATAGAACTTGTAATACTGTTATTGTAAGTGATTATTATTTAATCGATTTGTTTAATATCGATTATCATATAAGTACAAAAAATGGAATGTTTGATGTAATTGTCGCTTAAATGACTCCACTTATGGTAATATACAAAATTATTTTAAACAAGGAAAAAAACGGTCAAGTGCGATTCAGATTTACCTATCGAGAAATCTGTATAAGCTTTATAATTGTTGGTAATTGGGGCGTATTAATTCTAACTTTATATCTGTATAAACTGTATAGACGGACAACAAAGTGGTTCTAGAAGAGTCCTGTTTTTTTTCTGTTTAGGCACACAACCCTAGAAACTGCAACGAACCGATACCTTATATAAAGGTATACACAAAATTATATTTCTATTATACGGTTTATATTTTTTTAATTAATAAACTAAAGATACATAGTTAAGCTGCTGATTTTTTCCTGACTCTATAACTTTTTACCGAAGTATAATTACACAAAATCATTAAAAAAAAACTCTTGAATCTTTCATTTCTGGACTGATATTTAAAAAAATATAGATTTTTACAAAACCAAAAAAAATAACTTATTGAGTAAGTCTTTATTTATAGATACCAAAAATATACTACTACTTAAACTTAATTAAATATAAAAAAATAAAGCATTTTAATCTCTTAATTTTATATATTTTAAACAATAATCTTTGTCCTAAATTAATGGATTTAATTGTAAATAATTACCTTCCATTTGCGATTACGAGAATAATTTAAGAACCATCATTACTCTGATTTAGTAGATAATAAGTGAATTGAGTATTTTTGGATATTATCCATTAAACCTTTTTTCGATTTTACCTGTACCCCGCGTATATCAGAGTAGACAGAAGAGAAGAGAGAACCTAGGGATTCTTCGACCTCTGCTTCCCAAGCTGGCTAAGTTTAACGCCGCACTTTGTCTTGTTACACAGTTATTCAATTTACAGTACTGCGATGTGTTACGTCATCTAACACGTTGCAACTCTAAAAGGCTACAAAATAAAGAACGTATGTCATCTATGTCATTGCAATAGTTTAAACTACAAAAAATTAAAATTATGATGTTAGTATTTAAATCATTTATTTTTTTATTATAACGCCTTTTAAATAAGACAACAAATAATAAAATTATTATAAAATATTTTTTTTGTGAAATTGCATTGACTTTATGTATGTGTAAGTAAGAACTAATGTAGTTTCACGCACATAGCAGGGTAGGCAGAGGGAACTTGGGAACTAAGTGCTAAGCACTCCGATTCCAATAAGACACTTTCTTCCCCTTCTTTCCGCCGAATCTGGAGACAGTATGAATTGGGCGGCAGAACTCAACGCTGCGCCTCGGTACTAGAGCAAAGAAATGGAAATATTCAATATTTAATTACATCGAGTGGGAATCGAATTCACAAACAGTCACGTTCACATGACTAATGTAGTGTTCTAATTGTATTCTTGTGTGTGATTTCTCGAATACGTTTAAAATTACTTTCATTGGACAGCGTCCAAGTGTAAACTTGATGCTTGTAGGTTCGATACCCACTCGGGAGATTTATCTTTTATAATTATTTTTATTTCTCCGGTCTGGCACACAAAGCGAGGAATAGAGCTTCACTCTGATTTCTAGGAATGTAACGACTGAACACTACGTTCCTCTTTGCCCTCCCTGCCAAATAAGAGGAGCGTAAACCTATTACATTCGCATAAAATATGTAATAATCACGAAAAAAAGCTAAATTATATAAAAAAAATCTATGTGTTACAATAACAAAAGGCCCAATACAGTATTAGCGATATGATTGCGCCGGCGCCGTATTGTTTAATATTCACGATCCACTACCAGACTTTATTTATACGACTATAGATTAATTAAACCGGGTACATGCCCCATTTACATACGACATGGTGGTTGCATTTGGTGCCGAGAGTGGGCGAAACATCGCGTGTTGCTTTCATACAGCTTTTGTAATAGAACATTTTGCCTTTTACCTTTATTTTAAACAATTTTTTTAAGTCTCGAATGTAATGCATTTGTTAGAAGTAATTAAGTTAGTGTTTTTTTTTGTACGGATCCGGCTCGAAGGACCATTTTTTTATATTTTAAGTTTTTTTGTTTGTTATTTCATTTATTTAGTCAGTATTTCATTTTAAAATGGTATTTCATTTTAAGCAACTAGAACAATGAACTCGTCAAATTCACTGTTAAATGCATTATTTTAATGTTATAATTTAAACTAAATGTAGAAGTATAAAAATTATATTTTCTTCTTATTATAATATGGGTAAACTTGAGAAGGATTACAATTTTGTAGGTTGTTACTTTAAGTCAAAAATTCAATTTAAAATTTCTTTTCTAAACATACTAAGAATAGTTTAAAAATAAATAACCTATTTGGATTTAAATGATGTGTATATAAAAATAAACTTAAACTAAAAAACTAAAAAGTTTCAAAACTGTCGAAATTATCGTAGGGTAGCGGCGCAGTGTCCGACTGCAAGCGCGACGGTTGTGGCGTTAAATTCTCATTAGGGGGAATGAATTATTAACATTTATTCGCTCTGGTATTAAGAAATAGCGTGGCGTTGCCACTCAACGCGCAATGTCTTGAAAATTAGGCGAAAAGTAAGGAATGCAGTGTCTTCGCACTAGGTTCCCGCTGTCTAACCTTCTATGAGGGATAAAATGAAAATTTTTTTTTACAACTAAAAATATTATAACAACTAGATAATCTAAAATATAAAGTGATCTAATCAAATTCCAAAATTATAAAAAATATACTACAAACTATCTTAGGAAGATAAGTTTTAGAAATGCTAATAATATACGCAAAAGCTACTCTATCAACTCGTAACTGTAATAGCTTATTGTATCGCAATTTATTCCTTCAATTCTCTTGGTGGCGACAGAGACTGTATTAAAATGGTTTTACTTGTGGTATTATTTATTGGGCGACAAGCCATTTGATTTGAAAATTCTTTTATGGACAATAAATTAAATGTATGTATTTTAACGTACTCTTTTTATTTAATTTTATTTTTTTACCTTCACGTTGTATCCCTCACATAGCAGGGTAGGCAGAGGGGACTTCGAATATTTATGGGAAATTTTAACATAAAGTTAAGACACTTCCTTACTCCTGCATTACTCTAACCGTATATTACATGATATAATAAAGCCTGTGCTTTCCACGATTTTCCGTCCAAGTTTCAAGATATTGCAAGTGACGAAACTTAACGCCACGTTTCGTTTGCTAGAACGAGAAAATGAAAATAATTAAATGCAATCCTTCCCCCAACTAGCAAATAAACATGTCAGCATTAGTGCACTACTGCGCCACGACGACCTCTACAGCACCTATACATAAAGTATTATTACTGCGGATCTCACCCAAGACAGTTTGTGTACTCAAAACGTTGACGTTTACATAAACAAATTAGTCAATTATAATTAGCGGCGTTTAGTTTCATTTCAAAATATTCGGGTAGAACATTAGGGAATTGAGTAATCTTTATTACTTTCACTGATTAAAAATATATAATAATATCGAATTACAAGCTTATAAGCTTTCCCGAGCTTTGCCACAAATAATAAGCTTAAAAAAATCAACAATTTCCATAATCGGTTAAATAATCAACATCGTTAGCTGCGCAGGCGCATATAAATATTTCTCTGTAACGAGTGTTGGTCGCCGGCGGCTACCAATGTAATTGCTTTCAAATATATCATATTGTATTTTGTTTATTTAGCGCACCTTTTTGTTAGGTAGCGCCAACATGCCGCCTTGTATCCAATAACTGATATAGTTTTAATTGAAATTATTTTCTTTTATTGTGCAATTTATTGGAGAATATGCAAGTTTCACGATTTTTACAGCATAGCAGGATAGGGAAAATTAGTATTAAGACACTCCCTTCTCCAATTGGCCCGATTTTTTAAACATTGTTGAGTGGCGGAACTCAACGCTAAGCTTTTGTCTATGAGAGTGAGAGCTGAAAATTATTAATAGACTTACCCCTGAGTAGAGATCCAACCCACAACCGACGCGTTTACATTCAGATGATGACCCATAGTAATTATAGATTTTTTCATAATTTTTTATTTTTATATGCGCAAATTTAATTTGAACGCACATAACACCAGGGACATACACATCAGAGAAAGTACCTTTCTTTTGACGGCCGGCGCGCAACGTGATTATATCATCACAGGCGAAGATCTTGGAGCATAAGCTGACGTAGAGGATAACCTCTACATCACGGATTCCGAGACTACCTCGAACGAATCAGACTGCCTTCTCATCAACTAGCCTCACATTAAAAAAAAAGAAACTTGCCTCGACCAATAAAGCAATAATAGTCAATTATATCACAAATCTTCAACTCGTATCGTATCGTATCTCAGTAATAGGAGTAATATTTAAATAATTGATAAAAACACAGCTTAATGGTTAGCAGCAAAGTGGTTTAACTTTAAAATCGAAGAGAAACAAAAAACGACAAACTATAGTACAATTTGGTTATAATTAACTGATCTCCAATTAGGTTCATAATGAGCAAAACACAGTGCGTGCCATAAAAGATGGGCCCAATCATATACCCCTCCAACTACTTTGAAACCACCAATAAACTAGCGACAAAATTTATGACTTATTTGTTCAAATATTTAACTCAAACTGTGTTATTGGTACGTACTGTTATTTACATGTATATTTGTCAAAATTAAGAATCAAAAATTAAGAATGTAGGTATCTACATATTTTATTTATATGTATAATAATTTAATAGTGTAAACGTACATTTTAAAAAGTACCATCATTTTTTTCCAAGCTTCACGCTTTATCCCGATACATAAGGAGGTAGGCAAAGGGTTAGGACACTCCGTTTACCACTTTCTGCGCAATTTTGGAGGCATTGCGTGTTCAGTGGCGAAACTCTACGCTGCGCTTTTGCCTTAGTCGCAGAGCGGAGAAGTGAAAATGTTAATAAATAATAATTCATTTCGCCAAGTGAAATAGGAACCCACTACGGTCGCGTTACAGCCACACGGTCGTGCCCATGAGCCACGACGTACCATTAATTAGGTTAAGCTAAGCGTTAGGCGCTAACAAAGCTGTCATAAATAACCGCTCGGCTTGACAGAGTACACCTTTTACGGCGGAGTATAAAATGTGATTTTAATATTAAAAGTCTAAAATATAAAAGGAAATTTTTGGTTTTTAGTAATTTCTAGCATTTTTACACTAAATAGGTGTAGAATTTAGTGAACATATTATATTATATAATATTTTTTTTCACATATTTTTATTATAATAGGTCAAGTAGTTTTCTAAGGAATCGAATTTGACCCATTTGTAATAATTGTATCATAATGAAACTTGGGAGTTGCAAGTAGCTAATGATAATATCACAGTATGGTATCATCGAGCTGGTCTGATGGTGGTGATAAGATCTGAAGAGTAGAACTATTCAGAGTATATACTAGGTGATCACTCGAGCTTTGAATGTTGCAGTGTCTTACATAATTGGAAAAAGAAACATAATATATGTATTATGTTTCTTTTATGAGTATATGCTATATATATTTTTTGTTTGTTAATCCATTCTATATTTTTCTTGAGTTAGAGAAATTGCGTGTCAATTGCATATTATCTAAGAATATCGAGTAAAACAATATTATTAAAAACATCACCATTCCCCTAAACTGGAACCGAACTCTTCCAGATCAGCTATTTCAATTACTCAACAATGACGTCACAAATTAAAAGACCGTCATACCTCCGCCTCACCAGCCTTCATAGCAACAAAAAGCCGTAATTATAATATGGTAAATAAAATATAAATAGTTGTTCAAGCGTGCCTCTTAATGCCAAGGATACCTCTACACTTCATGTTCTATAGCCATACCGATACTCAAGTATCGTTCGTCGAGATCGCCGTTTGACACGCGCTGACCTATCGGTAAGATTGTGATACGCCCGTCCAAGATCATTTGGGAATCAATAGATTTTTAATAAACCATTTCTATATTTGGAGAGATCATTTTTTTTCTGTTTGTATGTCTTTTCGTGTGATAGTGTGTTTGTTGGTTTAACAAGTTTCAGCGTGTTTACTGCACAGTGTTTATATAAATGTAAACTACAAATATTTGTTGGATACATTACATGTTTTGCAAAGTAGAGTAAGAAAATAAAACTAAATCTGCCATACACGCTGTATTCCGCACACAACAGAGTAGGCAGGGGTAACCTAGTAAAGACGCTACGTTCCTCATTTACTAAAGTAGAGCTTTAAAAAAATTTTAAATTATAAATTTAAATATGATATTTCTGGGCGATGTATAGGAATTTAAGTTCACTTCATCGTGGTGCAATTAGGTAGGCATAAATATAGCCATAACGAACTCTCCTTAAAATATTTAAATACTAGAGTGAAATGTAGAGAATGAAGTGATGTTTTATCTACCCAAAAAAATGATAGTTTGCTTTTTTGTTTTAAAGGCGGCGTTAAGATTCATCATTTAATAAACAATTTATCGAAAATTGGACGGACAATGGTATACGGAGTGTCTTTACACTGCCTGCTATACATATATAGGATACAGCGTGAATAAAAAAATAATATAACGAATAATGGTAGAGTTCACCTTCATATATACAACATACTTATATCTCTTTATAGAAATGATTTATGAAGTTTCACCCGACCTCACGGCACCAACATCGCCAAAAGAGCCCGGCCACCACGACCAGCGGGGTGGTCGCGGCTTCACATTCGACCAGCCGATTAAAATATATCGTTCCACGTCGCATCAACTTATGACAATCAAAATAAATGACAAATGAAAACGTTTTTTTAACGCAAGTCATTGCGTTCCTTACGCCAACATACCCCGTCGTCGCTTTGTGTACTAGAGACGAGGTTTTCAATAAAACCACTGGAAGGACAACGCACTCTGTTTTTTTTTTGGGTTCGATATGGAGTTCCCACGCACCTGCTGTGCTGTGGCTAGTGATTGGCCCCGGATACGCCCGGATATATGAGTATTATTGCTTCTTCTAAACTGATATGGGGGCTTTTGTATTTTTTTTTTTTGGAATTTATAATGCTAAAGTTAATATGTTTTAAATTTTTATTTCAACCTAAAAAGTTCTTTAAAATTGGTCCAATAGTTGATAAAGTTCTATCCAATTGAATTTTGGACAAATATATAGAATAGAAAAATACATTCTATGATTTAAGTGTACATACCTAGAAAGTATGATTATATTATAAACTTAAGACAAATAATATTTTAAGGACAAAGATTAGTAAACAATAAGGATGCTGCAACTTTTATATTTATCTGTTATACTAAAAAAAATTACATCGTTTAATATAATAAAGTTAATAAAGTGATATATCAAAGTCATTGTTTCGAATCACAAATAAAGAGAATATGTCTCGTGAAAGACTACTAGACTACAAAAAATATGTTTAATAAGTAGCAATGTATGTTATACGTACATACATGGATATTTAATAGAAAGCAGTATTGCATATGGATATTTAATAGAAAGCAGTATCCCGCTGCATCCCGCATATGAGAGGTAGGCAGAGCGAGTCCTGTTTTAATACACTCCGTTTTCCCACTATCCGTACAATTTTTCGAGACATCACTCGTTGATTGACAGACGTCATACATTTTTATTAAGTAAATTACTAAAATTTAATGATTTCCCGATTGGTATCGAACCCACAACCGTCGTGTTTACAGTCAGATGCTGGCTCATTACTTGCATACTACATACTTTAAATAATTTCGGTACACTATAATGCAGCATCACGGCCACACAGCGAGTGGGTCACTATTCACCACACGCCAGCCCCAACTCCGACAAAGAGCAGCTCTACATGACATCGGATGACTTAGGAATTTATACATCTATTCATACAGTACCTTTGACCTGTCCAAATTAAGTCTAATTTTTTAGATGGTAAATAAAAAAAACGATGGTAAAATAACCATTTTTTTCGAATGATATGTTTTTTTTTCTTTGATTGTTAATTAGTGTTTTTTTTATTGATTGTTGGTTAACAAAGAATAATGTTTAGTAATCTAACTGGAAAACATCTGGTTTAAAAGTTTAAATCTCAAAATTGATCTTAAACGTCTATAGAAATAAGAAAAAAGGAATATTTTTTTCAACAACTGATTTTCTGATCTGTTTTTGTTCAAATATACCTATTAAATGAACATAAATAGATAATAACACATATATAACAATAAATTAATAGAACATACGGAATACATTAACACAGAGTGAACAAGAAGTGATTTTACAGTAATTTTAGTATTTATACACACAAAAATTAATATCATTTAAAATATAAAAAAATACCAAAAATCGTAGTAAAAAAATGGCATAGCAATAGAAAACGAAAAAATAACTCACTTTGCATAATCTTGTTTACAATAGACCTGCCTGTCCCTGAGGAAGCAGGAAGGGTGTCTGTCGAGCTGCACTGCGCACACGCAGCATCTCAAGCAGCCTGTGTGCCACGCGCCGCCACCGACCTCCAGGAGGAAGCGATCAGCTATCGGCTCCCCGCAGGCACAGCAGGTACGGTGCTCCGTCTGTATGGACATAAGTAAATCATAAATAGTATTTCACGGCGTTTAGTTACGCCATAAATGTTTTTAACTGGAAAGTGTGGAACGAAGAACGTGGATAGTAAGTTCTCTTTGCCTGTTGTACCTAGATTCGTAAAGTTAGATAATCCTTTATTAGTGGTCATATGGAAACAACTTAGAGTTGTGTATGACATATGACACATTTTAAGTGCGGGAGGTAAGTCTGAATGCAAGTATGTTGGTCACATCGAAAAGATTAACATAATGCAATATAGTCTATCCAACAAAAAAATAATTTGTCAATACGAACCATCAGTTCCTGAGATTTGCGTATTGAATCAAAGAATCTCTTCAGCTTATCAGTACACGGAGTGGGAGTCAAATTCCCGACCACTATGTGGAGTCGGAATCTTTCAATCAAAGATTTGGTTGTAATCTGATTTTTATTATCAATCTATTTTTATTCACATTTAATTTACTTACTTTAAATATTTATTACTAAACTCATAAATATGACTATAAATAGTAGTTTATTTTCAGCGATATATTTGAATACACATAATTATAAGGATATTTTTAAATATAAATTAATCGAAACTAATTTAATATTTTCTGAGCATAACTTCATCATCTCCTTGGATTTAATTAGAATTTATTTTTATTGTTAAACATTTTTTTTTATTTTTCATACACAATATGTAGTTATTTCCAGGTGGCTGCGCGGGCAAAGTCACGGGTGAAATTGCTAGGTAGATTATAATACAAGATTTCGAAGACTTGGTAATATAAAGCACGACATTGAGCTTCTCAAATTGTAATTGTTATGTAGGTTCTGTAAATGAATCGTGTGAGCACAAGAGAAAATTGATGAAAATTACAGAAATTCACTTTTCTCACTAAATTCACATTTATCACTAAATTCTGTCTTTTCTCTTTCTATTCGTAGTTTCGGTGGCAACTGGTAGGGGCGTTGATGGGATGCTTCCTTGACACCACACACACAATGTTCAGTTTGCCTTAAAGCTTCAGTAATGGGGAGTGCAGTAATCTCTTTGAAGCGGTTCTGATGCCGTCAATCAATAACCCCGTTGGAATCGGCCCAGCTCTAGGTCTTCTACCGTCTACTCTTTCCAACCCAATTACTTTGTCGAGACATAACTTTGATCATAACTTTGTGAGTTGAGTTGTACATTTTGAAATGCCCAACAAAAGCATTTCAAGTACACACACCACCACATACAAAATAATGAAATAATAACAGCTTCCATACTCCACGGCCCATACATTCATTTGTTGTAAATATTGTAAATTCGAATCCAACATGTGTCGCGCACAGGGGGTGTGACTGTTCGAGTGTAATCTAATAGAGGCGTTGCGTAAATATCACACACCCCAGCCCTTTGAATTATAACGAATTGATTTAATCTAATATTTGCTACGTGACGGAAATAAAATGTTTGTTTGTTTGTTTGTTCTAACTTAAAATGTAGTATTTTTTATTGGTATGGAGTTCTGTTCTTTTTTTTATTTTGTGGCTTTTAGGCGTGACAATTGAGAACAGTTTATTTCGCTGTAGTCACAAAGAATGGAGAAGATATGGTGAAGATTAGGCGATTAAATATAGAGGAAGTAACTTAAAAGAATAGACTGACAGTATTAATATAGGAGGTCTAATTATAAAGTCCAGCATCTGAAGAAAATTATATCATAAAATCTCTATGGTAAAACTATATAAGCACAAAGTGTTAGCTTAGTCTACTTATTACTTTTAAGTTGGATTTTGTAATTTTTTATTTGTCGTCAAGTCAATATTGTCTTTCGTTGATATTTGACCAGTTTTATGAATTAATTCCTTGTAGAGTTAATATTTTTCAGCTTCACGCTGGATCCCGCACATAGCAAGGTAGCCAGAGAGGACCTGGGCACCTACTGTTAACAGTCCGTTTCCATTACGACACTTCCATTCCTAACTTTCCACTGAATTCTGGAAGCATTGCGTTTTGGTCCGCGGAACTCAACGTCCCGTTTTGCCTCGTTACTAAAGCAAAATACGAAAAAAGGAAAATACGAAATATTACATTTCCTCGAGTGGGAAGCAAACCCACAACCTATTGCATTTACAGCCTCTAATATACTACAATGTACCTAAAATCCTTCTATTTAAGTGCAGACACGAAGGTATACCCGCAAATGAACTTTGACATCGTAAATAAGACGTATAATGTAATTAGTATGATTACTGAGCTGGTGGTAGCCGCCTCCTAATAATGTTTACTTTAGAAATTCCAGTTTCTAAGTAAATAACTTCTAGTTACATATAAGTAGGTCGATGTATATTCTAGATGGTTTCGATTTATAATTTCTAGTAATTATTTTTTTATATTAATTTTAAATTTTATGTTAATAGGCACAGGGTCTGTGAACGCGACGGTTGAGGATTCGATTCACATTCGGGGGAGTGAATTTTACGTACCTAGAGGTGCATAAATACGGCGTTGAGCTCCGCCACAAAACGTTGCTTCCGAACTCTACTTAAGTCTCTGAAAAGGTGGAAAGTGAGGAAAGGAATGTCATAGCACTAGGTTGCCGCTTTTTACAGCTTCACGTTGTATTCCGCACAGGCAAAGGGGGAACCTGCTAATCCAGTATTAAGACACTCCGTTCCCTATTTTCCGCCAAAATCTTGAGGCAAAGCAAATCAATGGTATTTAATATTTTCATTTCTTCGCTCCAGAGCAAGTTTGTTTTCATTTCTAGTGAGAATCGAACCTACAAGCGTTCACGTTTTACAGCTACACTCCTGTGCCCCTGTGCCACGACTGGCCTAGAACTAATATCATAAAATTGAGTATAACACTTCAAAATCAAATAAACACAACTACTTCACATATCATATATCCACTATAGAAATGAACGAAAAAACTCAAACCATAGATAGACACCGTGTAAAAACGATTGAACTACCGTCAAGGGGTACAATGTCCCCTTACAAATTCAACACTCAATGACTGACTTGTAACACCCGGCAAATAATAACAAATAAAATAATATTAATGTTTAGAACCGCGCCTTACCCCAGCAGTGCGGTAATAAAATATACCGCAGTCAGTTCATATGCATGTAAGGGACAAAGGATTTTGTGAACTATCGAAATGTGTATAACAATTTTCTTATATTGACACCTGAGTTTAGCGGGATTGTAATGGTTGTAAGTTCGATTCTGATTAATTAGTGTTGTGGCTTTCGTGGCGCAGTGGTGGAACGTGTGACTGTAATATCGACGGTTGTGGTCTAGATTTCTACTCGGGAGAATAAATTATTTTAATTTAATCGCTCTAGTAAAACATGAGCTGAACCAGCACAGTGTTGAACCAGAGCTCAACGCCGTGCTCGCTGATGTTCTATCAGAGTGAACACGGCGTTGAGCTCTGCTAATGTTTTTTGCCATTAGTTTTCCTCTGCCTACCTTGCTATATGCGGGAATAAAGCTTGAAACTAAATATTTTTTTTAATTGATAGTTAATACGGTCGGATAAATATAATTTAGTATTATTATTTTTAATTCTAGTAACTTACTATCAAACAAAACATTTATAGCTCAAGAACACCAATAAACATTTAATTGATCATTAAATTCTTATAAACGCCTGCATTAATAGCGATTAACGCTAAATGACATCTCAGAGTATGGCCCACTGGTTACAGGATAACAAAAGGTGTGACAACAAAACAATCAACGCTACCTAAACAAATGTTGACACAGTTTAAGTAAAAAAGATACTCCTTTATATGTATTTGCATAATTTTAGACAAACCCCTTTTAAATGACGCGTTAAACACTTCTAAACAACATTATTATACAAGAGTAGGTTGTATGCCATAGAAACATAAGGCGACGGGAGGCGCCACCGGGGCGCCTTTTCTGTGGCTTAATTTTTTTTTACTTCACCGTGCTTGTAACAAACGTATAGTGTTAAAATCCATACTATATATTCTACTTATTTTAGAGATATTGCATGTTCAACGGAACCCAACGCCGTGGTTTGTCTTACTACATTACCTTCGCGTATCTCCTTTAAAAAATAGGTACGTAGTGTTGAGAAACTTCGGCTCTAATTGCCTGTAAATTTCTTGTTTTCAGATCACACTGTATCAAGTGAAGCTAGCTCTAGCTCAATTTCTAACAATCCGCCCAATTTTCCATACATTCCATTTTAAGTGGCAAATCTCAACCCCGCGCTTCCACTTCCAACCACAGCAGCAAGCAAATGAAATCACACCCCAATTGAAAATCGAATCCTAAACTGTCACCTTTAAAGACAAACTATCAACCAGTACCACACCCAAAAAATCAAATTCAAAATCCAATACACTACCAAATCACAAATCAATAAATAATATTAACACTATAAACTGCAAAACATATGGATATTGATGCGGTAGATCATTTACAAAAGTTGTCACTTCAAAATGATGGCTTAGTCACAATGGGAGTGACATTGGTATCTAATAACGGTTATATAACAATGGATGTGGCAAGTAGCGACGGTATTGTACTATTTGGGCGTGACGGCTGTGAATGGGAATGGAGATTTAGTGTCGGGACACTCTTTTGTCCGTTGAGTATCCGGGAATCGGGGGTTTCTTGATAAAATTGTTGTTAGATGTTGGTAAGTTAGTCCTAAGATTATTGTAATATGTATATTGTTTTATATATATTTTCTTTTTATAAGAATTTTGTTAATTGGGAGTTAAAATATAAGGCTATATGTTAAAATTAATTTAAATAAATTTCATATATTTTTTTAGCTACACCCTGTACCCTTGACTCAAACAGTACAACAACCAGGAACAGAGTAACCAAAGTAGCTAAATTAAATTAACGCATTCTCTAGAGAGGAAATCGAACCCACAGTCATTACGCTTACAGTCAGATGCTGTGCTGCTGCGCCACGGCTGCCTTTAAAACATGTAATTTTATATATATATATATATATATATATATATATAAA
>JAAIXJ010000466.1:92355-137681 GCA_013403705.1 Heliconius hermathena | reverse complement strand
TATATATATATTGATTATAATATTATTTATTAATATGTGTAGAGTAACATTTTTAAATCTTAAAAATATTAATAAAATTTTTAATATTATATAATATAGCTTATAGTTTGGCAATAACGTAACGATTCGATTTAACCAATTCTTTATAAGTAAACATAAAAATTAAATTTTTCAGTATTTTACCATCGCTTATTTTGTAATATTTGTACAAATAAGTGATTACGACACTCTTTATTTGTTTACCATAAGATTTTCTATAAAAAATGCAGAGGAACCTAATGTTAAGATACTCCGTTTCCTCTATTCCATTTCTGCAAATTTCGGAGACTGCGTGGTGAGCGGCGGAACTCTACACTGCGCTTTGTCTTATTACCAGAGCGAAGAAAAGAAAATAATTCATTTCCCCGAATAAGAACCCAAAACCGTCGCATTTACAGTCAGGCGCTGCGCCACGACGGCTTAAAAAAAACTGTTTATGCAACTAAGTTTATTATTTGGTAGCAACTGGTGATCTAAGAAATGGTCAAAAACTGTCGCGTTTCTTGGAAATCATCAAAAACTGTTGCCTTTGTGTTATTTCACATTTATCAAATGGATACAAAGGGGTACTGCTATGGACTATATTGTGGGACTTTTTTTATTAAACAAACAAACTGACAACTTTTTTATTATAACTAATACATATTAATAAGTGGTACTGTTATGAACGGTTACAAGTTAACTGCACATTGTAGTTAAAAATACCGTGGATATATAACTTTTTCAATAATATTATTTTTTTAATAAATTGAATTGGTATATGATTTTTTCTAGAGGTTAGAGGAACATAGCGGCTAACATAGTGCTAACACACTTCGTTCCCCACTTTCTGTCAGATTTAAAAAACATTGTGTGTTGAAATATGGAACGCAATTCTGCGCCTTGTGAGGATCAAGTTAAATTATTCCTCGAGCGGGAATCGAACCGCGTTCACAGTCAGACGCTGAGCGGATGCACAACGGCCACCATTTATTATTTAAATATCCACAATCTGAAGAAAAGATTTGTAACTACCCTATTTTATTTCAGACACTCTTATTTCCTATCATCCGCGCTGTAACATTCTTAAAGGCATTGTTATAAAGAATATTTTTCATTATCTACAATTTAGCCACCCCTAAGGAAAGCTACTATTATTTCACAGCGTCCATTCCTATAGTAAAATTGTATTATTAGTACGCTATTAGAAAATGAACTTTATTTTATAGTGATAAAGTAGGTTTTAGTGTAGCGAGTGGTTGAGTATACAGCGGGCGGGACTGGGCGTGTCGCAGTGACGTCATTGTTTGCTCGTCTGTAGCTAGAGGTTTCAACGGTTGACTCCATGTTCTATCGAAACTAGCTTTTGCACTTTGAATTACTTGTTTTTTTATTTTGTTTTTTTAATTTTTTTATGTATATATTTTTTTGTGTCCATTTAGTTGTGTGACAGTCACTTAGTATCTGTGTGAAAACGTTTGTCCTTATTTTTTTTTTTATACATCTCTTATAGAGATAGCAATATCGCTTTATAGTCTCTTAGAAACTAATCATGTTGAGTAAATAGCTCTTAAGAAAACACTAAAACACAGAAAACATACAACAATACAACAACACGACACTAAAATATGGACATATCTTTTCTTTTTTCTTTATTTTATCATACACAGTATTTCATACAGACAGAATTATTATTAAAATTAATTATTTATATATATATATATATATATATATATATATATATATATATATATATATATATATATATATATTTTTTTTTATAAACAAGTATCTAAATGTTTTTATGTTAATTTTTGTAAAGCTAACAATGCTATGATAAGAAATTATAGTAAAATAACAACTTCAGTAGATAATAACAGAAAATAAGATTATTTCATTTAAATATAAGAAAATATAAAATTTTTAACAAGACCGTTTCTTTGATTCGATATATTATATTTATACAAAAGTAGTTGTCGCCCGTAACTTTAAGTCTCAAAATGGAAAATCCCCATTTTCCATTTTGAGACCCCGTTCCCCGTTTTACCCATTCTTGTAGGATTTTCAAGAATTTTTTTCGCAGTACTCTACACTCCCTTATCTACATCCTAGTCAAATTTCAACTTTCTAAGTACGTTGTCTGTCAGTCACTCAGTAATGAAACAGTTTTATGTAGTAGTACTAATTAATGGAAAATGGAGGAAGGAATACTTTTTTTATAATATTCTTTACTTACTCCATACAAAAAAGATACATAAATATATTTTGTAATTCTTGTTTTACTTTAGAATATTACTTTAGTTCTTTTAAGATTTCAAATTCCTGTAATTCAAAGTTCTTGAAGCAAAAATCTAAAAGCCAAGCGGAATGAAACGGAGAAACCAGCCTCTAACTCCTCCCAAATTCGACACTACTTAAAAAAAAATCTAAAAAAAAACCGCGTGTTTCGCGACTACCCTGAAGGCTACATACAACAAGATGGCCAACAAAGAACGCAGGAAACGCGCTTAATTAACCCGACGCTATCTTAATATATCTCGAACATTCTAATTATATTTATATACGAATAGATATCGACACATGTATTTTTATATTTAGGATATTAGAACTTCGGACATTTTTTTAATATAAACGTCGTTTAACAGATCCTATAGAAATAACAGGTGATAGCGGCGGCTTTAGGTGTTAGGTGTGTCTTCTGAAATTGTGGGTCGTGGGTTCAATTGTGATTAATAGAATTTTTATATCATAATTATCAACTGTCAAATAGTAATTAGGTAAAGGACAACGTCCATTTTGAACTATAGAGCAATGACTCTAGAGAAGGCGTTTAGAGATGTTATTTCAGTAAATATTAAATTTAAAAAAAAATATAGATTTATTATTATATAAGTATATTATTTTGACTTAAAGATTAAGTAAAGATTTTCTTAGGAAAACAATTCTCTCTAACAATTAACTCTTTAATAAATTTAGTACTTGAGTTCAAATATAATATAACTATAAATAATAAATATATTCCTTTTCTTTGGCATGGAAAGAAATCTTTTGTTCCTAAAGAAATCGTTTGTTCTTTCGCTCAAATTAAAGATATTGATTGCACTGTGATTGGTGGAACTCAGCGCTGCGTTGTGTGTGTCTCAACAGAGAAAAAAATTTTAAATAAAGTAAATATAATATTTTTTTCGCAAAGAAATTGTACCCACCACCTACTGCTTAGATCACAATTAGCCTTAGATTTCGCTGTAAAAATTTCAAAACATGAAATATATGAAATATTTTTAAAAATCATTAAATCATTTAATCTTTCAGTCCATCATGGCGCAGCGGCACAGCGTGTGACTATAAACATAACGGCGGTATGTTTGATTCCCACTCGGGGGAATGACTGTATGTATAATTTAATTTCCTCGCTTCGGTAACAAGACGAAGCGCGGCGTTTAGTTCTGCCACTTAACATGCAATATTTAAAAAATTGGGCAAAAAATGGAAATCGCTAGGTTTTTCTAGTCTTTACACTTCCAGGTTCCTTCTGCCTACTCACCCATATCCACGATATAGCGTGAAGCTAAAAAGATAAAAAAAAACCTTAAGACAATAAACACAAAACTATTAACCATCCAATTTGTATCAATCGTAACAAGCATACGTTTCCGATTCACGAGTCCCACGACAACCCTACGAGGCTATAAAATATTCTAAAACGAAAGTAAGGGCGCCAAACCCTATCAATTTAAAGTTATCGAATATAGATAGATAGAACAGTTTCATAGTACAATAATCTTTTTTGATTTCTGTCGGCGAGACGCAGACGTCATTATATTTCCGTTGAATTCTAACATTTGGAAGGTATTAAGTAATAAACAGTCAATAAAAGGCGAAGGCGGTGAAAAGATCTACTAATTATGGAGAGTTGAGCGCTATATGGTCGCCCCCCGGCGTGATCTGTGAGGTAACTGCATATTGGAAACGAAACCGGATGTAATGGTACGGTAGTCTTGAAATTTGATAGTCGTCTGTTGTTCTGTGTGAATCGTCAGTTTGGTTCTACAGTGGTGCAAAGATTTGTGCGATTCAAACCGTTTTTAGGGTTCCGTTATTCAAAAAGAAAAACTGATTCCTTATAGGATCACTTCTGTCCGTCTGTCAAGACTAATTAATTGGAGATCCCGTGGAGGTATAAAGCTGAAATAGATGGTAAATATTGAGGTTCATAGTCCCTTGGAGCACAGAAAAATCAAGCTTCTATATATAAATTAAATAAAATTTGGCAGTAAATGAGAATTTACCATACAAATACAGAAAAATCCGAACAGCAAAAAAAGTCAGAAGTCAACCTGAAATTGGTACAGAGCCCTCGGTGCGAGACCGACTCGCACTTGTTTGTATATAATATACATACACAGTACAGATTTACATATAATATGTCTATTTATTATTTTATCATAAGTTATTATAAGGAGATAATAATAACATAAATAAATTACATTACCTTTCAAGCAAACACTGACGCTAGATAAATCTGTTTTCCTATTTTGGAGCCAGTCAGTTTTGACTAAGTATAGTTATTAAGATAATTTGGAAAGTCGTTGATTATACTTATATTTTAGAGTATAAGATCGTTATTTTGGAAATAGAACCGTTTTTTTATTGCATAATCAGGCAGGGGGGACAGAGGGAACCGAACCTTTGCCACTTTGTGTTCAATATTGTGTGTCGAGTGGCGATAGCGGAACTCAACACCGCGCTCTCTCTACGTACCAGAGCTCGCTCTGGTTCGTACCAGAGCTCGCTCTGGTTCACTCATTCTTCCGAAAATAATTAATGTAATATTTTGATTATAAGCGTAATGATTACTGGTATAATATTTCTGTTTTTTATATTATCTATATCTTTTTTTGTTCATATTTTATATAATAGTCTTGTCCATTTATTTACATTTTCTTAGTTTGAATCTATTAAGCGTATACTAAGAGAACTTTTGCTAAATAAAAATATTCGTTATTTTACGATGAAAATTTTCATTGGAGTACCTTTAATATTTTAAAAGTATTATTTCACACGTAGAGCAGAAATTTTTTTTTAGAAAAAATCCTTGTAAACTATTTGTAAACTATTTAAGCTATTTAAGCCTTGTAAACTATTTAAACATTCTGACCTCTAAGCAAAAACCATTGGATCGCTTCCGAGAGGCGCAGGTTCTAGTCCGCCTCGGTTCAAAGCTTCATAGGTTTCCGAAAAAATATCTACATACCACCAAGGTATATTGATTACAATTAAACCAAATAATATTATAAGGTTACCTTATAATAGTTTTGGTTTGCAAAATTTAAAACAAAATTGCAAAAATAAATCTTCAATTGACATATAGATATAGCAAGTAATTATTAAAGTTTTAAATAAATGTCTTTGAACACCGTCATATTATATCGTAGTTGATGTTTAATAACTCCAAATTAAGTTTTAGGTTTTTGAATTAGAATATATTTTTTGAATTGTATTTATATTATAATGTGATAATTTAAAATATTATATCTTTAATGCATAGTTTTTTATCTGTTTTATTATAATCTATACAAAGTTTTTACGATTGCTATCAGATATATAGTACATAACTTAAAAAGATATATAACAGATATACATACGTTCATTAATTTTATTTTACACACTTTTGCTTAGATGATTAAGCTTAAAGACACTTTGCTTCTTACTTGCCGCGTAATTTTAGCGATGTTGCACGTAGGGATGCGGAACTCAACGGCGTGCATTGTCTTGTTCCCAGAACAAGTCCGCAAGGCCTAAGGTGAGCTTTGCATTAATTTGAGTATGCATATGTACTGTAGGGATAACATCGGCCATCAAGTCCAGCACATCCTTCCTTGGTTAATACTGTCATATATTTAATTTTAATATTTTATTTTTGTGTTTGAATTATTTAAAGTAAAACATAAATTTGACACTTTTACTGTACAGACTAGAAAAATATAAATGAACACAAAGAAACAGTACTAAAAGAAAAGCAAAAACCGTGATCAAAACGCTGCTCTTGAAGATATAACGGAAAGATACATATCCACATACTCAAACGATACATCAGACGTTTAGACGTTCGAATGTTTCATTGATCTCAAGTAATAAACTCTATATTTTTTCTTGCTCTACTTTTAGTGATACAAATGCAAAGCTCAGCTTAAGCCTCGCGAACTGTAAATAAAAATAATTCATCCCGCCTTCCGTACCGCTTCGCCACAATGGATCTACCAATAGCATATAATATAATTCATAAAATTAATATCTGCGAATCTAAATTCAGCAGCAAAGGAATCTTAACGTAGAAGATAAATAAATGTATTAGTATCTTATTAGATATTTTTTTTAGTTAATTTTAATTTAGTTTCTTAGTTAACTAAATTTGTGAGCGTTGATGTCTAATGTATGACAATATTCCACAATAGAGACTGAAAAATGAATAATGGATGGATACTCTTTTTTTGTAATGTCTATATAAGACTGTATAGGATATATGTATGCTTTATAACTGTGATAATACAACAAGTATAAAATTATTTATTTTATTCCTTGTCACCTTCCATCTTCAGCATGGTTTTGCTGGTATAAAAAACTGTTCTATGAAGAAATGATAACAAAAATCGTCTAATATATCAATATTATTTCATTATAACAAACTTATAGCCTAACAAGTTTCTACTAACTTAAAATAATAGAATCTCAAAAAGCCAAAAGTCCAATTTGGACTTTAAGCTTTTTATCCCACAGTCCTATACTCAACTAGATCATCGCAAAGGATATTAGCAACGATACACAAAAACAAAATTAATTACGTCAGTTTCGGGGTCCCTCTGTAGTCAGTCAGTCAGTCGTTACTGTCATATAACTTACGCATTATTAGACGCGGTGCCTCTTGCCAACTATTAAACTCTACACACATTTTACTATAATGCCCAACAAAATCTTATTGACGTATAAATTTTGAAATTTCTTTTTCTCAACAGCCGAAGGCGCCGGTATTAATAATATCGATGCTAGTTCTGTATATCGTATTTAATTGCTTCGGGCGAGCCTGGGTAGTAAATTAAACGGTCGGCAACTTTTTAATATTCATAGCGTAGTTTTCAAACAAAAATTCTAAACTAATTAAAACTTGTTCATTTTCTGTGATGGCTGCGACGGTGTGTCTTAAATATTTGCGTTTCGTGATGTTTACTTATATTGTTATATATATTTGTGTGTAGGTATTGGCTCTACTTATATTATTAAGTTAAAATGTTTGCTTGATTGAAAGCTCCATTCTCAGGAACTACTGGTTCGAAATGAAAGATTGTTTATGTAATATTTGGTCCATTTGTCGAGGAAGGCTATATGGAATATAACATCATGTTAATCGTTTTGATGTAACGATATATCCAAGTACAACATTTAGTTATTTGCACAAAAAAGTAGTATGATTATATTATATGTTAAAAAATATTTTTATCATAATGCCTTTACGTTAGTACGAACTTTAAATTCTAAATGAAATAGAGTATTTTATTAAATGTATTTGGTTTTCCTGACTTAATTAGAACTCGGTATTAGAGGCAAGCTGAGTGACCATAGTGGCGCTCCAGTACGGTATCTGTTTAAATGTAAACGCGACAGTTGTAGGTTGTGTTCTTATTAGGGGAAAAAACATTTTTATTTCCTCATTGTGGTAACAGTACGCCATATTTTGAAAATCAGGTTCGAAATGGGAAACGCAGTGTCTTAACTCTACTTTCCCTCTGTTTATTCTGTGGAATACAGACAGATGAAGCTACAAAAAACAAGTGTTCCACTAAAACCACAACGCTAAATAAATTAAATACTTTTCTATGAGATTCCTAAACTATTTTAATCTTTCACCATATTGATTGTTATCAGCTACCCGATTACTTTATCAAACCGCACGGCAGACTTATTTAAATGTTTTCATATCTTTGAAATCTCAATTTTTTTCTATAATCGTATATATCCACTGATGATCTCTTCATTCCGTCAGTCTAATGAGACGGTGCCTCGACTGTTGATCTTTATTTTGTTAATGGTTATTAAAATTGTTACTAGCTTTCATAATATATACTCGAATGTAAATGAAAGTTTAAGTATCTGTGAACTGAGAGGTAAAATTTTTAGTTATTATTTAAATCAAAACTAAAATCAGGCTTAGCTTGACTTTGATCTATTGTTTTTTTTTACAGAAATTTAGACTGTAATTTTATTGAAAATGCTTAAAAAATATGATTTAGACGCATTAGAGTCTTATTGTTAACGGGATGGTAGTGGATTCGAAAACCATTTACCAGAATGTTCATATTAAAATTATTTTCAATTTACCACGCTGGTAAATTAGGCGGAAAAATGAGAACGGAGTGTCTTATCACAGGTTTCCATTGGTTTCCACTGTCTATGTCTGTTTCCCGTCAGGTTTCCATTGTCTATCCTGCTATAAGGTAAAAAACGTGAAACTTCTTATTTTCATAAAACTTGTCTGTGACTCTTAACTGTCAACACATAAATGTAAACAGAGCCATTCTAGATTGAAATATTGGATGAATTCATCTAAAGAAAGGTCAAATATGTAAAGAAATCGATTAAACGATGTTATATATCGATATTATCATAATAAATAATGCCTTATAAGATTATCACGGTGATACCTTTGAGAGCTTTTTTTTCCGCAGATTTTAATTATATGGATACCAAATTTTCATACTTAAATTTATAAAGTCGACGGCAGGTGTTGATTCGTGATGTTAAACATATGTGTGTAATTCGTGTGTTCTACAAGAAAAATCCCGTTTAAACATGTGGTTTTTTTTATATTAAATTAATATTATTAGTTAATAATTAATTAATAAGAAATTAATTAATAATTAATTTATAATGTAGAGAATTAAGTTATTTGTTACTATAATTTTTTTTTGTGTTTCACGCTATTATATAGTAGTGTAGGCAAAGGGTACTTAGTGTTGAGATACTACATTTTCCATTTTTCTCCTACTTTTAGAGATATTGAATGTGTTGAAAGTCGGAACTTACCGCGGGGCTTTGATTGAGCTATGTATTAAGAATTGAGCCATTTATGGCGAATAGAGAAAATGTCCACCCACTCCACTCACAAAAAAAAAAAACAAATAAAAACGAAAAATATCAAAATATCAAGCGCACAGCAAATTACAACACTATGCAATAGCATGGTATCGATATATGTATCCATAACCGTCAAGCTGCGGGGATCCGCTCGTGCCCCACCTGCTTCGAGCGCGTAAATACCTTCTATTGTCTAGTTAAACACAATCAAATTCATACCCCGCTGAGCCACAAGAGAACCAAGCCTGGTGGTCGGTCAGAACGTGCGTGTTTTAGTTATTCATCATATTAAAAAAATTGCTTTGCGCATAGCAGAGTCGGCAGTGGGAACGTAGTGATAGGACACTCCACTCTAATTAAGCCATTCTTCCGTTTCCCATTATTGGTAAAGCATGATGAGAGGCGAAACTCAAGACTGCGCTTTGTTTCGTTACCAAAGCGAGGAAATTAAAATATTAAATATTTAATTTTCTTCGAGTACGAATCGAACCCACAACCTATCGTGCTTACAGTCGCACGTTTCTGTCCCTACGTCATGACTGGCCGTTATTTGTGTTAAATTTGAATTGTACTCATATTTAGCATTCACTGGTATTAATTTTAATATAAGTATTTCATATATTAAAATTAATATCAGTGTTATATAAATAAAATAAACAAAAAAAATATTTAATATTTTCATTCTTTTCCTCATTTCCTTGTAATGGAGCAGAATCGGTGTTGAGTTCCACCACTCAACACGCAATGCCTTCAAATTTCGGCGGTAAGTGAGGACAGGAAGTGTCTTAATGGGAATGGAGTGTCTTAACACTAGGTTCCTAGGTTCCCTTTGCTCCTTATGTGCAGGATACAGCGAGAAGCTAAGAATGTAAAGGAACGTATTTTGAAGGAAAAAAACAGTTAAACCTGCAGTTTTGGATAGCGTCCAAGCGAAGCCCTAGTCAATTAAGTTATACGTTCATATGGCGCCATGGAGAATATTACACACGGTTGTTAAAACTTTTATTGTTAACATTCTTGTTGGAAGAGCATATTCCAATAGCTTTAAAATCGTGTGTGGAGAATGTTTCTAATTATTTCTTTTTTATCTTTATGCTTTAAGACTGCCGACAATGAACTTATATAAATCAGCTTCACGCTGTATCCTGGAACCTAGTGTCAAGACACTCCGTTACCCACTTTTCGTAAAATTTTGAAGGCGTGTTGAGTGGCGATACTGAAGGCTGTGTTTCGCCTCGACACCAGAGCGAATACATGGAAACATACATTTAAATAAATATTTTATTTCCTCGAGTGTGGATTGAACACCACTACCAGTCGCCATTTCAGTCACACTTTGTGCCCCTGCTCCTCAACTGGCTTCTACTTATGCATTTATTTATAATGCGTTGCACTTCATTTAGCGGTACTTCCTATCGTTTTGACTAGCTAGACTACAGAAATGAATTATCTATAAGTATATTATGTTTAGTAAGTGTGTTTGGTACAACGTATTAATCTCAGTAACTAAAGATTCAAATTAAATAAATACGTTGTTTTTACTATGAGAGCGAAGCTGAGGGTATAAAAAAAACCAAATAGAAAATGGGAACAGAACGTATAACGATCAAACATAGCCTGCCACTTGCATGCTAAAGAGTTGCCTATACTATAAAACGCTGTTCTTTGCCGAAATATATATTTTTTCACTGTCGAGAAAGTAATTTTATAGAAACTTTGATAATATGTATGTAGTTGTAAAACGATAGCAATATCAAACGAACATCCAATAAAGCGCTTATTCTTTTAATGACCCGTCTGGGGAGATTGTAAATGTATATAAAACTTGACTATTTTCTATTCGGTATTTTTTTACTGTATTTGAATTAGGTAACTAATAATAGGTAAAAACTAATGCCAGTCGTGAAGCAGGCGCACAAGAATAATGCGACTGGTTGTGGGTTCGATTCCCTCTCGAGGAAATCAAATATTTAATGTTTTATTTTTCTTACTTTAGTAACAAATGCTGCGGTAGTTCTGCCGCTCATCACGCAATGCCTCCAGAATTAAGTTGAAAGTAGAGAACGGAAGTGTTACCATTTAAGGTAACGAAATATCTTAACACTAGGCTCTCTGGGCCCCGCTGCCTATATGTGCGGGATGCAGCGTAAAGTTAAAAATTGAAAGAACTCTACATACATTACATATATGTATATTATACAAAAAAATTAAATATTTCTAAAATTTTATCTACTTAATGACTAGATATGAAAACTGTATTTAAAAATCTTAAATTTTATACTTTTTGTGTGTTTTTTTGTAAAGTCGGTACTTATAAAAGTGGTTGTATAAAAAATAATAAAATCTTAAATAAACGAGAAGCTTTGTACTATTAATAAATTTAAAATTGCTAATTGATGAGTTCCGTCATATAATAAAAGTGCAAGGGGTAGTAAATGGACAACTGCGTCATATACCATAATGAGAAAAATACAAGAAGATAAAACAAGAAAAAGTTATTTAAATCAGGATCTTTTACCTTCACACTTTATCCGCGGCAGGCATTGCCTTAGAAATGGCCGAGTGGTCCATGCCCATCGCGGAACAGTTTCGTGCTGACCCCACAAATTAAAAAAAAAAAAAAATGCCCCCAAAAATAAAAAAAAAACTGCATTTACACAAAATTATCTGTTTAAAGCTTAAGGCCAGGCCCCCCTCTGAAAATATATATAATTACAACCATACTGGCGGAGTAGCCGGATAAAAAGAAGTGCCAAGTACTACAGTCTGCATACCTCTTTCTCTTTGTCCAATGTCGCCCAATGCTCTTTAGACTTTCCTCTAGTCGACCGATACTGTGATATCGCATTTCTACCGAAGTCTACCTACTGCCTATCTTACCTCTCTTACCTAAATCATAATCTTATATTTTAAAGAAATTACCATAGAGCCATAGAAAAGCCATTTAATATTCATTTAGCAAAACAAAATATAATAGAAAAATAGAGTCAGACCACTTTTATTCTAAATACAACAGTAAAATGCAGAAAATAAAAAAATTAAACACATACAAACACAAACCCATTAAGATATCTTATTTCATATAATGGTCGTTTTAATCAAATCTAGAGTCGTATCATCTAAAAATATTAGTCGTATTCATTAAAGTAGAGCAAGCGCGATTGAATATTTATAATCATAAACTTAATAAATTCTTTCAAGTCCCCGAAGCGGCGTCGGTGTTTGCTCATGTTTAAGCGAATTTTCCAAATAATTTTATTGGACGTATTCAAATATAATTTTAATACAAATATCTATCGTTGTATAGATAGAGATGTCGTTTATATTTTAAGGTTTAACTATATAACATGATCGCTGTCTGTGCATTGAAGGTATATGAGAAAAAATATTATTGGATACATTTACAAATCTGATAGAACCCAAAACAATAATTTTAAGTTTTTTTTGTATCTTTGTCTGTGTGCTTGTGCATACTCATCTCAGAAACAGCTAAACCGATTTAAATGCAGTGTTATTATATTTTGGTAAATTTCTTTTAAAATTTAGTGAGAGTTTTATTTGACTTGATTGTTAAATAAAACCGTGAGTATTATTATTTATAATATTATTTACCTATGAAGACGAAGTCACGGGTAGAGCTAGTATTAAATAAAAACATACGCGCGTCTTTTACACATCGCGCGTCGTTCTACGATTGACACAAGTGACTCTAGCAAACTGTTTATACAATGGCCTGGTTATGTCATTTTGAATTCAATTTCAATGGAAATTAGGTGGAAATTTGATTGATTTAAAGTTGTTTATACAGCATTCTGATTTTGTAGAGTCGAGTAATAAAGATGTCAGAAGGCCAAAATTGTAAGTTTGTTTTTCACACGCGTTTCGTCTGTTTTCGACCGACCTATATTATTTTATAACTTTGCTATTCAAATTATATTGATGGAAATTAATTTATTATATAGTATATCAGTCATCATTCGCAACTTTGTTGACGTCAAAAGAAAAATATATGTTTTTCCGTTTCAGTAAGATTTTTCGATAAATCTTCTAATGTTTAAAAATATTTAATAAATAGCATTCTCTCTTGCCAAACGATAATTCTTAGTAATTATCTTTGGGTAGCGGAAATTTGTAAAAATCTCCCTACAGAGATGCTAACAACATAAATAAGTTGTAACAAGCGTATAAAAATTTCGACGTAGCTCGATAACAACGTATGGCTTAGTGGTCATAGCGCCTATTCGATTTCCAGGAGGCGCGAGTTCGAGTCCCGCTACGTTCAAATTTTTATACGTTTTCTAAATAAGTATTTTTCTAAATAAGTATAAATCTTCTGTTTTTGCTCTCTTATGCTCCCTAACATGGCATTTAACTTTGTAAGTCCAACAGATTCTTATATGTATAATATACATAAGTAAAAGTAACTTATAATTATTTAGTTATTGAGCGCGGTACATAGTAGACTCTCATAGAAAAGTAATTTTTTATTTACTTTTATTGCAAATTAATATATTTATAGTAATTAACATGTTATATGAGAGACAGAGGTTGAATTGTTGAAGTTTTTTTTTGACGGTTTCTTCAGTCTTTCGAGCTGGTTACTTACTACAGGAAAAAACAAGCTTTTTTTTATTATACGACGATTTTAATCTACTAATAAAATGTTTATTTCAACAATATTTCCTTTAGTATCTTAGATATTACCTTTAGTATCTTAGACTTCAAAATGTAAAAATTTTACATTCCGTCTCCCGCAATACATCAAGAAGTGTAAATACGTCATTTTTGTATCAAATATCCGACATCTATATAACAAGCATATTGCATACTTTGTTATTTTTTAATTACCTGACACCAAAATTTATAAACATTTCGAACATTTAATGGGCTAGCTGTTTGTCTTTATAGTTATCAATAAAGGTTTTTTTATACGGGCTCAGAGCTCTCTCAGGCCTTAAAAGAACTATAGTTAAAAAGTTAGGCTGTAACAATGTAATTGGATTGTAGAGATTTTATATTTCAGTAGAGACACGCCCTTGTTCCGCATATTTTATTTTAGTGGGTTTTTTTTTGTTTTTGTATATGAAATTAAAATATATTGTACATATATTGTATGGTGGTGCAGTAGCACAAGCGAGCGACTGTATATATAAAGAAATAAATAATATCTAAGTGTCTAAGTGTCACCGTAGTGTTTGGCGCTTCGTTCTCTCTGACTACCCCGCTAGGGATAAAGAGTGAAACTGTGTTGTGTTGTTAAATGTGGATACTTCAACAGGTAATAACTCTAAAACCAGGGAGAGAACGCGGAGTGTCTTGACACTAGGTTCCTTCCACTTACCCTGCTATTTCGTGAACACGTGAATAAGTTGTTAATAAGATAACAACCATAGACTAAGTACTACATTAAAAAAAGATTACCAATATTATTATTTATAGCACCTATTTAGCCCCAATAAATAACCTATAACACTTTAGTAGAACAAAAACAAAATAATTATGTATATTTTACGTGAAATAAAATTGTTCGTATGACATTTATGTGCATGCTTGAATTATTGTTATTAACATTTTTGATGGTACCATTAAAGTGGATGGAGCGCTTTCCAATAAATATCTACACTAGTCGCCGTCTCCGGCTTTGTTCGTAAAATGAAGAGTCTCTCTTCCGGTTCCGGTAGGAACTTAAATACTTTAGTATCAGAAGAATTTTATATGTATAGATTTTTTTGAGCTTCACGCTGTATATACATTACAAGGTAGGCAGAGGAAAATTGGGAACCTAGTATTAAGACACTGTGCTCCCATTAGGACATTCCGATTCACAGTTTCAGCCTAATTATGGAGGTATAACAAGTTGAGTGGTGAAACTCAACGCTGCGCTTTTGCCTCAGCTTCAGAGGGAACAAAAATATAAAATGTTAGATTTTTTTCGAGTGGAAATCGAACCCGTAACCTGTCGCGCTTACCGTCACACGTGTGTGCCCCTGCGCCACGACTAGCCTGAATATATGTATTTAGATGTATTAAGATATATTATCTATTATAAGATACGGTCAAAAATTAACAGCTCAACCTCGTAGACATCAACAAACATTACAAAACTCCATCAATCTATCAACTTATCTCATAAAATTTTAATATCAACCACAACGCCGGTGACCTTCAAAGTAGATTTTCGAGCGGTGGTTTCTGATACCGTTATTTATTCATACATATTATACATACTTATATACATAAATATATAATAAAAATATACTATTTCTATACAATAATAAAAGAAGCCGAAGGTGCAAATTGATAAATTACCACCAGGACATCTCTAATCTCCTCGAAATAACTCTTTACATGGATTACCGAACGAGAGTATCGACACCAAACAAACGCAGTGCCGACGCGTGAAATATGTTAGCTTATTGTGTTTAACTGGTATACATTTATAAATGTAAAATTTTATAGTAATTTCATAAGAAAAAATGTATCCCTCTTTCATTTTTTATGTTTTGTTCAAAATAAATGGTCGATAATGCATTACAATTATATAAAATCTGTCGTATAAGGTGATGACAGTGCTTTAATATTAGTTTTGGTTCAAACGCCTTATAGCGGCGATTACTTATGAACCTTTATCTATGGTGCTACTATTTATTTTACATGTTGGGCGTCGCCCGTCGGTTAGTTTGCTTAGATTTTAAAATAAAATGTAAAAGGAATAACTCCAATTCGTTCCGTTTCCGTAGAAATCTTGAACAATCTTCTTATTGCTCTTCTACATTTCATAGTGCTCCCTTACATTCCCTAATCTTAGGTAGATTAGGGAATGTATTCTGAATTTCAAATGTCCTGTAATTTCGTCTACGTTGTCAGTTACATGGTAACAGATTTTTTGAATATATAGATTAATAAAGAATATTTCTAATATGTAAATATATGACTGAATAATATTATGAAAAAGTGTTTTGCATGATTTGGCGCTTGATGCAGCGTCCGGTATCTTTTGGTAAATTTTATGTTTTTAATATTGAATCATATGAGGCCGGTCGTGGCGCAGCGGCACGAGGTGTGACTGCAAAACCGACTGGTTGTGGGTTCGATCCCCACTCGAGGAGATGAAATATTTACTTAAATTTATATTTCCATTTCTTCGCTCTGGTGTCGAGGTTAAGCGCGGCGTTGAGTTCTGCCACTCAACACGCAATGCCTCCAGAATTCGGCAGAAAGTGGGGAACGGAGTGTCTTAACACTAGGTTCTCTCTGCCTACCCTGCTGTGTGCGGGATACAGCGTGAAGCTATAAGAATATTGAATCAGAATAAAATTGTAGTTATAGATCTATAGAGTTAGTAAAGGTTATTTTATACGTTTTGATGGTTCTAATGGTTCATTTGATGTTCGTGAGCAATTAACAGTAATATAAACGCATAGTACCTACATTATTTACCTATATATTGTTTTAGCATTATAAGCGATCAATATTATTTATTTACTCTCAAATATTTAAAAGAACAGCCGTTTTTACTGGTCTGTAAGGCTTTTTGTAGGTTAAAATTGTATAAAATTTGATATAGTAGTTATTACGGTGTATGCCAATGGTGATGATGAATAAATACTTATGTAGGTATGTAACAAACAGAATTTCTTCAAAATATGTCGAGTATTTTTTTTCATGAGAGACGAAAAAATATAGATACTCATAATTTTAAAAATCATGTTTTTCTTTGACTTCTGTCACTCGTATAAAGGTCAGACCAGACCCATTTAAATATTGTTTTTTTTTTAAATTTTTTATTCAATGAGCAAAATTGAATGCTTTTAGAGGCTTATTTTATATATAGATAAAAATAATTAGACCTTCCTTGACACAGCGTCAAGCAGCAAGGCAGTTAACAAGACGGTTGTAGTTTTGATTCCCACTAGGGGGAATGAATTCCTTACATTTCTTCGCCCAGTTAGCAAGATATGGCGCGGCGTTGAGTACCTTTCAACAGGTCGCGAAAGTTGAGGGAAAAGTGACTGATGGGGACTTTAAGGCGTAAAAAGGAAAATCCCGTTCCCATGTCTGGTAAGAAAATTGACTTCGATCACTTGAATTATTCTAAAAAAACAGAGTGTCAGATCACTAAGTTCTCCATACAATAAAACATTAAAAAAAAACAACAGCATCCATCGTAAAAGAGCTTAGTAATTTTAATATACTTCATTATTAAATGTTGAATATGTTTAATGCGTATTATAAAAGGTCTATAAATCACTGGGCACCGATATGAGGCGACAAAAGCCTCTCTGAGGTGTGATTTAACTCCTTCAATTTATATGTATGTTCTAAAGAATTTCTTGTTCGGTAGCGGTTACTTAAATTTTATTGTAAATTTTATTAAGTGGTGGTGTGTAGTAAATTATTTTTGTTTATTTCTTCGGGCTCACGCCGATTTTGTATATAGCGATGCCTCGCTAGGCAGGGCGAACCTAGTGTTAAGATACTGAATTCTCTCCACTTTCCACCCAAACTCCGTAATATTGCGATTGCCAGAGTTAACCTAGTGTTAAGATACTGAATTCTCCACTTTCCGAATAAATTTCGAGATGTTGCGGTTGGCAGAGGGAACCTAGTGTAAAGATACTGAATTCTCCAATTTCCGAATAAATTTCGAGATGTTGCGGTTGGCAGAGGGAACCTAGTGTTAAGATACTGAATTCTACACTTTCCGCCCAAATTCCAAGATGTTGCGGGTTGTGCGACGGGACTCAACACCGCGTTTTGTATTGTTACTAGAGCGAGAAAATTAAAATATTTTATTCCCTGAGCGACGAAACTTAACACCGCGCTTTGTATTACTGCTAGAGTAAGAAAATTAAAATATTTTATTCCCCCAAAATAAACCCAGAACCGTTCACAGACAAAAGCTGCGCCACTATGTCACGACGATAATTATAAAACGATTTATTACCTATGTAATGAATTTCAACGTTGATTAATAAAGAAATTCTCTTAAAACACAATAAAATTTGAAAATTTTTAAATCGACACGGTTGCCTCAGTACAACGTCAAACCATATTATTAACAAAGATTTGACTGACTGTCTTTTTATATATAAAAACTATTTTTATAGACATGTCGATATCAGTGATTATTATTATAAATAATTAACAATAACTCGCTATAGCTAGTTTATTCTGTTTGATGACCGCAATCACATCGGGCCCAGTTAAGTTGAAACGTGGGAGCGTTGTCAGAATCTGTTATTCTGTACTAATGTTATAAAAGTGAACAGTTTGTTTGGTTTTGCGTGCTAATCTTAGGAACTTGTAAATTTTGTTTTTTTTGTATGTTAGGTAGTCGATTTATCTAGGGAAGCTGTTTCAATGTTCACTGTTCTTGTTGGATTTACCTCTAGTACTTTGAATGTACCTGCCATATCATGTGTCACATTTATTGGACTAGGCGGGCGAGCTAAAAGGTAAACAGTACAGTATATATGTATAATAGTTGTGAGGTATAAATATAATATTATTATTATTATTTTATTATTTTCCCGCATTGTATAGAGATATCAGTCTCCGTTCTCTACTTTTCTCCGCTAAAATATTGATCATCCTTATAATTGCTGGCACTTTGTCCAAATAAATAAAAATCTAAATGTTGTAAGCAATAATTTTTCTCCTACAAAGAATTCTAAATATCTACCATTTTGTATATTTCGGTACTATCCAACTGCACCAACGGTCTCAAGCAGCTAAAATAAAAAAAAAACCTTAAAATTTAAATTAAAATTAAATTAGTTTCACGCTATATTTCGCACGTTGTAGGATAGGTAGAGGAAATTTAGTTTTAAGACACTCCACTGCGAAACTCAGCGACGTACTTTGTGTTGATACCGGGGAACTAAAAATATTACATTTCCCAAGTGGGAATTGACCCCCACAACAACCGCATATACAGTCAGGCGTCGTGCCGCTGCGCCACGAAGGGCTATATAAATCAAAATACGATATACATAAAAAAACATTGTTTAGAAAGTCTATACGAAATATATATATATTTGACTGTAGGCATCAACAGAGGGTGTTTTTTGTTCAATCACATTGTCCGTCCGTCCGTATCGAGTACTATTAATTTTTGAAGGCATCTGTTTGATGAAATATTAATGGGTCTGGATTCCAGGACAGGCGGGTAATGCGCGGTGACCGCGAATCGATTTATCATACCGGCGTCGGGCGGAGGTGTTAAATTTTTACATATTAAAGAATAAATATTGTAAAGATGGAATTCTTTGAGTTTATTTTGTTTATCGTGTATTATTATTGGGTATACGTGGGGCATGTTTAATTTCTTTTTCTCTTTTTTTCAGCTTCCCGCTGTATCCCGCATGTAGCAGGTCGGCGGTAAGAGCCTAATATTGAGGCGCTCCACTGCCCACTTTCAGCTGGATTCTGGAAGCTGCGTGTTCATTGGAGTAACTCAACGCCGCGCTTTGCCTCGACGCCAGACCGATAAAAATATTATATTTTTTTCTATTATATTTATTTTTTATAAGAAAACGGAAACATTTTTCATAATAATTGAGGCATTATAATGGCGAGGCCTTCATGGCTTAGTGGTACAGCTCTGATTGTCGTCAATACATTCACTCCGTAATGTAGTAACTCTTTTTCAAATCTTGTGGTAAAGTTATTGAGGCTGTTGTGATGAAATATAGATGACAGTAGCCATGATGTTTGTAGTTTCAATCGCCAGTCGGGGAATGATTGCATCTAAATTATATCTATTTCCTCACTCTCGTTCCTCCGACTAAACGCGGCGTTCAGTTCCGCCATTCAGCGCACAAATTATCGAAAATTGGATGAAAAGCCCCCAACCCCCAACAGGGTGGACCGCTGCCCACCCTGATATGCGGGAAAAAGCGTGAAGCAGCCATCTTAGGACATCCTTTGATTCATTTCAATTGTGCAAATGGAATCGTTTTATAATTTCTATAAACGATTAGTCATGTCTGTCCGTCAATCAGTCTTGAGATCGCTATACATATATACGTACATTGAATATAGAAAGAACACAATAAAATTATTTAACCTGGCCTCAGTCGTGATGCCTTTTGATAGTTTATTATTCTATATTTGTATACTTTGGTATACTCTGACATGAACTCGGAATAAAACTTTTATTTTTTTATAATATTATATTTCACTTTTTATTCCGCACATAATACGAAAGGAACGTACTATTAAGTCGATCCGTTTTCCTTCCGAATTTGAGAGAGTGTGTTGAAAAAATCCATTTCCTCTAGTAGGAATCAAACCGTCACTCCTATAGTCAACTGTTCCAGTATTTTCACTTGTTTGGCGACGAATGCGCTAGTATCCTCAGTTCCATTAGGTCTCGAGAGGTATTGAGAGAGTATTAGGGACGTTTTAAATTGTGCAAGTGCCACCATGGAAAGAAGTGAAGTGGAAGTTGCCACCATGGCCATAGAGGCCAGTCGTGGCGCAGCGGCACAAAGTGTGACTGTAACATCAACTGGTTGTGGGTTCGATCCCCACTCGAGGAGATGGAATATTTACTTAAATTTATATTTCCATATCTTCGCTCTGGTGTCGAGGTTAAGCGCTGCATTGAGTTCTGCCACTCAACACGTAATGCCTCCAGAATTCGGCAGAAAATGGGGAACGGAGTGTCTTAACACTAGGTTCCCTCTGCCTACCCTGCTGTGTGCGGGATACAGCGTGAAGCTGATTTTTAAGTGGAAATAAAAAAAATATATTATGTGGCGATACCAATGGACGGGTTGGAACTACGCGGAGCGGTTAGGAGGGTGTGCTTAGTCAGTAACTAGGTGACAAAAGAGTGAATGAGGCTACATTATTATATGGAATTTTGCAAGGAGAAAAATTTCCTTGTGGCAAACATGATATTTGACCACATAACTTCACAATAATATATATGGACGAACGAACGGAAGGAAAAAGTACGATTGATTTATTCCTAGTGGATCAGCGTATTGGAAGACAAGCTATGTGCATACATAGCAAGTATTTAGGAGTGCTGACCTGAGAACAGACCATTATCTAATCGTGGCTAGAAATAAGGGTCTGTTTGTAGTTTGTATCCTATTCATTTTACGTATCCTAATCCTCAATGTCCCCAAAATTAGGCGGAAACTTAGAGAACAAGAAAACTAAACACTAGGTTAACTTTGCCTACTCTGCCATATACTGAATACAGGGAGAAACTAAAAATAAATAATATTATTTAATAAAAAATACTCAAATCAAAAAATAATACTGCTATCATATCATCTACATATTATATCTATGTAACATAGTTTCTAAGAAAATATTAAAACGTTTTTTTTTTAAATAAATCATCCAATTTCTTTTTCCATCTCCTTTCTCTCACATAATGATAAACAAGTGCTCCGGCCGCTCGATATCAAAAGGATCGCTGAAATACGATAAGCCAACAGTAAAACGACGAAAACGATGTATTTATGGAGGCTTATCTATTTAATTTCTAAACTATTCACAAAACTAGTACGAATTAAACACACACGGCCGATCCGCGAGAATTGGAAAAGAACATTATAATATTTAATTTGATAAAATGTTTATTTGCTCGATAATGTTTCAAAAAGTGTTGTTTTTTTATTTACATATTAAGTATTTGAAGAAGATCAATGTTATATATAATAAGTCGTTGTATGTTTCATAAAAGGAATATGGATTTCAGACATTTTATTATGAAAGAAATAAATGTTAAACTTTATTTCAAGAAATTATATCATGTCACTACTTTAGTATAAAGTATATAATAAACAAAAACAAAGAAAACAAAACAAAATAACATTCAAATCAATTAAGAGCCTTATAGCAATATTGTTTTATGTAAAATAGTCGCGATGAGAAAGTTAAGATACTTATAGATTGTAGATCAATCACCTTATTTATATAAATATTAATGGAAACGGTAAATAAATTATTATAATTATCCATATAAATTCTTTTTATCTTAGCGCATACCCAACTTTTTTCCAAATGCAGAAATTTAAGTTAAAAACACTCCTGAAACAACACGAACTGATGAGAGGAGACTCTCCAGTTTTAACTGATTTTTAACCTTAACTTCCTGGACCGAAATAGTAATACAAATTCCCCTAATTAAGAATGGAATTCAAAACTCACAAACACGTTATTTTGAACCGTGCTACTGTGGTACAGATAGTTTTTCTATGAAACATAACATTACAAACTTAACTTACAGCCTCGCCCCTGAAGTATACAGTGGGTACTGTTGATACTGTTGAAAATATTGTTAATAGTTTCTGAGATTAACGCGTACAATCAAACAAACTCTTTAGCGTTATATTAGATTATAGGTATAGATTGTGTGAAATCTACATAAAACTATCCCGTGGTTGCCCGGTGGCACAAGGGTGTGACTATAAACGCGACGATTGTAGTTTCGATTCCCACTCGAAGAATTTTTGTTACCTCGCTCTGGCAACGAAACAAAACAGGTTCCATCTGTCTACCCCCCTATATGCGGGATACAGCGTGAAGCTAAAAAAAATGTATGTACATAGCACTGCATTATTAATTCATTATAGAATCGTCCCACACATAAATGATTTTATCAAAATCAATAAACACAAGCCCCGATAAGACAATATTCGAAGCAACTCATAAAATTTTAATTATTTCCGGCATATTACTTATAATGTATGTATGTCAAGAGTAAAAAGATACCAAAGTGACATGAGCTTTAGGATTTTGCTGGGCCGAATTTGATTAGAATTTTGGCTTTTTACAACTATTTATTCCTAAATACGTATTTGCTGCATAGAAGTCTTATATATGAAATAAAAATAAATTGATTTAGATATTCAGATATCAGTTTGATAAATAAGATATATTATATAAGATAAGTGAATATATATATATATATANGGGAACCTAGTGTTAAGACACTCCGTTCCCCACTTTCTGCCGAATTCTGGAGGCATTGCGTGTTGAGTGGCAGAACTCAACGCCGCGCTTAGCCTCGACACTAGAGCGAAGAAATGGTAATATAAATTTAAGTAAATATTTCATCTCCTCGAGTGGCTATCGAACTCACAACCAATAGGTTTTACAATCACACTTCGTGCCGCTGCGCCACGACTGGCCTCTACAATCTAGTAATTTCTGTTAAATCTGTTAAATATAATGTGTTCCATATTATATTTATATATTGAGTCAAAAATCAACAGAAGCAAGCCTCACGTTATATATAAATCAAACCCACGAAACCTTTTTTGTATTGTATATCAAAATCACAAAACCTATGGTCTTTGAACGTTTAAAAAATAACTTATAGAAAGAAAATATTATATAAACGTATTTTAACCTCGCGCTTTCAAACTGTTTTTTTTTGTTTCTTTATAACAGCGACAATTGATTAGGACGCGTCGGGTGTCGTGTCGAAATCTCGAAGGATGGCCTCCTAAGTTATTAATTATGAAAGGTTCCGTATCCAGAGTGACTTTTGATTTTTTGTGTTTGTTTGTTTCGTTTTTTAACCGACGTCAAAGGTCATAAACATAATTTAGTTTTAGTTGCGGCAGATGGCAGATGTGATAAGTATTTTCTGGTGCACTAACTAATGTTCCACTTAAGATAGTCATTGTAATTGCAAATAAGTATTTAAAAATATCGTTATAGTAATTTTTCAGAATAAATTGGGGCTGTTTATATATATTTTTTGTTTTGCTTAGGGCTTCGGACGTCTTAATTACCTCTTAGTGTGTAGTATATACTAATTAAAATATTGGATTAGTATTAAAACTAGATTTCCATAAGAAATGTTCTAAATTAACTATATATATTATCTATTTATTAGTATAAAGAGTGTTGTCCCCCAAGGGCTCAAACGTACGACTATAAACGTGACGGTTGTGGATTTGATTCCCATTTGGGGCTATGAAATAATTGTTATTTACATATATTTTCAACGAGGTAAGCCTCGGCGTTGAGTTCCGCTACTCGATACACATGCACCAGGAATTCGGGGAAAAGTGGAGAACACAAGTGTCTCAGTGGGAAACTGAGTGTCTAAACACCAGGTCTCCAGGTTCTCACTGCCTCACAGCTATGTAAAAAAATAATATTTAAAAAAAAATATTGCCAAAAAAAAAATATTGTCACGTCTGCCCGGCGCTATTCAAGAATATTTTGTAACGTCTCTATTTTAATAAATTAGCAAACATAAATTTCCTTCATTCGATGAGAGAATAATTAATAAGGTTTGTGTCAAAGGCTCCGACGATTGTCACAGTGACATCTCTACGATATCCACTTTGGGGGTAATTTATGCGTTTCTTATACACATTTAGAATTTTTCGCAACTTTCGCTTGTTTACACAACTAAAGTTTTTTTTTCGCAAACGGTATTTTATTTTGCTTTTATTATTTTTTAAAAAAGATAAAATATCTGATACATATGTATTTTTTTATTCTGTGCATGTAAAATTTAAAGATGGCATCTAGATTTTATACGAAAAGAATTAAAAAGAACAGTTGTCTTGAATTAGTTGGAATATATATTTAAATGGTAGAGATAACGCCGCTGTTAACGTCTCTATCAGTGATATTTAACCAAATCTTATTCCATTTAAAACTCAACTATTTGGATAACAATATTAAGATGTTTTTAACCATTTTTTCCCACAGTTTTAGCTTAAATTTTAATTTTATACTGCTATTTAGTGGTTTCAGTTTAAAATTTTAGATATGGTGGGCTTAGGGCGTGTTTCTTGTTAGATTTTAATTGTTCGAACATTGCCTCTTGGTACAGCGACTAATGAATACGGAAATTTAAAGTAAATTATATACAAAAGGTTAGTCTTGTTAAGTTTACTTTATAGTCGATAATCGTTGTTAACGCCTACACTTTCGTTTTTATTACAACATAGATTTCAAAAACAAATAATCTATGAGAAATATACATTTAATTGGAAAAATAAGATGAAATACAGCATCCATTCTCGTCTTTAAAGCCGTGGACCATTCCTCCAACCATCCCTAAGCTTGAGAAGTCCACCGTCATCACACTACAATGCCGAATCTCTCGTTGTTTATTCAATAAATAGTCATCCGCGTCTCGTCAGTCCCCTGTCGACTCTTTCTGACCTTATTTTGAAGCACATCGGTAGCATTTGATAAGGAGATCATTTGAATTTTTATTAAAGTTTCTAACATAGATATTGAAATTTAGATAGTATTCGGATATTGGATATATCTGTTGGTTTGTTTGTTTCTAAGTAAATCTTCCTATAATTTATTTTTTTGTTTTGAAATAAATTAAAAAATATACCCCTATGTATCTACTAATAATCTTAATATGAAGATATGACGTACGTATGAATGTACGTCACACTTATATGCATTATTTACATAGCTATAATACAATTCATCAGTAATACATATATATATTTTTCACCTTATTTTGGAGACACCTTTGTTTTGTACAGTTTGCTTTACTTACTAAATGAATATATTTATATATTTAAAATAAAAAATAAAAATAAATCAGCTTCACGCTGTATCCCGCACAAAGTGGGGAACTGAGTGTTAAGACACTCCGTTCCACACTTTCTGTCGAATTCTAGAGGCATTGCGCGTTGAGGGGCAGAACTCAACGCCGCGCTTTGCCTCGACACCAGAGCGAAGAAATGGAAATATAAATTAAAGTAAATATTTCATCTCCTCGAGTGGGGATCGAACCCACAACCAGTCGATTTACTGTCACACTTTGTACCCCTGCGCCACGACTGGCCTCTATTTATATATTTTACGTAAATAATGTTGTTTATTTTAAGTTTTTATACTAACATGTCATGACATATGCTGGACTATACACATGGACCATTTAATCTCTTCGACTATTATAATTGTGATTCAAAATTTCACACGATGAATCGCGCGTCGAGCTACGTCGTCGAGATAAAAAAAATCTACAATTTTGCGAAAAGTGAGAAATAGAGCTATTCTATCCTCTATAAATAATTCATATTAGGCATAACCTAAAATGAATTGTTATAAAAAAATAATACATTAAAAATTAAAATAATAAAACACAAGCAAAGTCATAGTATAAATCAAATATATAACATATATCAATAAAAAAACAATAAAATCGACTTATTTGCCGACAAACCACACGAGTTTGATAAAGAATTAACACGGAAAAACACACACACACACATACTATTTCGCATTTTATATTTATGTTTAAAATTTGAATTTTTATTAAAAAGTTGCTCTCGTTTCGTAATTAATATTAATAGTTACAACGCACGAACCTATAACTTGAACTCATAATTTGTAGTTAATTACTGCTCTATGTTAATATATAATATAAGTTACAATATACTTAATATTTTTTTTTATAAGGTACTTTTTCTTTTCTTTTTTTTTTTAGGTTCACGCCGTGTCCGACGCGTAGCGGGGTGGGCAAAGGGAACTTGGGAACCTTTTGTTGAGATGCTTCATTCCCATTAAGACGCTTCCGTTTCTCACTTTCATCGGGATTCTTTGCATGTTGAGTGATGTAACTCAACGCTTCGCTTTCTCAGAGCGAAGAAATGCAAACATTAAATATTTTATCTCCTTGAGTGGAAATCAAACCCACAACCTGTCGTGTCTACAGTACACCCTTCTGCCCCCGGCTTCAAATTATTTTTTTATCAAATTTTCTAGCTTCACATGATATCCCGCATATAGCAGGGTGACCAGAGGAAACGTAGGGTTAGCTCGTTGCGTGTGTTGGCGAAATTCCATGACAGCTTTGTATTCTTAACAGAGAGAGGAACTTAAAGTATTAAATAGAAACTAGAACCGCCGTGTTACAGTATACAGTCAGACGTTGTACCGCCGCGCTTCGACGGCATATTTTTAGACGGCTCGAATTCTTTTGTTATTTTAATTTTTTTTATGGTAATTTATATTAATTTTTTTTTTATATAGTAATATGATTCTCAAATAATAAATAAATGATAGCAATGATTACGAATATAGTGTATAGATTTAATTTTGATCCGTCGTATGTAAGCTTCCGTAACAAATGTGAATTTTTAAAATTTAAAAAATGTTTATATTTTTTTTTAAATTCCACGAAAATTAGGAAACGGAGTGTCGTAGCACTAAGTTCCCTCTACCCACACTGTGAAGACAAAAAAAAACAATTTTCATATTTATCTAGAAAAAAAAGTACTTGTAAACACTACAAAACATATAAACCAAATCTGGCCTCACTTCACCCTCACCGAGATTTGAACCTTGACCCTTACATTTGCATGATACATGCCTATCATTAATATCCGCATTGAGCCAGTGGCAGCGCTCCAGGGCCTCTCGGCCGCTCTAAATCACACATTAGCCTATAAAGAGTCCGACGTAATATTTCTTACCGATACGAATTATTTGGTGGAAAGGGACAAAACGCACCGCCGCCGACGACAGCCTCAGGATTTATCGCGATTTGAATTTAATAGGATTTTATACAAGGATTATAAGATGTAGTATGTAGTTTTTACTTTTGTGTGTTCGTTTGTAATTATATTAAACTGTTTTTTTTAGTTTATTCTTTAATTTTTATGTATTGCCTTTATTTTTATTTTTATTAATAGGAGAGGATGAACCAAATATTCTCTACGTAGAGACATTGTAGAGATACCGAAATTTGTATATTTTTTATTAAAATATTATTTGTTTGAGTAAGATTTAACATCGCATCAATTTAATGACGAAAACTTCGGATCCCCATAAAAAAATAACGAATATCGGTGATAGTTCAAAATTCCTTCAGAATTGCTTTTATTATTGTAATACTACCTACGTTACGTTAGATGGAGAGGCTTTCTTTCTTCTTTATTATAACATCCTCTTTTCCATGATAATCTTATGAATATGAAATATCTACTCAGCACGCAATGCCTTTAGAATTTGATAGAAGATGTAGAAAAAAAGTATCTTAATAAGATCTTAATGTCTTAATACTAGAATACCAGATTCCCTCTGCCTAACTTGCTTTATGCGGGATGCAGCGGGAACCTACAAAAATAGAAGATGATGGACCTCAAAGCCGCTATTTAACTTACCACGACCTTAACGCAGCTTGTCTAAGCGATGTAAGTGCTATAAATGCATATCCTAATTAGTTCACGATAATACTCAACACAAGGTGTAAAACATACCTTAATAAAAACAGATATTAATGGTAATGAAAGAGGACATTTACAGTTCATTTCATTATTTCTTTTCCGAGAAACCAAAGCTATACAACAAAATAAAACGATATTTTTCTTTTCTTCTCTTAATTATGATTTTTTTGAAATTATTAAGATTTTTGTAGACCAAATTTGGTTATGGTACATTTTCTAGCTTTTGAATTTGTTTTCTTAATTAGAGCCAAGTACAAAGCATTGTACGGAACCGGACTTGACCATACATATATACATCCAAATATTACCTAAAAGATTATAGATTTTTCATTTTACAACCCAACGCTATTTTAAAACTTATTTGAAAAATATTAATTTTTATTTTAAACTTTTATGCAGGATATGCTGTTAAAATTGTTTTGGGTCGCTTAGTTGATTTCTTCGTGTCCATTTTAGAGAAATAAAGACTTATGAACTGCGAAGTTAATCGTTCCGTGTAGAATTCATCTACTTTGCATACAACTTAATAATTGACTTTCCATTTATAATTTTTTTTTTAATTCATTTAAAGCTCAACAGTTTCTAGAAACAAGTCCAATATATTATCACAATCACTGGTTATCTCCACACAGGGAATAGTGAGATATCCAAGGTTCAAATCACGACATCTAAGCGATTTTCTTCATTTTTTCCATTCTTCTTTAAACATCTAACATGATTTACTGTTATTGATTTTATAAATAAAGGTATAAATACATAAAAACCAGGCGAGGCATTCTCTTTAGTAAAGATCTAAGTTACAATCACAAGGTAGACTGAGATATTTGAATTCCAAATAGAAATTAAATATCTAAGTGATTTTACATAAAATTAGTTCTTTATATTTTTAATATACATATATTTCTCTTTCATTTTTTATATTCAGGATATGATTCATAGTCGCGTCTTTTGAATAAAATGTCCAAGCACCCTGGCACCATGGCTAAACGTTCACATCGGTATGGTAATTCCAATTTTTTGTTGTTGCTCCCGTGCGGCTAGGTCCGCTTGAAATATACGAACCTTTATTTAAGTATATTTAAGAAAAAACCGGCCAAGCGTGAGTCGGAATCGCCCACCGAGAGCTCTGTACCAATTCCAGTATTGTGATTGGGAAATACCTTATATGTTTTGATGATGCGAGGAAAAAAGGTAACACAGTTAAGTTTGCGCGCACATACACTTATTTTATATGAAATTAACTAAAAATATAAGTTTGTAAATTTTTACTTTTCGGATTTCTTCTTCTTTTCGGTTAGATAGATAAGGAGAGACCTCAGTTGACTTTCGAAAACACAGTATCAAAGATACTGGAGGAAGTCACATAAAAAGCCCGAGGACCCGCCGGAGGCCATGTATGAAGAGGTTGATGACAGTGGACGAGGCGAAAGAGGTATGTAGAGACTGTAGCGTTTGGCGCTACATTCTTTTTGACTACCCCGCTAGGGATAAAGCTTGAAGCTAAGTATTTTTCCTTCTTCTTACTTCGTCCTAAATTTTATAACAGCATGCCCACGGGAAGAACACTATAGGTTTTGATTACGCGGCAAATCATTTAACAATTTAATTCATCATCTTTTGACTGACTGTGTTGTATTAGAAGCTCCATGGAACTAAAAGAACACTAAACCTGAATTTTGACAGACGGTCAACTAAGTGATCCTATAAGGGTACCGTTTTTTCCTTTTGAGGTACTGAATCTTAAAAATGGAATCATTATTTTAGTTTGGTTACCTATACTAAAAAAATATAATTATTATAAATTAAATCAGCTTCACGCTGTACCCCGCTTACAGCAGATTTGGCACAGAGAACATAGTGTTAAGACACCCCGTTCCTCACTTTCCGCCGAATTTTTCGAGACATTGCGTGTTGAGTGGCGAAACTCAATGCCGGGCTTTTGTCTTGGTGCTAGAGCGAAAAAAATGAAAATATTAATGAATTCATTAATTGAATTAATTCATTCTCAACAGTGGAAATCGAACTCACAACCGTCACGTTACAGTCAAACCATTAAATTGTTGTATTTAATAGAAAAATGCTTAGTTATTTCACATGTACCACACAGTAACTGTGTGCCTACTGCAAACGTAGTTTTTCCCACATAAATACTGATTCCGCAAAAAATAAGGATAAAACATAGATTATATGTATAACCCTCCACAAACCTCTATCTTTTATTGAGAAATTGCAAGCACTATGTGCCTGCTTGAGAGGGTGTCAACTTGTATTGAAGAATACTAAATCTTAGAAACTTGTCTATTTTATAATCATGTAATCTCGAGTTTTTTTTCTATCGTCCCATAAATAATAATTTACAACAATTTACAACAATATCAAACAACAAAACATTGAAAACTAAAGATTTAGCCAATTCAATATAACAGTTGTATAAAATAATTATTTTAGGAAGTAGCAATTTTGTCGAACAACATACTTTAAATTGATATAACTTATTTTTATGAACTGATTGTATTAAAACAAATCCTACATGTGAACGGACCTTCCAAAATCTAATAATACATTATAATACATACATTTAAGATATAAGAGCAAACGCACAGACAAGCAGACAAAAATTTTAATTTTTCTTTAATAATTCATAGTTTTGTGTTCTATTACATTAATAAAGGTACTCAATAACATTTCTTCTTAAATATCTTCCAAATACAGACCCCGATCTGTTACGATTTTAATGTAAGCATAGAGAAATAACAAGCTAACTACAATTAATGATGAATTTTAAAAAATGGATGTTACACCATTATATTATAACTTCAAAATATTTATATATATAATAAATTTATCAAAAATAATCGAATAAACAGTCCTCTGGCTAACCAAGCTTTACAAAAGCGTACCTCAAAAAAAATTAACAAAAATCACCTCTACTCTACTATACTATAAATAACTAATAGTAATATAATACTAATAAAAGAAAAAGTGTATATCTATAAAACAATGCATCTAATTATACAGTATCGTCTCAAGTTCAGAAGCAGAGGCCATGGTGTAATATAATTCCGGAGGCACGATATGTAAATGTTGGTTATCAAGAACGCTCAAAGATAAGCTACTTACTATTCTTTTGAACTTACGCCAATGGGATAGATGATTTTGCGGATAATTTTTATATGGTCGTTTTTAGGGTTCTGTACCTTTTAAGGAAAACCCTTATAAGATCACTTTGTTGTCCGTCCGTCTGTCTGTCTGTCTGTCAAGAGCCTTTATCTCAAGAACGCTTGGAGATATCAAGTAGAAATTCAAACTATATACTTAAATCTACGGTGCTATGATTTCATGAAAAAATCGTATTTCTACATTTACTTTAAAAAGAGATATGACCATTTATATCGCAAAAAAGACATATTTCAACACTATAAAGGGAGTCAAAATTAATAGAGTACTTTCGGTTGACCTACAATTATGAAATTTAGCAGCTGCCATCTACAGGTAGGTATGAAAAAATCTGAAAACTATACATTTGTGATTAAATACTAAAAAATTATAGAATTAAAAGGGGGGCAGAATTTAGTATTAAGTAAGGTATCAGATGAAAGAGCTCTGGCTAAGCCAAGCTTGAATTTCAGAAAAAGCTCGAGATCTGTAATTTTTGTACTGAACTTTTGGTACGCGAGACCGACTCGCGCTTATCTGGTTTTTAAAATATAAAATAACTAAATAAATTGAACTAATATAACTAGAACCAATTCCATAAAAATAGGTAAAATGAATATTATAAGTAGTTATAATATTATCAGAGAGAACCTCACAGTTATATTTAATTATTGTACTGAAAAATAAGTAAAAATGAAATGTAACTAATATTCGTAGTTGCTATTAGTGCAGTTAATATGAAAATATATTTTTTATGTAAAAATTATAACGTGTTAAGCTATCCAACAAAGATTTCACGCTGTAGCCGTAGTTTAATTAAGAAACTTGAGATATTTCGAACGTAGTATTTACAAACTAGTTAAAGTTACCGTTGTATCTTACTTAATTTTTGTGAACTATAAAACCCTTTTTTTTTTTAGTTTCCATAGGAATTACAAAAACCTTTTTTTAGTACTCCCCTACAATCCCTTCAGCAATTCCACCTCGCGTTTGAACTGTGCATTGTCAGTAACTATAATGCTTTAGGTATATATACATATATAAAGTTTTTTTTGTATCTGCATTCTGCTTGAACACTAAATTGTTTCGGCCTACGCCAAAAGTGATATTTGAATCTCACGTAGTATAGATTTTGGTAATATACATATATATAAAGAAAAGAAACCCAGAAACTTCGAATACTTACGAGTTAGGCTCATATACACGTACCTCCTCCTCCAGTCAGAAAACAAAAACAAATTATTTTTAATTCAATTAAGCCATTACACGCACTTTTGATGGTCAAATTATATTAAAATGTCAGCTTTGTTAGTCCTATAGGAAGCTAATACCGTTTTTGAAGACAGCTATTAGAACCGGCAAGAAACTCAACAGTTAATTCCGGTGAGATACTTTTACAATAAATGTTTAACAAACGATTCCTATTCTTTTTTGTTTAATATATAAAAATATAAATATATTTTAGGTATAGGCATACAATTTTCCCACGATCAAAGCCAGAACAAAAAAAAACGACTAATGAATAATGAAATATCACATTTATTAATTTCCTTTGAGCAATCAAAATATATAATTTTTAAAATATTACTCTGTTCCTTGTATACAATTTATTACAATTTAATATGAATAAATAATTTGTCAAAATGGTGATATATTGTAGATATAACATCAACACAGTGAGTTGTACTTATATGATAGATTTTTTTTGTTATTAAGAAAAATATTTTTAATGTAGCAACGTATATTGGAATGTTAGCTACCTGTAAGTCGTGCTGTATAATAAAATAAAACAATTTAAATTGGAATTGGAATTTTAATTTTATTGACATAATAAAACCTTTTTTTTAACTTTTGCATCTATATACAGCTAAAAGTTATTATAACTGTATTTGTATGTATATAGAAGAAATACAAAATAGTTATTTTTCAAATTTCGTTCAATAAAGTTCTTTCAACATTTGTTCTCTATACAAAAATAGAAGAAGATGAAGATGTAAACCAGTTTAATTATATACCTTATATTATTAAACTGTTCTTTATACTATTTTCATATAGAGAATTTTCATATTCATTTGAAAATAAAAACAAAATTTTAAAAATATATGCAATTGAAATGCTACTTTAGGGGAAAATTTCCTTATTTCTTTATTCGAATAAAACCTTAATTCAAACAAAATCTAAATATTATGCTCTAAAATATTCCAGATCTTACCACTTTAGTACCGACGGACGATACACTCTCACTAAATGTGGAATAATAAATTACTTGGTGCTAAATTTACTTTTAACAGAATATAAGTTAAGATTTTTAGTCATATTCAAATAAATGAACTTCATATTCCTAATTATAGAAATATATATTAAAATACCAATATATTTGATAGATTATTATTAGATAGGCCAAGGTTGTTGTAGGCCAAAACAACGTTGGTTTTTTAAAAATAGTTTATGTTTCATTTAAAATTATTTTGTTATACAAATCAATATTTAACATTTGACTCTAAACATTGAAAATTTTTCGAAAATAACTTATTTATAAGGCTGACGAGAGCTTTAAAGAGAGATTGTATATACACAAATATATATGTATAATATTCAAACTAAATTATATAACGTATTATCGATTAAGTAAGTAAGTCATATTGTCTAAAACCCCTTTAAAGTATAATTAGTTGTCATACTGTCTAATATTCGATATAAGGATATTTTTTCATATTATTATATATCACAAACGACGAAAGCTCAAACATGTAATTGTCACAACTAAAACGTATTTTCTTTAATTTACCTATCCAAAATATTATAAAAATGAATCTTATCATATTAAAATATTCAAAATGCTCCAAAATTGATGACCAAGTATAAAATTTACACATGGCTTATTAACAATAACCTAATATACCTACAAAATTAAAGATATCAGAAACTCTATGGGAAAAATTCTTAAGAAAAAATCAAACTCACCTTCATTTTCCCACAAAATAATAACACTTAAACACAATAAAAATCACAAAGGTTCCCGTCTAGCCGTCGAACATGCCATGCCACAAAATTATACGACCTGTCCTCACACAGGGTACCGACTTACTAAGTTGTGGACGCTAGGCGGCGTCGAACTCCCTACTAGCTGGTCTGCCATTGGCCACCCCAAGAGGCGTGTCCACACAACGCCCTACCCTACCCTACCTACGTAGGAAAGTGGAAACTACTAAAAAATTCTTATGTCGAGCTTAAATCAGCATTTTGCGTGTCGGATTTCGATTTTGTGTGGATTTTTTTTTTGGTTTATGTTGTTGGTATTAATGTTTGATGCATACTGCTTTTTTATTATTTATGTATATATTTTTTTATGTTTATTTTTTATAAGTCTTCAGTTTTTTGTTATGTTGGATTTTTGTGTGTTTGTTTTGTATTTTTTTTTGATATTTTTTGTATTGGTAGAGCTTTATTTTGACTATATGATATGACATTTGTGGCTTCCAATACCTCTCTAAGAACTCTATTTACAATTAATTTAAATAAAGAACTTTTTTGAGCTTTCAATATGAATACATAAATATTAAAAAAAAATATGTAGATCACTTTAAAGTTTGAAAAGAAAAGTTTCAAAGCAATGCGTGTAACGTACCTACATTACACGCATATGCTTTGAAACTTTTCAATTACGAACTTTGACGCATAATATCTTTGTGAATTATATAGGTTAATGTAAAAAATCTATTAATTTATCTATATTCTCTTAATATTTTAACAATGACTAAATAAACAAAATATAGCAGCTTCACACTTTTACTCGCCTAGTATAGAGGGAAGCTAGTATTAAGATATTTTCCCAAAACATTTCGCTCAATTTTAAAGACATTGCATGTTGAATAGTTTTTTAGCAGGGTAGGTAGATGGAACCTGGTAACCTAGTGTTAAAACACTCCGCTTTTCCGCCGAATTCTTTTGGCATTGCACGTTGAGTGACAGAACCCAACGCCGCGTTTTTCCTCGTTACCAGAGCGAAAAAACGAAAATAATATTGCCTTAAGTGGGAATCTAACCCACAACTATCGCCTTTATAGTAAAAAGTTATCTCACTATACCGTGGCGCCAGTGTTATATAGATATTGAATGATATAATTACCTAATATAATAGTTCTAGTACTATATAATAGTGAACGAATTAATCACTAATGAACGTTAAGATATCAATTATCATTTAATTGTCATTATACCAGTTATATAAACGTATATAGGCCTTTTTCATTTTCAATTAAATAATAAAATCCAATTAACTTTAATTTGAGTTACCAATAGATGTTTTGTAGATCTAAATTAAAAATTAAATCAAATCAAATCAGCTTCACGCTGTATCCCGCACACAGCAGGGTAGGCAGAGGGAACCTAGTGTTAAGACACTCCGTTCCCCACTTTCTGCCGAATTCTGGAGGCATTGCGTGTTGAGTGGCAGAACTCAACGCCGCGCTTAACCTCGACACCAGAGTGAAGAAATGGAAATATAAATTTAAGTAAATATTTCATCTCCTCGAGTGGGGATCGAACCTACAACCAGTCGGTTTTACAGTCACACTTCGCGCCATGACTGGCCTCAACTGACTTTGTAAATCTATATTGTATTTTGAAACATTTAACCATAAAGACTAATTTTAGTAATATAGGTATATATCCATTCTATTCTTTCTGCCCAATTTTGTGACATTCTCTGAAAATACGGTAAGTTCAATAAATACTGCTGTTATTCTAAATTTTATTATACAAGACATGTGTCACAAAAACGTCTTATAAATGTATTTACTTGACACACAAACCTATTACAACTATTTAACCTATTATGTTCTTACTAATATAATGAAGCACAGGTGGTAGTGGTTCAAATTCAAAACATATTTTTATGTTGAACAGTCCGTTTATCAAGGAAGGCTATGACCAATATTGCATCACTTTAAGTCCAGTTATTTGGACGATTTTGAATGTGCCATGTGTCATACACAACTTTAAGATTTTTTTAATTTCAACGTGATGGCGAAAACGCGTGGCAAAGGCTAAGCGTGGAGTTTAGTTCCGTCACTCAATACGCAATGTCGCCAGAATTTGGCGGAGATACTTCGTTCTCTAATTCCCTCCCAAATTATTATTTCTAAGAGCATTTTCAGAGATTTTTAATATATTTTTTCTAAAAACTACTTAATGAAATTTCGTATGATAATTTCGAAAATATCACCTTGACAGACATTGCCAAATGGACAACAAAGTGTCCCTATAAGAGTGAACTGAGGGAAATAGAGAGAGTGCAAAATAAAACATCAAACTAAAAACACTGAACAGACATTTAGTATTTTTTTAATCTTAACAAAGGTAAATCGAACCCACACTATCCTCCCCACCCCTCCATTCCACTCAACGCTCTACGTAATAACCAGACAGACGTACGAAGCACAGTACTTTACGGATTAGACGACGACGACGCAATCATTGCGTTTGTCACGATGACTCTTGACTGAAGACCGTAATTTTGTATTTGGGACAAAGGTATTTAGGTTGGTTTTAGGTATTTAAGACAGATTTTCTACCTTTTTGATATTTTTTTTTGTATGAGTTTTTTGAGTGGCTAACTATTATAAAGCTACTACCTACTGAGCTTTTTATGCTTATGACATGGGTCTGATTACCACTCGGGGAATGATGTTTTTGTTGTTTCTGGTGACGAGACGAAAAGCGGTGTTGATGTCCGCCACGCAACACGAAATGTCTTGGGTGGTGCATTGGCGGGCATGAGGAACGGGGTTTTTTAAAACTACCCTACACGTTTTTAGAATATTGTTTTTGCCGCCAAGCCTTTGTGTTAAAATGAAAAGTGGGCAATAGAAAAACAATAATTGCAAAAATTTAATAAAAATGCTAAGTTATATGAGGGCACAGACGCGCAACTGTCAACGTGATACGTTGTGGGTTCGATTCCCACTGTAGGAAATGAAATTCGTATTCGTATTCGTATTCGTTGAGACAAGACGCGACGTTGAGTTCAGCTACTCAACACGAAGTACCTCCAAAACCCTGATATATATATTATTTGTCAAATCACGCTTTAAAATTCATCTACACTCGATATATAATCACAAAAAGTTAATTTTAACATCAGGTTCCCTCGGCCTACCCTGATACATGCGGTATACAGCGTGAAGCTTAAAAAAATATATAAATTTAAATATTATAGGTATTTCATGTTATATCCATATAAACTACAGAAGGGAGGAAAATTAAATCGAATCGAACTGACTAGGATTGTACGTAATGAGCGTCCTCCGAGTTCCGGAAGTGGGAGGCATGGAGACCCATCTAGCCAACAATTACAGGATTTGAAAACGTAGCTCAAAGAAATGTATACTGAAACGTATGAAAATGTAATATTGTTGATATATTTTTGATGTAGGTACAAAGTTAATATTTTTTTTTCCCTTCTCATTGCGATCATATAATGTTATTTTATAATTCTATTCTTAAAAGGTTATTATAGATGACGCAAAGTGCAGCGTTGAGTTCCGCCACTCAACACGCAATGCATCTAGAATTCGGCGGAAAGTGGTCCACAGACGTATGTTAATGGGAACGTATACTATGCATGTACGGATACAGCGTGAAGCTAAAAGAAGGTGAATGAGAATATGTTGCTTTTTGAACAAAGAATGTTAATGTCGGTAAACCTGTGCTATTAAATTGAAGATATAATTAGATATAAAAGAATATCCAGAAGTCTTGTTTAATTATGGAACCACTAATCCATAGAAAACTAATTAAAGATACGCACCGCGTGTCCGTAGTGTTAAAAAAAACGACAAAACCCACAAGGATTTCCATACGTTCTTTCTTGAAAATATATTTTTATAACAACTTAATTAATTTATAGATAGATAGTTGTCAAAAAGCAATATTATATTATAAAACAAAAAAAAACAATATTTCACATCAACAAAATATCCAAGTAACTAACAATTACCAACTTTTGAATATAGTCAAAATGTTTCCCTTTTGTTCCCATTAAAAGTGCTCCAAGAGCGGCGGAAGCTACCGGATTGGCCGGAAGGATCGATTTTTCATTGAAAAATTTGAAATTCTAATTGCGTTGACGCCCCTGCCATTTTTACGAGCGAGTAATTTTGTTAGCCAGCTCTGGTCCGCATCACGTCTTTTGTTGAATTACTGTTGTATTTGAAATGTTAATTCAGGGTGAAAATGGAACTTTATATGAGATTTTGGGATTTTTACAGTTATTATATTTTAAAATAAGCTTTTTGATTCGGCTTTGTGTGGAAGTGAGTAAGTACTGTGGTGAGTTAATTGTAATTGATAATTATAATTTTTTGTATTAATGGCCATATTAGTTAAAATATGTAAATTCTAGATGTTATTAACTTGCTATATTTACCGATAGTAATATCCTGTGTCTTATGCTATGGCTACATTTTAATTTGATAGGCAGTCATGTTTTAAATAACAATTAAAATAAAATAAATCAGCTTCACGCTGTATCCCGCACGCAGCAGGGTAGCCATAGGGAACATGTAGTTAAGACACTTCGTTCCACACTTCTCACCGAATTCTGGAGGCATTGCGTGATGAGTGGGGATCGAATCAACTACTAGTCAATTTTACAGTTACACTTTGAGCCTCTGCGCCACGACTGGCCTCCATATTTTAACTAAATATATAAAAGTCGTTATCTATAATATTTGCTTTGAGGTAATTTGCTATATTGGGCCGGAGCAGTTGAAGCCTACTTTTGTGGTCGCAGGTAAAAAGGCCAATACTCCAGGTTCAAAAATTTTAATATTTGTCTTTGAATTTATAATAAAAGATGTACATCATCTAAACGTGGAGAATCCTTAGATCAATTAAATATGAAGATAATAATAATATGTAAGACCAAAAATCTCCTTTAGAAATTATTTAGCCTATAGCCCAAGATCCTAGAGGCCTCCGACCTACTTTATTTTAGCAAAATTGAGATTTTGAGGACTATTAGTCTAATATGTAGTTAAGACTGTATGCATACTTACTAACTTGAAAGTGGGGCCCTCTCAGAGGTAGCTCCATCTAAGAATACAAGGCTCTCTGGGAGGATGATTGAGCCATCGTATTGGTCTGCGTGCTTATAAGGAGTCTTGAAATAGTCCGTAACTAATATATGTAAAATTAAAGCTTGCTAGTATAACGTAACCAATTTTAAAAAACTTAAGGAGGCAGTACTAGTTTAAGAGTAAACATTTAAAAATTATAAAAATTTTAACATAATACTATTACAATAATGTTTTTTGGAGAAAAAGGCTACGGACCAAATGTATATAGTATTCTACAAATAATTTTAAAGTACTAAGCAATTGTACACATAAGTTCCCAATAGCTGTTAGGTGATTTAATGATGCTTGCTCAAAACTAGTCAACGTAAAGTTCTAGATCGAGTTCAAATAGAAATGTATGTCTTCGAAGCTACGATAGTTCTATATAAATATCTTAGTTAAACATACGTTTAACTAAGATATTTATATAGAAAATAGACAAAAATTGCAATTCGATGACAGTAACTTAATAATAGAAGTTTTAAATTTGGTTTTTACAGCTATTGCGGCGCTGAGTTCCGACACAGGCAATGCCTCCAGAATTAGGGGGAAAGTGCGAAACGAAAGCGTCTTATTAGGAGCGGAGTGACTTAACACTAAGTTCCCAGATTTTTCTCAGGAAGCTGAGACATACAACTATTATATTATAATATTATTAATTATGCTATAACAATATTAGCAATGCGATGCGATCGAAAAAAAACGTGCTCAAAAAGTGGTTTTGACACGTTTAGAGAATAAGTAAAAAAACAATGGCAAAAAAGCCTTATGGAGCAAGACTGAGTGGTAAGAGAAGTAGAAGAGATCTAGGTTGACCTTCCAGAACACAATATCGATGATACTGGAGGAAGGTCGGGTATAAAACATGGCCCAAACAAGGCTCCCCGGAGGACGTATATGAAGGTGATATTTGACGACGCGAAAGAGATACACCGTAGCTTTTGGTTATACTTTTTGTCTGGCTCTCCCACAAGGGATAAAGCGTGAACATAGGTGAATTTCGGAATTATACTGGACACTGCTTTTCACATTCTAATAATTTAAAAAATTATACATATACTAATAAAATATATTTTATTGTATTTTAGGTTTACGCTGTATCCCGCATACAGTAGGGTAGGCAGAGGAAATCCGATGTTAAGATACTGTATTCCACACTTTCCGCCGAAATTTCGAGGCATTACGTATTGAGTCGCGTAACTCAACGCCGCCCTTTGCTTTGTAAAAATACATATTAAATTATATATATTTTTCCTTATCATTATATTAATATATTAATACGCTACAATAGGTAAATATTTTTTTATTTCTTATCTGTTAAATGTGGGAGATGCGTAGAGATAACAAATCTGCCCTTCGGTTAATTTAAACAATTTTACAATTTATCTATCACAGGTGCGCTCACAAGTGCGTAACAATTATGATCGTAATTTATTATTTTTTTTTAGCTTCCCACTGTATCACACATTTAGCTGGGGAGGCAGAGAGAACCCGGGAACCTAGTAAACCTTAAGACACTCCATTTCACACTTTCTCTTTCTTCTTCTTTTATTACATTATAATACTATAAAACTACTATACTGTAAAAAAAAACTATACTATAAAAAATGTAGACAAAAACTGTTAATAATAATAATCATTACATCTTTTTTTTCAGCTTCACGCTGTATCCCATATAGCAGGGTATGGAGAGGAGGTAGAGGTAGCCTAGTATTGAGGTACTCCACTCACCGCTTCTTGCCGAATTCTGTGGGTGTTGCATGTAGAGTGGCGGAACTCAACGCCGCGCTGTGCCACGACGAAGGAAGATATTAAAATATTGAATATTCCATTTCCATAGAAACCACGCTTGTGCCCTTGCGCCACGACTGGCCTCATGCTACACATACTCATATAAATATTATAATGTTATTTAAATTGTATATCACAAAAACATAAAAATTAAATGTGATCGCTTGTCAGGTACAATCTCTTAGATAGCCGTCGGACATGTACTGAAGAAAAAATTCTGGAAAATTATGATAATATCATAAATAAAGATAAAGAATCAGTTTATTACTTACAAATTAAATTGAAACAGATGTACGAAATTATTTTTATTATAATATAATATATATTAGTTTCCCATACAAGACTTATATTTTTTGCTAGCATGAGAATTCCGAGAATATATATAACAGGAAAAATATTATATTAGTAGATATATTCTTTCAATTCCTACTATTTAAAGACATTTTATTTGGTTTTCTTTTTAGTTTCACGCTGTATCCTGCATAATACAGGATAGGCAGAGCAGACCTGATGTTAAGACACTCTGTTCCCTGCTAGTCGATAAGTTTTTGAGACATTGCGCGTTAAGTGGTCCAACTTAAGGAAACCTAGTGTACCCCTAGTAGTCTAGGAACCCAACGCCACGCTTAGTCTAGATACCAGAACCAGGGATGAAAAATAGTTTGTGTCTCCAACTGGAAGTCACGACCGCCACGTTAACATTCAGCCGCCGTGCTGTGCCGCTGCGCAGCCAGCCAGCGACAGCCTCTATTGAGACGAAGTGATATTAGTCCATTGTTTTATTTATATAGATATATAGTAGAAAATATCTTCATTTTATATAAGAGTAAACAAGAACTCACTCTGAACCCATTACGTCCAGTCGAAGTTGTAAAACTACACCACAATAGAAAAAAGTAGGTAAGTTTCAAAAATCAAATAACTATAAAGTATTTTTTTTGTTTACAAAAATAAACTTCTTCTTCTAAAAGAGTAGCTTCTCGCAGGGTCTTCTCAGCAGAAGTGCCTTCGGAACCCACCGGTTCCGAAGCTAACCTGTAGTAGGACTGACACTTCTGACATTTCTATGTTGATACTTGATTCAAAACTAAATTCAAAAGTTCTTTTAATACCATAATTAAATAAGTAATATTTTTGTTAGTACAAGAGGCTACAATCACGAATATCACGATATAAAGAAAATATAAAAGTAGTCAATGTAATAAATTGCGTTAAACAAAAAATTGTTTCCTGAAATATATAAAGGCAGCTTCACGCTTTTTCCCGGCAGGCAGACGGAACCTAGTTTTAAGAGACACCGTACCTCATTTTTCGAGACATTGCCTATTGAGTGGAATTTAACGCCGCGCTTCGTCCCCATAGCGAAGAAATGAAAATATGAAAAAATAATGATTCCCCGAAAGGGGTTCGAACCCTTAACTGTCGCGATTACAGTCGCATACTTGCGCCCCTGCGCCATGACTGCCTCATCCTCATACCTAAATCATAAAAAGGTATATTTTTCTACAAATACTCCCCAAACGTGAAAGTTGGACAAATGCGTTGATTGTTAATGCGGGGTGAGGTCGTTGCGGGTCCGGCAGCGTCCCCACCACCTACCTATACCTTAATTCGATTTACTGTACTATATAAAGTATATAAATATGTATGTTTGTATATGTATTTGGTCTATTGTTTAGTAATTTAGCTTGTTTTTAAATGTTTCTATAAATGTATTAATACATAAAATATGTAGAAATAGATGATGATGATCCTATTGTGTTCTAGAATATTGTCATTACTTCGTCCTGGTAACGGATACAATGGTAACGGAGTACCTTAACACTAGGTTCCCAAGTCATCAGATCAGAAATAGTATCAAAGATAGAAACGTGCCATATAAAATATAATTAGTAAATATTATAAGTTAAATTGTTATAGGTTTTTGGAGATTATTGGTCACTTACCACCGTAAAAAAAATGTCTTGAGAATCAAAAAACGTGGGCAAATCCACGAGCGGAGAGTAATTCTATGATAGCACTAGAAATGTAGTTTCCTCTTTAATAAAGTTAATAATATATGTAAATATTCCCTCTTTCCTTGTATTACAAAACAAAAGCTACAAATACTTATATTTAAGACAGAATATATGTACTACTGATTAAATATAATAATTAAAAATAACTGTAAAATATATTATCAATAAGGCTCTTTAATGAATTTGCGTTTCAACGATTTTCTTTTTTATTATTTTTTAATTATTATATATTATTGAATATAATAACTAACGTAACGGACACAAAGGTGTTTTATCAACCGAACCGAAGTTCTAGACGATGTTTAAACAACAACAGCAAATTTTGTGATGTGTGCCGGCGTCAGGTGTCATAATGCCAGGTTAAATGTATGCAAAGAAAATAAGTACGTTTTTATAACTGGTAACCAGTTACACGAGTGGCACAAGCGTGTGAATGTAAACGCGACAGGTTGTGGGTTCGATTCGCACTCGAGGAAAAGAAAAATGTTTAATATTTACATACTTACGCTCTGGCAAAGAGGCAAAAGCGTGGCATTGAGTTCAGCCAGTCAACACGCCATACCTCCAAATTTCAGCGGAAAATAAGAAACCGAGTGTCTTAACACTCCCCTTGCCTACCCCGCCATATGCGGGATACAGCGTGAACCCAAAAAAGAGAACACTCTTCCACTGACATTTGGCGCGTTAAATTGCCGCGTTTGATCATTCCTTTGTGCGGCTAAGGCTATTAGTACAATGTGATTACAAAGAGCGCCGGAGAGACGGCGCAGGGTACTCCCCTCACCCGCATGCACCGTGCTTACACAGCAGTGCTTGCTCAGAGGGTGGGTTGGAAATTCGATTCGATTTGTAGAATTTTTAAATAATTTTTGTGGATTACAAGTAAATAATTATGCATTTTTTAGAAGAAAAAATTCAATGTAGCGGGATTTGAACCTGTGCGTCTTGGAAACTCTCATAGCGCATCGATAACTAAGCGACGTCTTTTCTAAGAGTGCAATAACATTATAAAAATGTTATATATTCTGAAAGTTTAAAAAAACTTCTTGGTTTTTGACTTCTCATCGAATTTTCAAGTCATTATTTGTTAGGTGGCGGAGCTCAACGCCGTGCTTTTTATACATGAAAAAGAAAAATAAATTAAATGTCATCATCACGCGCATAGATCACGCTATAGTAAAGTTTGTATATTTATATTATTATACATATTTTTTTATTTTTACATTCATTGACCTTGTCAACATATCTATAGTTTAAGCTGGATTTTCAAAAGCTTTTGTTTATGCTTATTATATATAATGTTATTTTTGAATCCTATAAAATCAGGCGAGGCCTTAAAATTCTAATAAGTGGAAGAGATAATATCACATCATACATTTGGTGCAACAATGACGTAATTGCAATTATACAACAAGTAATTTCTGTAATGATAAAAAAAACTTTTTTAGTGTCAGAATCTTATTTTGATAAAATAAACTTCTTCTATTTAAAATACAACAATTGGTTAGACTTTAAAGAAAGTGCTGGCTTTTATTATCGAAAATTAAATTCATTGCTGCCTCATTTTGCCTCAGACAAAAAAAATTAAAAAATTGGCTACAAAAATAGAATTGAACTCACGAATAATAAATATATAAATATATCTCTATCGCTAGAAAATAAATAAATCAAATAAAATCAGCTTCACGCTGTATCCCGCAAACAGCAGGGTAGGCAGAGGGAGCCTAGTGTTAAGACACTCCGTTCCCCACTTTCTGCCGAATTCTGAAGGCATTGCGTGTTGAGTGGCAGAACTCAACGCCGCGCTTAGCCTCAACACCAGAGCGAAGAAATGGAAATATAAATTTAAGTAAATATTTCATCTCCTCGAGTGGGGATCGAACCCACAACCAGTCGGTTTT
>JAAIXJ010000466.1:79396-91910 GCA_013403705.1 Heliconius hermathena | reverse complement strand
CAAAAGCACTTTATTTGGCACAAAAGTACACATTTTCATAAAGGGAAAATAAATATGTAGTTGACACTGTAGTAAACACTATTCTACTATAATTTGAGGTTACATATAGTACTACTTTGGTGATTCGTTACCGTACGAAATTACATGCACAGCACAACACACAACACAACAACACAGCAGCAACGCCATCTTTCAAAAAACAGCGAGAACTTATTCATTCACCTAATAAATTTAAATAAATATTTCATGTCCTCGAGTGGGGATCGAATCCACAACCAGTCGATTTTGGGGTCACACTTTGTGCCTCTGGGCCACGACTGGCCTACTAGTAAATAAATATATCTAAAAAGGATTGCAAAACAACCGCACGAAACGCACAGTAGTAACAAGATTACTTTTATTGACACCTAAATAGGGGTGCGATCTGTAACGAACGCTTTGCGTCTAAACGGATTCTATACTACAGGGACTTGTTAGTTTAGCTAGTAGTTTCCAATTGTCGATGTTATTGTTTTTAATATGCCACCCCTAGGGACCGGGGGTGGGTGACGACTAATATTTATTTACTTAACGTGTGTCTGACGTCTGTAATATGCAGTTTCGGGTGTTGATTCACTGTTTTTGCTTTGGTGTCTGTTTGGTTGTATTTATTTATTTATAATGCTTATATAGATATGGTTATCATTTTTTTCTTCTTTTTTATAAATTTTAAAATAATGTTTAAAAAATATTATCAAATTCGTTTACAACTTTCCTTTTGTATTGGACATATCGCATAAAACTCGAAATTACATTTGGCAGAACTGGAAAATTCATAATATATAAAAAAATACATATTTCACTGAATAAACTGTGAGTGTTCTATTATTGCATATTATCAGTTTTGCTACAATAAACAATTTACAATGAAGACAGAGTAAACATAGTGTTAAGATTTTCCGTCCTTTACATTCTCGATTCGCCTGTATTTGAGACGTTGAGTGTTGAGTGACGGAGCTGAACACCGCTGAGTTAATATGATAAGACAATCAGAACGGGGATATAAAAAATATTAGTACATAACCCTAAGTGAGAGTGTCGAAACTATATATAGAGTTAAAAATGTACAATTTAAACTCAACTTTTGAAATAGGCCGTTGAACGTGGCGCAATCGGGCAACATATGACTATGATTGCAATTGTTCTTGGTTCAGTCCCCACACTTTGATAAGTTTATATTTAGATTATTTTCGTTTTCTTGCTTTGATAGATAAAAGCGAAGTATTCAGTTTCGCCACTCAACGCTATATCTCAAAAATTTATTGTTATAAACACATTTAACTTCTAATGTACATAAAAATAAGGCAACTACACACACTATAACGATTGTCCTTTCAATCATTAATAAATAAAATTCACTTAGAAATAGTCAAAATTATCTCACGAAGTGCAGTGTGAAGTGTAATAACAATAAACCCCTGATGTTTAGTTAAAATAAACAAATCTTTTTATTGTATCATTCTATATCAAAATTTCTCAACGAAAAAAACACCGTAGTACCTATATATATATATGATAAAAATTCGAATAACCCATGTCAGCTTCAATTAACCAAAGAATTACAATAGGATTGTATATAATAGAACAAAGTATTCATATTGTGGAGGGTGTAGAGTCGATTTTCGACTGTGTCAAAGTAAAGTGTTCATTGAGAGGCAGCGAGGTGAGACGTCGCGTGTCAACATATCGGTCCCACGCGGCCCGCTCACTCTCGAAGAGTCTCGCTCATATAATGACTGTGGAACAACTTAATGCGAAAATTACGAGGCATTCGCTGTGATGATTTCGATAGATTTGATGATTGTTAAGGGATAAAAGACTTCAGAGTGTGGTGGGAGTGTGTGGAGTCAGTAGATCAAAGAAATCATCGTTTTGGTGAGGGTTATTGTTAATTTAATTGATTAATAAAATATGTTTATTTATTAAATGACAGTGTTACAAGTTCATTCAAGTTCTAAAGGTCTCTAAATTAAGGTGTGGTTTGGTAGCCATACTAGCATTACCCGTGCTACAGCCACAAGCGTCTTTGATCTTTTACAATTTTAATGACATTTTTATTATATTTAAAAATGTATATTCACATACTTCGGACCCTAGAAATTTTGTTTGGAAATTTAAATGGGACTCGATTTGAATGTGCATCTGTTAGATACCGTTTGAGTGCTATAAATTCAAAGGTGATTAGATAATTCTTTAGATAATATATGTTCTTTCAATTAATTATCATCATCAGCCAGTCCTCGTCCACTGCTGGGTACAGGCCTCTCTGACACTGAGCTCGATTATCTGCTATTCGCATCTCCCGTAGCCAGCCGTTGTTCTCGTACGTATGTCACTCCATCTAGCTGGAGGACGTCCGTTCGCGTGCCAGCACGCAGTCTCCACTCCAGAACTTTACCCTCAATGGTCATCAATTCAATATCAATCAAATAAAATTATGAAGATATGTAATATTTTACATCTCTCTTCATCATCTTACTACATACTCTGCTATATGATGATATTTGTTACAAATAAAAATCCATATTATTATATTATATGGATTTTTATTTATAACAAATATCATCATGTAGCAGAGTAGGATATATCATCAAGCAGGGTAGGAAGAGGAAACCTCGTGTTAAGACACTCCGTTCCTCACTTTCCGCCGATTTTTAGAGTCACGCTTGATCTTGTTACCAGAGCAAGGAAATGACAATGTTGACTAATTCATTTACACGAGTGGGAATCGTAACCACAACCGTCTCGTCTACAGCCATACATTGTGCCACTTCGCCACAACTACAATGACGAACATATAGACTCTCCTATAATAATCGCTTACATTAAATAGATTAACTTAATATAACCACCAGAAGTTAGCATTATTATATTATAACTATACTACAATATTGATATACTTTAATACCTTATTCACATCTATACGTAATAAACGGTTTTTGTACCGCGGCCGGCGCACGCGCACGCGCCGCGCCACGCTTCGTTACCATTGAACATGATTTAGTTCATCTGACATTTACTTTATATTTATAGTTTAAATGTATAGAGTCTGAAAAGCTTTTTTTTTATGATTATTATGAATTTAATAAATTTGATACCGTCGGGACGCAGTGGAACATCGTCTTACTGTAAAGATTGTGAGTTCGATTCAAATTCCGAGAAAAAAATATTTTCATTCCCTACATTTATTTTCATTCTTTGCGAAAATAATGCGCAGCGTTAAGTTTCGCCAATCGACAACGAATCAAATCGACATCACAAAAATTGTGGGGGAATGTGAAGAATGGTATGTCTTTACACTAGATTCCCTGCCTTCTATTACTATATGCCGGATACAGCTAGGGTGAGCTAATTAATAATTATTATCATTATTATAATTGTAATTATAAAACTTCAACGTAATAACCAACTTTGTGTAAAAAGCTATTTTTTATAGTATTAATAACACTGCACATTCAAAGTTGCAAAGTACTCATCCACACGCCCTTGGTAAGGTGTTTGGTTCAAATCCTACATGGGTTTCTTGTTTTAATATGTTGTTTATGCCATCGATTAGGTTGTGCCATCGATGAAATAGAAGTATCGGGAATATAATGACTTCCGACTTAAAATTATATTTTTTTTTTATATTATAATATTTTTTTATATTGCACATATGACGGAATATCTGGCACAATTCTCGAACCAACCCTTTTCTATCGCATACAGTCAAAATTTTTTATCATAATTGCGATTTATAAGTTTACATATTATGTATGTATTTCCATACATCAACTCTACAATAAAAGTGCGAGCGGTGTCTCAACAAGAGGCCACCTCCGCTTAATCTGCTGCTTGGGGGATACAACGGGAATAATAGCTAAAAAAAGCAAAACATTAATTCACTTCAATATATAAATATAGGCGTTGAGTTCCGCCACTCAACACGCAATGCCTCCAGAACTCGGTGGAAAATGGGGAACGGAGTGTTTTAACAGTAAGTTCCCTCTATCTACCATGTTGTGCGCGAGATACTACGTGAAGCTGTTTTTTTTTAACATATAAATATAAAATGAAGACTATACCAAGCTACATATATCGCGAGCAGACAAAATCCATCGATATTCAATTAAACGCATTGTGACGGGGACCTCCGAAACGGTCAGACTGTTAAAAGTTATTAAAAATCGGGTAGTTGTAAATCAAAATTTGATTATGAATATAAGATCGAACAGCCGAGGGTATAACTCAGGGCGTGGACGGCTGAATGGTAAAAAAACGCGCTTTCATTGCCACGTAATTTATTTGTAATACTAAATATGAAAGAATTAACGTGAAACGTTTTAAAGTGAGCGGGGGGCGCTGCCGCGCGAAAAAACCGCGACTAACACTGTTGACGATTGGGTAGCGTCAGCATACAATTGTTTTATTTTATTGTGAANATATATATATATTTTTATGAATTATAATATGGCATCTATTTTAAAATCGTAATATTTGAATTAGGTACTTATTAATTGAGTATTAAAATTGTTCCATGAGGAAGACTACGTGGCTGCTTGAGAGAATGACGTCGGTGGGGTCTGGCTGAGGTGTGTTTTGGATTATTGATCCCACAACTATTCATTTAATTTTTTAGTTCCAGGAATCGATGAGGAAAGTTTTTCTATATGACAGCTTGAACATGCAATATAAAAAGCCTACGACTGTCAGTTCTCTATTTATCATTCAAAAATGAAAAAACAAAGGAATATTTTTTTTAAAAAATATACCAAAAACTTAAGCTTCTATCCCTACACCCAACAAACCATAATAAATACAAGGCACCATATATCTGTCGGCGGTTGGCGCATTATTATTTACGACGGGCAGTGTATAAATCGTGCCGTCGCCCGTGTGTAAACAGCCCCGCGCGCTTTGCTAAAAGTTTAATCATTTCGGGTACAGCTTCCTGCTTGAGCTTAAGATGAGCTTAGCAATTTAACATATAATATGTTTACTTTTATTTTTTTTTTAAATATACTTGAGATGAGAAAATCTTGTCAATGCTATAATCATATTTGAATAATAATAATTGAATTCCGACGGAATTTCGAGAACGGAGTATCGGATACTAGCTTACCTATTCTCCGCAGGGTTTCATGGAAGAATCTCTTGGCACCTAGCCTAGGCCTAGCCTATGCCAGTGGCATTCGAGGAGAAACACATCTTTCCGTAGATTAAATAAAAATTAAATAATTTAATTAATTAAAAAATTTTGTACATTAAATGAAACAAATTTCTTTATATTATATATTTAATAAATAATACGACATAGCTTAATTTATCTTTAATTCTATCACATATTATTCCTTATGTAAGTAAACTAACAATATAGTGATGTAATAAAACATATACGCGATACCAAAAAGGCATAGTGTTGTACCTGTTCCGAGCCAAGGTAGCACTTGTGCTTTATCATGACATTTGTCTAGATAGGATGTCCCTATAAAAGTGCATATAAGACCTGAAAATAAAAATAAATTAATATAAAATATTAAAAGAAAAAAAAACAATTTAAATACAAGCATCTACATATTTACATCCTATAATATTTTACAAATCAATCTCTTTTGACCGTTTGACCTTCATATTTTGGGATAATTTCCGATTGAGCTGAAATTTGGATTACGACTTCAGTTCTGATGACAATAAAGTTACATAATAAGTTCTTTGATTTTCACGAGTATTACACATTTTAAATGAAACTATTTTAACCGGATTAATCGCATATATTTAAGATTTTACATTTTGGAAACCCGACGTTTCGAACACGACGTTTGAGTGTACCCGTGACAACGGACTACTGCAAAGTGTTCGCTTTTTGAAGGTACCCAGGCCGTACATACCTGGAAACACTGCCGCCGGTAGGTCATTCTACTAAACCGCAAAGTAGTGGAGTGCCGCGTATCCAATTGGTGTGGATGGTACTTGAGTTTGGCGTACTGTGCAGTTAGAAAGTAACAGGTCAAACAGTTCCCCAGTTCCCAACAGAACGCACAGCGAAGACACGACTTTATATAAAGCCAAAGTATCAAGCCTTTCAGCAGCAACAGATCATTGGGTCCCCATCGATTCGAACGGCTCTACGTTGTATGCGATAAAATGGGTCAAGCTGATACTGGGGTGCTGAATGAGGCTGAACCTGTGCCCTATACAGGGTCAATCGGTGTTTTGGCGTAAAGTACTGTCTCGCTATGCTGATGAGCCTCAGTTTCTTTGAGGTTAGGAAGTGGGTTAGGTAAACTAGAAGATCGCATCGTGGTCACTCGGTGGATCATGGCGTAACCCATATTGACGGTCATTAATCAATCGGGGATCCTCTAGGTGAACCAAGAACTGGCTATTCATGATACTTTCCATGACTTTTGAGAACAGGGAGGTGAGCAATAGGCCTCTAGTTAGATGGATCGGAACCATCTCCTTTCTTCGGGATCAGGTTGATAATAGCGCTCTTCCACGAGTCTGGGACTACGCTAACTGAGTAAGAGTGCCGATACGCATTAGCCCGGTGTCAGCTCAAGAGCACATGAGCAGAGCACCAAAGGAGAGATGCCATCTGGCTATCTCGACTTGTGGATATTCAAAGAGGACAGAGCTCGCCTAGAAGAAATCTGACTGAAGTTACCTTCAAGCTCTTTGAGTTCTGGCACCGCAAGATGATCAGCGGCGTTATTTCTCAGTCATCCAAAGTTACTATAGTACTAAAAATATAAAGTTCCATACCCTGTAGTATAACATCGGCAACATAAGCGGCACAAGTACTAGGAGCATTGGGAGAGAAGCAAACCAGCAACCAGGGATAAGATGAGAAAGTACGCATCCCATCCCAATCTGCTGACTTGTAGTGCCAGACGATATTACAAAAGTCCACGTGAAGTGTGGTAGCGGTTGCTGTGGAGCGTAAGCATCGCTTGCGTTGTCTGTAGCGCGGTATTTTGCCCTCCCGATGCAATTCGACGAGCGGCCTGAGCTTAGAGACTTAGGAAGAGGCACCAGAGGTGCCCCTCCTGGCTAGTTTGTCTCTAAGTGCCGTATCATATTCTATGGAGGGGTGGGGATAGGCCAGAGCCCGACATTACCCATTACCCGGTTTTAAATACCGGTGGTGGTAATGATCCGGTAAAGCCTGCCCATGCGTATCGGCCGTTGCCGGTGACGTGACTCTCCCACAAGTGCTTCAAGCGCCTCTTTAGCGCCTCTTTTTTTTTTTTCTTTTCTTTTTTTTTTTTTTTTTTTTTTTTTCTTTTTTCTTTTTTTTTTNCACAGAAACGTATTGCTAGACTCTGCTTTACCCAAGATTTTATTTATCTTCACGCATCTCTACATACGGATTTATTTATACCATCAAAGACAATATAACACTATAGTTTTAAATTTTAAAATTTTAACTTATAAAGTACCAATAATATAAAAAAAAGAATGTATTCAACATATCCTATCAAAAGATAGCTTTCGTTTAGCACTTATCACGTACAGAGATAAATTGGACTCACGTATCCACGGTTGCTCCGCTATCAGATCCAACAAACTATTAATATCGTTCAAAATGATTCCTTTATAGTAATTTTATTCGTCTTATCACTTTGGTAGTTCTCGATAGTTGAGATTTTTTGTTACTAACCATACAAAGTATTGGGCAACGATAAATGCTTACATTATTATTAACTGAGACTTGACAATTTTTTAGTATAGCTTCACGCACCCAGCAATGTTGGCAGAGGCTAGTTACGACACTCCGTTCCCATTATAACACTTCTGTTGCCCACTTTGCCCCGTATTCTGCACGCATTGCGTGTTGAGTGGCCGAACTCAACGCCGCTTCGCCTCGAGTCTACCAGGCAACCAGAGCGAATAAATGAAAATATTAAATATTTCTTTCGCCGAGTTAGAATCAAACTCACAACCGTCTATAATTGCACGCTTGTGCCCCTGCGCCACCACAGCCTTACGACTAAAGAAATGATTATATTTAATTTATTTTCTTTGCTTTGATAATAAACACTAAGTACCGCATATTCACGCGAAATATTATCTTGAAAATTGGGGAGATATTGAGAAATTGAGTGTATTAACACTCAATTTCTACTTTCTTACACTATTGTACCAGTTTTTTTCCTTTTTATTAACCTTACAACTATTCATACATACATATGGTATGTAGAGCTGGTAGAGTCATAAAATTCTATTCAACACGTGTACTCGTAAATCTTACCGATAGTTATCATCGTGAGCGCTATATATGCAAATCGGCTGAAACAAAGATGTTTTAACATATTCAAATTTAAATCGGCTTATTAATTTTTTTTTTGTTAATAATGGTTATTACACTAAGGTTTTTTATATTAGTTCTAAGAATTTTTTCAATAAGTAATGTAGAGCGTAATATTCTTGAATTTTTTAGCTTCACGCGTGGTTTTGTGACTAGCGAGGCCGGCGAAGAGAAATCAGCCTTAAGACACTTCATTCTCCGTTTCCCGTAAAAATTTAAGGCGTTGTGTGCAGAGTTGCGGCAATGAAAGTAATTCATTCCTCCTCATTATTTCTTCATATCTTGCTTGGTATTCATTATCAGAGAGGGAATTGAACACAACTTGAATGTCCACCACCACCATCATGGACGTCTCTGACTTCTTAAGAGTTAAACATAGGAGTTAAAGGTTCATATAGGCCATGGGAGCGAAGACACATTTTAGATTCTCCAAACTGTTAAGATTGACCAAATTGTAAGTAAGGAAAAACCACAGAAGTATGAAAAGGAAGAAAGAGGGGGTAGTAAGAAAGGTAAGGGAAGACCTCGGTTAGAGAACACAGCATCGATGATACCGGAGTACGGTCACGAAGAAAGCATAAGAATGGCCGGAAGACATGTGAGAACAGGTTGATGACAATTTAAGAGGTGGAAGAGGTATGCAGAGACCGTAACGTTTAACGCTCAGTTCTTTTTGGCCATCTCGCTAGGGACAAACGCGAAGCAAAAAAAAAAAGAAAGATTACGCTTTGAAAAGTTAACTTCTAGTCATTTGAGATCAAAAGGATATTATCGTTTGTTAACTGACCTTGTCCAGATAACTTGGTGTTTTGTATATTCTTGCATTGTAATGATTCTATAATACATAAAAGAATACATTATGTTAACATTGACACTTATTAGAATTTTGAAGGAATACGTCAAACTGTACATAATTATATTTATTTGGAAACGTCTATTATTCTTTTGAATTTGAATGCAAATTCAATTTGTGGAGGCTGTATAATTTACGAAAAAAAAATTAACCAAAAGGAGTGAATAGGATTACCGATCATCTTTTACTCTCTGCCTATCCAAAAAAAAAATTATATAATATTAAGGAATATTATATGACATTAGAGGTCATCGTGGCACAGCAGCGTAACGTCTGACTGTATATGCGATGGTTATAGGTTTAGTTCCTACTCGGGGAATAAACTATTTTCATGACAATACTGAATAATTCATTCCACGACCGAAAGTAGAGCATTAACTTCTACGTTTATAATATTTTCCTCCAGCCTGAGTGTGCAATGATCTACAAAGCTACTTGATTGCGATTTACGCAACATAATTGCAAAGCTTCAATACGCCGATGACATCTCATTATAGTACAGTCCTCTCATATGATTATTCAAATTTATTCACACCCACGGCCAGGGTATGTAGGGTGGCGCTATGTTACGGATATATACATATATTTGCTATATGTAAAAAAACATATTTTTGTATAAAATAATAAAATTATGATAATTTTTGCCATTATAATATTATATGATTTACTTGAATTTGGAGGAGACGTAGGTGATTATTGTTTTTTTTATTATTTTTGCGTCGTTTTTGCCATACCTTGCAAAGTAAATTTAATCTTCAACCTCTGTAATGAAAAAGTGTTAATCATTTCAGAAATATATTTTAACGATTTTTCAGATTGGATCATTAACTCAGTATGTTCATGTCCACTTCTGGTGTGCCTTCCCCGGGCTGTGCCTGAGCTTCCAATTGTTCTACCCTACAATTACACTAGCCAAAGCCAGCAACCTTCTTCAAGTTGGATAGCAAGATATAACTGCGTCTAAATATATACTTTTTTGAGTGGCCTAGTGTTAAGAGTGTTAAGACACTCCGCTCCCCACAATCTTTTGCTTTTATAGTACGCACTTGTGTCCGTGCGGCAGAACTGACCTCAAAATTTACACTTGATATACAAATATCATATAATTAAATATAGTGATATATCACAATACCAAACAGTATGTCTAATATGAACGAAAATATAAAATAAAACATGGGAAAATATAAAAATGTACATTAAAAAGTACAATAAGGCAGTAAGAGGAAAACGGAATATATTGACACTAGTTTCTTTATGCATATATAAAATGTACTTCTTAATAGTATAGAACATAATAATAAATATATAACATATATACATAGATATTATGTTAAGGAAAATCGTGGCATTACATAGAATTATGTAGATTTATTCCATTCAGGGCACCAAGGGGTTGATTGTTAGAATAGTAAAGCCTATAATTATTATGGGATTTAGTTTATACAGTAATTGGGCTACCCTCCCTCGTTTACTGATTGAAATTCATTCTCTTTCACTTTTAGGGGATAGTGACTTTTGATGTTGAGTTGAAAAGAAAAATTGGTGAATATATTTTCTTTTTTTTGTTTTTGGTGCAGTGTAGTGAATAGTCACTACGTTTTCTGCTTTGCGTTCATTTATAGATTGCATTATATAAATTTTACATAAGTTTATATAAAAATATTTTTAAGAATACTCTACTGACGTGTGGTGGCCAGGGCTCCAGAGATAAGAACACGCGCCGTCTCAAGTAAATCTGCCTTCTGCATCCGGTTCTTGATCTAACAGCTAAGCGATAGCCTCTTAAGATGTTGGTAGAAACCGTTGACTAAAACCACTATCGATACAACGATAGCCGCATCGACATTACCATGGCAGTATCCTAATGGGGTAAATCCAAATATTATTCCAAAATTATTTGGCAACTACAATAAAATTCTATAGAAATATTGCGTAGTCTGGTTTTTAATTAATTTTAATTTGTTTTAGTGAGAAAATAAACAAGTTGTTTTATATTATTTATTGTTTTTTTTAAGATTATTGTTAAAATGTATTATTATTATTATAGATAGATATGAAGAATAGACAATATTGAACATTATTGTAGGGACAAAAGAATGAAAGTAAATTCTGACGATATACTTAATAGGTTCCTTATGTAAAAATATATTATAGAAAAAATATAGAAATAATATAGTAATATGTATGGTCGTGGACTTTAAGTATAAATATATTTCAAATCAAAATAATTATCTTTTAAAATCTCTAAAAATCACTTTAGCATTCTACAACATAACTTCCCAACTAAAATACATACTGTATTTTCTTCTCTAACTAGCTAAATATAGACACTAAAGATTATTATTAGTATAAATGTAACAGTATATAAAATGTCTGAAGGCTGACATGTATCGTGATAGGGGCAAATATTGATGGAAGCGAGGAGTCGAGTTAGTTCGTTACGTCTTGGGGCAGAGACGGTCTTAACGTAACGAACTGTTTTGTTGGGGGGAGTGGGGGGTGGGGGGGGGACAGGTAATCTAATACAGCGTCCACCCGCTTGGTGCTTAGGGTTGCAATAAGGATGATTTTTAGATTGTCTTTTTGTTGGAAATTTTGCTTTTATTTTTAAACATCGACGTACTAAAGTAATCGACAAAATTATGTTATTAAAGGCCAGAGTGTTGGCGTTCTGTAAAAAAATCAAACAAAAAAAATATATATTTTTACATGTAATTATAGAAAAATCATGGGAAGTAAAAACATTTCATTCTCCTCTTCAGATAGTTAGAACAATGAACTTTAAGAACTATGTCAAATGGGAGTCATATTATTTTTACTAAATATTTATCAAGTGTTTTTTTTTTGCTTTTAATAGGACTTAGTTTATTTGAATTACTCAACTGAAATAATTGAGGTACTACGAAAAAGACGAAGAGAAAAGAGGAAAAATTAACTTTCCCTGACACGAAGTCCTCTACAGTGTAGAGGAGAGTGTAGAGCCTACACTGCAGCAGCTATGGAATAATCTCTTAATGAAATGTCTTGAATAAGTTCTCGCTGTTTTTTGAAAGATGGCGTTGCGGCACTCTGTGCATGGAATTTCGTACGGTAACGAATCACCAAAGTAGTACTATATGTAACCTCAAATTATAGTAGAATAGTGTTTACTACAGTGTCAACTACATATTAATTTTCCCTTTGTAAAAATGTGTACTTTTGCGCCGTTGAGACATATGGTGACAATGCTTTATCGAATACAACGTGCAGAGACTGGTTTAGGCGCTTCAAAAATAATGATTTTGACCTTGAAGACAAAGAGCGTTTTGGAGCACCGACAAAATTTGAAGACA
>JAAIXJ010000466.1:0-78559 GCA_013403705.1 Heliconius hermathena | reverse complement strand
TATATATATATATAAAATAACCTTATTTTCCCACCGAGCCAACCCTAATCCCACCCCCTACCCCCGAATACTCATCGACCCGTACCGTTTTCTCGCTGTTTATTTCAGTATCTGAGCGTGGCGTTCGTGACTCGAATATTTTATACATACGATACGTTTCAGCCAATAATTGATGAAAGTACAGTATCATAACTGTAGGCAGGATTTATTTATATGGAAATAGATTTACAAAGTAGGAGTATTAATATATTCAGACTCAATGTCATGAAAATGGTGGAAAATGGGGAAGGAATAATAATAGTAATAATAAATATACTTTACTGCACCTTAAAAAAAAACAATGTAAAAGCTTAAAAATAATTTTTAAAAAAGAACTATAAGGCGGCCTTATCGCTTAAAGCGATCTCTTCCAGGCAACCTTTGGATGTTGGAATTGTGTAAAAATAGTTTTAACGCTAGGTTCCCTATGCGTACCTGCTGTATGTGGGATACAACGTGCAGCTATAAAAATATACGATAATAATAGGGTTATTATTCAATATCCCTGAAAGATGGGCTATAATAAAGTTTGGCCAGAATTTTATATATTCTATAGTGCTTTTTTATTTTAAATATTCAATAGTGCTTTGCAGTTTGTCATACATGCAATATGAAGGCTCAGTAAAATAAAAAAAATTACATATAATTAAAATAAAAATATATCTTAAATAGAGAGGCAGAGGGAAACCTCCGTTGACCTTTGAGAACACGTCATCGATGATACTGTCATGTAAAAAGGAGGATGATATTGTCTCCGGAGGACATGTATACTTTATTGCACCTTAAAAAAAAACAATGAAAAAGCTTAAAAGTGGACGCGGCGAAAGAGATGTGCAGAGACCGTAGCGCTTGTCGCTCCTTTGTTCTCTATTCTCTCTGGCTATCTATCTAGCCTATGGAATATTACAAAACTTGTATTACATGCACTATCACTCGATTATATTACATTCCTTTCAATTTACTTAAGGGTATATATAAATAACATTATATATACTTTAATCAAAAAGAAATACAAATATGAAAATATTTAATATCAATAATTTATATATAATTGAGGCTAGTCGTGGCGCAGCGGCACAAAGTGTGACTGTAAAATCGATTGGTTGTGGGTTCGATCCCCACTCGAGGAGATGAAATATTTACTTACATTTATATTGCCATTTCTTCGCTCTGGTATCGAGGACAAACGCGGCGTTGAGTTTTGCCACTTAACACGCAATATCTCCAGAATTCAGCAGAAAGTGGAGAACGGAGTGTCTTAACACTAGGTTCCCTGCCTACCCTGCAGCGTACGGGATATAGCGTGAAGCTGATTTATTTGATTTATTTAAATTATTTATATATAACTCAAAACGAACCCAGCTCCTTCGTTTTTATGACTATTTACTGTTATTACTCGGTGGCGATGGTCTATTCGTTTCACTGCAAATCATATTAATGTTATTTATATAATAGGAAAAGAGGTAGTTGACTAGTATAGTAGGTAGTTGAACAGATTGAAGTAACAATATTTGCTGTTCGCGAGCTACGAGACGCTGGCAAAGGCACTAGGACATAAATGCAATAACTAATAAAATTATGTAATGTGATGTTAATAAGCTGCTAAGCTTACTTCTGTTACTATTGACATTATTAATGATAGGTTATTGTATGGAAATGCTATGGTTTTTTTGGGTTTATATTAATATATAATGTTGTACTTATTATGTATTCGAGGCTATGGTGACGCATCTCGGGACACAGTTTAACTTTTGAAATAAGGTGGTTGCAGGTTCGTTCACTATTCAGTGGAATTCATTAATTTTAAAATAAAGCAAGGCACATAAGAAAAAATTGTGCGGGAAGCGGAGAACAGAATATCTTGACACTAGACTTCCCTTGACTGCTTTGCGGGAAAAGCATGAAGCTATAAAGTATTATGCCATTGAGACACTATAACGCAAAATAATTTGCTTGTTACTAGTTTTTCTAGCACAACATTATTCAGAAAAAGCACATAATAAGCAGTCATCGTGGAGATCCATAGAAGAAGGCCATTCAGTACCTGATCTTAAAGGCAGATGATGATTATCACCATCACCAGCCTTTTTTATCTTTACATCATTATAAACGAAACGTAACGCGATATATTAAATATATTTTTTATATATATTTTAACATAAGCACTTCTTCAAAAATCGAACTAACAAGTGATCAAATGTCTCAAAATCGAACTAACAAGTGATCAAATGTCTCAAAAAAGAATCAAATATGACATAAAGACATTTCATTAAGTAAGAATCGAACCAACTAATGACCAACATCCATAACTTTTAATATAAAACACTGAATCAAAAAAACACGTGCATCCAAAAAATTAAAACCAACTCTTTCCACTGCACTCCACAATAAAATAAGATAACAATCACTACGCCCATACAATTTTCGATAGTAATTTAACAATTACATATTATTCTTTATACTTCATCATTATATATTATTTTTCATTGAAAATGTCAAAACATAGCAATTACAAGAACAAGTGCGCGCAACGATGCAATCATGTAATAAATTCAGTTAAACACGGCTAGTGAGGGTTGGAGCCCTATTTATCGAATTAGGGCTGTGCAATCACTGCTGCCGCTGCGGCTGTTCGTACTCGGTGTGTGTGGGTTTGATACTTTGGAGCTGTATTTTTTATTATAATATTAATAAATAATGCAGGTTTATGCCTCTTCTTGTATATAAGAGTAGAGAAAATGAAATGTTAGAATATTCCAGTTTTCATTTCCCGTTCAAATTTTTAGTGACCGAAATAAAAAAAACAAGCTTTTGTCTGACTAGAGTGGAGAAAAGAAATCAAATCAATCGAACTCAAAAACGTTGCGTTAATAATCAGATAAAACAAATATACAATACGAAAAAAAGTGTCATTAACTAAGAGAAATCTCTTAGTAAGATTCGAACCCACAACTATTTTGTTTACATTCAAATAAACAAAATATGTCAAATAAATGAAAAATATATTACTGAGCACATATTATAAGGCAAACGCTCAAAACTATTCGTCCCTACAACCGGGGGTGCGGTACAATGACGCGTGCATCATACATAATCACGTAGCGTGGACCGGAGAGAAGAGGACTTGATGATGAAGAGAAGAAGACACTGCGGTCTGAATGACTGTTGATGGGCCAAAGGTACATACGATCACATATCGAATTTTTTTGGGAGAGTTTTTTTGAGAGAGTTTCTTGAGAGAGTAGATTCATGGTGGTGACAGAATGACTAAAGAAACATGAAAACCATTTAAACATTATAACTTATATTATTTTTAAATAGATATTTTTTGTAAGAAAATGTAAGGAAAGAAAAGAATAGAGTTACAGAAAAGGCTCAATAAGTAGTAATATAACAAAACTTATGAGTTTGTTTGGATGAACGCAGTAATTAGGAACCACTGGAAAAAAATGTATCTATCGAATAATAAATTTATCGAGGAAGATTATATTATAAGACATTAAACTTTACCTCTAGTAAATAAAATGTCCTATACAACTCTTAAAAAACAATTAAATCTGCTTCCGGAGAGAAGCTGCAATTAAGAGCTAATATAAAATATATCTATATTTTAAATTAATTTTCAAAAAAGGTGCAAAATATTCAAATAATTAAAAACCACGACGTCCAGTTTAATATTTTATATACAAAAAAGTTAAAATTTCCTATACATTTGATGTATACCCTATAGAAGTATTAGTATTCGCCCCCACCCCTTACGATATTTGCAATTGCAAACAATACCCGCATGTCTGGAAAAATATTCGTAAATCCCTTTTTGTCATATGGAGATTTCTTTTTGAAGACTTTGAAGCGAACTGATAAGGATTTAGGGTTAGAAATAGATATATTTTTTATTCCATTTATAATGTTATTGCGAAATGTTATTGTGATAAAGATATTATTTGGTGACTAGACAAAGCACAGCGTTCAATTCTACTACTTACAGAACACGCAATATTTCGGAAATTAGACAGGAAACGGGGGTACGGAGTATCCTAACACTAGTTTCCCTCTGTCTACTATTTTGTGTGCTGGAAAAAGCGTGATAAATTAAATTAAAGCGTATTAAAACGTCCTCTCAAGATCGCTATAAAGATCAATCTTAGAGTTGAGACCAGTTTATATAGCATATTGGAGTAATTGGGCTATATCTGATTTAATATAGTGAGTGTAGGTTCAAATTTTATTTAATGGATTATTTATATGTAAGTTCTGAGTCACAATCGTAGCTAATCCACTACCACAATTTCATAATCATATGTTATCCATATTAGATGTGGGTTCGATACCGTTCGGACTTTAATGAATGCAAACCAGAAACAATATTGCAGGCAAGAATTGGCACCTTCATAAAGACGAAGGAAATCAGAATCCTCTCTGACCACCACAAATCTTTAAAAAAATCAGCGACAATCAGCAATAACAGATCCCGCTGCGTTTGAACCGAACGAGAGTAACCCTCGGAACTATCCATGCGTTTATAATGCATTTAAAAAAAGTAGGCGTCGTAGGAAGGAAGCGTTTATTGTGGGCACGCGCCGCCATTGTCATGGAGGCCGCGTGGCGCTACGTAATTGGTTACTAATCTACTTATGATTTTTGCTTATTTTTTCTCTTTTTTTTTCGAAGATAGTATCTAATCTATATCTTTTATTTTGATATCTATATCTTTTTTTTTTGGTTGTTGTAGATTTAAATCTAAAAATAGATGATTATTTTAAATAATTACATAATTAAAGGTGTGGCTTGGTTAGATAATCGAGAAAAGGGCTTAATTTTCTGTAATAGTATGGTAGTATTTATATGAATAGCGAATGCAAATCAGAGTGATCTATCTCTTTGTTCTCTGTTATTATTACTATTCATGACGAAAATGAGATGTATGAAAATATTGTACTTCATTTGGCATTTTTTTTCTTCCGTAATGATTTGGTACTCGGTACCATAGTCTTGGACGTAGGAATGGGATCAGGTCTAATTGTCAGACGCCTTACCCCAGAATTTTTATTAGAGAAAAAAATAAAGAAAAAAAAAAAAAATTCAAAATAGGCCAGATATAGAGAATATTATTTTTTAAATATTTTTCAAGTGTTATTCCATACTTAGGAAAGAAAAATATCTACGTATTAAGAAAGTATATAGTATTTAAAATAATTATCTTTGGGTACCGGAAATTTGTAAAAATCTCCCTACAGAGATGCTAACTGTTATATATTAATAAATATGAGGTAGAATGTAAAAACATGTTACGAGAAATAAATCAGTCATGGTCGTGAGCTTGTTGTTTTACTACATGGTGACAGCGGTGTTAAATTTAAACAAATAAATCAATTGTTTAATAGTAAATATGGAACACGCTAGACCTCCAACGGAATTAATATTGGAAGGTGGCCCCGCAAATCGGGCGGACGCGTGGCGTAAATGGTATACTCAATTTCAAGTGTTTTTAAAAGCATCGGGAGTGTACAGAGAAACAAAGGAAGTACAAGCGAGTCTACTTATTAATTTGATCGGACCTGACGGATACGACATATTTTCAACCTTCAAGCTTACAAAGGATGAAAGCCAGGATGATTTTGACTTGCTCGTTAAAAAATTTAATGAATATTTTGTATCGAAACATAATACAACAATGGCGAGGTTCCGGTTTTTTACACGTGCTCAGGAACCAGGCGAGACCATTGACGCTTACGTAACTGCGTTGCGTCTGTTGAGTCATCACTGTGAGTTGGAGCATTTAGAGGATGGTTTGATACGAGATCGGATCGTTTGTGGCATATCCGATATTACAGTTCGTGACAGATTACTAAGGACAGAGGAATTGACCTTAGAAAAAACTATAAAAATTTGCCAGGCAAACGAAATATCAATTGCAGAGAATAAGCAAATCGAAATAAGTAATGGTGCGGAATCATCGGCGGCGTTTCGATCAGTGGACGCGTTATTCGGTGCGCGTGCACCGAGGCGCGGCGGCGGCGACGCGGCAGCAGCGGCGGCAACGAGCGCGGGCCGCGGGCACGTGCGCGAGCGGGCCGCACTGGACAGCGGGAATGCAGATCGTCGCTTGGGCACTGCTTTCAACAGTGAGAAGTGCGTCCCGACTAAGTGTTGTGTCGCGTGTGGTAATTCGTATAATATAGATAACTATCATCGATGTCCGGCCAGGTTCGTGCGGTGCTTCTTGTGTAATAACAAAGGACATTATAGAAAGATGTGTCCGGTGAAAGGTAATAAACAAGTGTATGAGCTTCGTAAAAGTGTTAGTAACAATGACCTGTTTCTTGTGTCGGCTGTAAATGATTATTGTAATAAAAATAGCAAATGGTTTGAAACATTATATTTATGTAGTACTGGTGTGCCCATACATTTTAAATTGGATTCGGGATCGGATCTAAATGTTTTATCATTTTTAACTTATACAAAATTAGGATATTGTTTAAATGATTTAAAAAAATGTAACATAAAAGCACAATCTTTTTGTGGGAATTACTTACCTATACTTGGTTCTATTGAGATGTCTTGGATATATAATAATAATATTTATAAAATTGATTTTGTAATATGTAATGATAACTGTCAGAGTGTTTTAGGTCAAGATACTTGTGAAAAGTTGGGCGTTATTAAGCGTATATATTCTTTAAATATAGAAACATATGCCGATTTATTTCAGGGTATAGGTAAGCTACCGGGTAAATATAAAATTATGATTGATAAAACTGTATGTCCGTCAGTATGTCCAGTTCGAAAAATTCCATTCGGTATAAGAGATAAATTAAAGTTTCAATTAAATAATATGGAAGAAATAGGCATTATAAGGAAAGTATCACATCCGACTCCCTGGGTCAATGCTATTGTATTGCCAGCAAAAAAGGATGGCAGCGTTCGTATCTGTCTCGATCCGCGACCTCTCAATCGTGCGATACGTCGTGCTCATTATCCGCTACCTACTGTTGCTGATATTGCGTCTGCGCTGCGCGGCGCCAAATATTTTAGTAAATTAGATGCGCGGTCCGGCTTTTGGATGATTGAATTAGATGACGAAAGCGCTGATTTATGCACTTTTGGTACTCCCTTTGGTCGTTATCAATTTTTAAGGCTGCCGTATGGTATTAGTTGTGCTAGTGAAGTATTTCATGCAAAAATTTGTCAGTTGCTTGAGGGCTTAGAAGGAGTTCATTCGTTTGTCGATGACATAATAGTTCACGGGCGTACTATGGAAGAGCATAATATTAGACTGAAACTTCTCTTGAATAGGGCGCGGCAAGTGGGTATTAAATTTAATCGCGATAAATGTGAATTCGGGGTGGAGGAAGTTATTTATTTAGGTCATATGTTTAATTCTGATGGTATGCATATAGATAAAAATAAGTTAAGGGCTATAAAAGAAATGCCTAGTCCGACCGACAGAGAATCATTGGAGAGATTTCTTGGAATGACGAATTATTTGTCTAAGTTTATCTCTGGGTATGCTAATATAGTAACTCCTTTAAGAAATTTATTAAAAAAAGGTGTTGCGTGGTGTTGGAATAGCACATACGAGTCTATCATATTAGAATTAAAAGACGCGATATGTCAAGCGCCTGTGCTTGTATTGTATGAACCTACTGAGCCCATAACCTTAACAGTAGATGCAAGCTCACGAGCCTTAGGTGCTGCGCTATTGCAAAATGGTAGGCCAGTTGAATATGCTTCACTTACATTAACAGAAACTCAGTCAAGATATGCACAAATCGAAAAAGAAATGCTTGCTATTGTTTTTGCACTTGAAAGATTTCATCAGTATGTATATGGACATGGTAATATAACAATTGAAACTGATCATAAGCCTCTTGAAGCTTTGTTTAAAAAATCGTTGCATTTAGTGCCGGCGCGGTTACAGCGTATGATGTTGCGTATCCAAAGTTATACTTTTAATGTTATTTATAAACCTGGAAAATATATGTATGTTGCTGACACTCTATCGAGAGCACCCCTTACCGATATAATGGATAGTAAGTATTCAATTGAACTTGAAGCTCAAGAGTGTTTCCTTATTTCCAATGTGCAGTTTAGTGACGAAAAAATTAAATGTGTTAAAAATGCAACTAGCACGGATTTAGAATGTAAAATCTTAATTAAATACATTTTATATGGATGGCCGCGTTATAGAGCTGACGTGGATAAGGCAGTTAGTGTCCATTGGCCGTATAGGACATCTTTTGAATATATTGATGGTGTAATATTTAAAGATAATTTAGTTTTTATTCCTCGCGAATTACGGATGACAATGTTACAATGTGTGCACGAAGGTCATTTAGGCATTGATAGGTGTAAAAGACGCGCGCGCGATGTAATGTTTTGGAGTGGCATGTCGCGAGATGTTGAACGTGCAGTTCGGGCGTGTGCTGTATGTGCTGATCTTGCTGCATCACCCTCCAAGGAGCCGATGATACCGCATGAAGTACCAAGTTTGCCTTGGAGGAAAATCGGTTCAGATATTTTTGTTTGCTATCGAAAATATTATTTAATATTAGTTGATTATTTTTCGAATTTTATTGAAGTAAGTCTGTTGAACAACATCGGGTCGAGAGCTGTAATAAACGCAATGAAAGATCAATTTGCTCGACATGGAATACCTGCTGAATTAGTAACAGATAATGGTCCAGCGTATATATCTAAAGAATTTAATCAATTTTCAGTGGATTGGTGTTTTAAACACACGACAACTTCGCCTTATTATGCTCAGGCTAATGGGTTGAGTGAACGAGCTGTGCGAACTGTTAAAAATATTATTAAGAAATCGGTTATTTCGGGGACAGATTTGCATTTAGGTCTTCTTAATATGCGAGTTACTCCTCGTAATGGAGTGAGCTCGCCGGCGCAATTATTGATGGGTAGACGTTTAAACACGAAGCTTCCCATACACGTTAATAAATTAAAACCTGATCGTAACAATAGCGATGATTATCTAAATATAGTGAAAAATCGTTCTTATACTAAAAAATACTACGATAGATCGTCGCGAAAGTTACCGCAATTAAATTCTGGTGAAGAAGTAATAGTTGTTGATGGTAAATTAAGAAAACGTATGATTGTTCGCGATCCGGCTCCGCAGCCACGGTCCTATTTTCTTACGGACAACACGGGCAGGTTACATAGACGAAATCGTCGTCACCTTATTAAGGCACAACCCAGCACGTCTTTGCAAAATACATCTTCTGCAATATTAGGAGAAAAGGCGATGTATAATGATAACACAGAGAATGAAGTGGATGTTGAACCATTTTTAGTTAATGCGTCGCCCAGTGAGACGGATGATAAACAAACTAGGTTAGCCGGGTTTAAAGCACGCGAGAAAATATCATTGTTGTTTAAAAATAAAAAAATAAATAAATAGTTTTTTTTTAGCATATATATATAATATATTAAGTGAAAGTTCTGTTTAAGTCTATAAATTTTGTAAAGTTTTATATAAATCTAAATATTGGTGATGGTATAATTTTTTTTATTTTTTTTTGTAAGGGGAAGATGTTATATATTAATAAATATGAGGTAGAATGTAAAAACATGTTGCGAGAAATAAATCAGTCATGGTCGTGAGCTTGTTGTTTTACTACACTAACAACATAAATAAGTTGTAAAAAGCGAAAGAATTTCGACGTAGCTCGATGAGAACGTATGGCTTAGTTGGTCAGAACTCTTGGAACAGTTTCCAAAGAGGCGCGGGTTCAAATCCCGGTACGCTTAAATTTTTATATGATTTCTTAATAAGTAGGTATCTTTCCTACGTGTGGAAAAACATTTTAAAAATGTTTAAAATAATTATATATATACATATATGTATGTACGTTTTTTTAGTTTCACGCTGTATCCCGCATAAAACATTGTAATCAGAACCTAGAACATAGTGTTAAGACACTCCGTTACACACTTTCCGCCGAATTAGTTTGAGTGGCGGAACACAACATCAATCTTTGCCTTGTTATCAGAGCAAACAAATGAAAATATTTTAAATGAAACTATTAAACCGGGTTATTCGCGTATGTTTAATATTGTACATTTTTGTAAACCCGATGATTGAACACTTTTCAGAGGTCCGTGTTCACACGTAGTGGTAGACTAAGGCAGCATTCGTGACATATTTATTATGATAATTATGTTTAATTTAAAATCGTGAAAATCAAAAATCTTACTAAATGAAAATAATAATCCATTGCCTCGAATGGGGATCGAACCAGCAACTATCGCGTTTACAGTCGGCCTTATGTACATATATTCATAAGTATATAATATATAAATTGTCAGAGAGTAGTGACTAGTGTCTCACCTCCAACATCGTCGGCACAGTCCACAGGGTTTTCTTTAACCCTCGCATCGAAATTCCGACCTCTGGCCCTAAAATGATACGATACATGCGCTACGTTACATTGGAGAAGGCATGTATAGTGGAAGGTATATATAATGAAAGAAATTATGTTTATACAATATACTTGTGTACAGATATTTTAATTTAAAATTTTTAAATAGTATTTGAAATAAGCTGAGTAAAACTAATGATAAATCACTACGTTTTCTGTTGTTATGGGTTTTTTCGAAGTCGAAGTGCACAATGTTAACGTCAAATTCTTACGTACATAACGAACAAGTTATAATTTTTATCTCATATTCACGCTGTATCCCGCATATAGCACGACAGGCAAAAGGAGCCTAGTGTTAAAATTAAAACACTCCGCTCCTCAGTTTCCGCTAAATTCTGGAGGCATGGTTAGTTGATTGGCGGAGTCCAACGCCACGCCACGCTAATTACCTCGACACCAGAGCGAAGAAATAAAACTATTAAATATTTCATTTTTTCAATTGGGAATCGAAACCAGAACCTGTCGCATTTACAGTCACACGGCTGTGCCCTGAGCCACGACTGTCCTCTATTATTTTATAAGTATAGCATTTTATACATGTAGGTACCCATCGAATTTAGATAAGAAGTTATAGAAACATATAGTTCTCTTCTATTTGCAATATGGAAGCTCGGGTTACTTTGCTAAAATATATCGATAAAACGGCAATTCTTTCGGTTGCACCACAGTAAGGCTATCTACTGTAATATTTCTCTCGTCGGCAGAAATATTAACAATTATTTAAAGAACTCTGATAAATAATAGACACGATATTAATAAAAGGAATAAAAGTAAGCTGATCACTCTGAAAATTAATGTCAAATGTTATTGTTGCCATATTATTATGATACAAGGTGCATATATATTATAGCTTATTCTTCTATCTAAAATTACTAAATGCTCTTTACTCAAGAAGCTAATATAATAATGTGTAAATTATATTTAAAAAAACCCCTTGACTCAACAGTACTGCCATCCAAGGCGGTGACAGCTTCTTATAAGATTGATACTACTGACATTTGATTTTATTTTATTTTCAATAGGCAAGTACACATATCGCTATCTATATACGCAAACATGATTATTAACATAATTAAAAAAAATCATAAAAAAATATATTCTATCCACACACAGAAACAAATAAGTTACCTCATCCAAACATTATACTGGAGTGTAACCCACTCGAGCCACTAACAGATATTGACGTGGTATCAAAGCAACACGTCATAGCCTCTTCATATATCATCCTCGGTCGGGCCGATACTGGCCTTTCATGTCGCCTGTGATATACGGATAGAGTAGTGTTCCATTTTGTTGTGTATGTATGTAAATAAGGGTTTGATTTTAATATTATTTTTTTTTAAATGTGAAAAAAATGGACCTTTACTTTTTGATCATGTGAAATTGGCGACGTTGGGAACTACTAAAGTTATACTCGATTCTTCCTTTGATAATATTTTTTCTTTTATTATTAAAAAAAAACTTATATGTGAATATTAAAACAACATGTGAAAACGTCTGAAAATTAGCTGAGTTTTTGGAAAGATTTTTTTTACGATATTAATAGAAATCCCGGAAGTTGAAATAGAGGAGTCCCACAATTGTTATTACCACAAATTAAAGCTGAACATGAAAATAACCAACAATAAACAAATTGCATTTTCTTACTTCGATTTGAAAAAGAATGCAATCTACCAATAAACACATGACTTCATGTAAATAATATTTAATGACGTTCTATTGTCATTAAGCCCGTTGAGATGTCTCCGCCACCCGCTTTCCGCCGAATTTTTGAGACATTGCAAATTGAGTGGCGGAACTTAATGCCGTCCTTTGCTTCCAGAAGGAGGAATTGAAAATATTAAATAGTGGAATATCAAAATGGAACTCACAAACGTCGCGTTTACAATGACCTGTTTGTATCCTTGCGCACGAAGGCCCCAAATTGCAATTTCAACACAATATAATGAAGAACGCCAGGCCATTCGTGGCGCAGGGGCACAAAGTGTGACTGTAAAACCGACTGGTTGTGGGTTCGATACTCACTCGAGGAGATGAAATATTTACTTACATTTAAATTTCTTCGCTCTGGTATTGAGGCAACGCGCGGCGTTCAATTCTGTCATTCAACACGCAATGCCTCCAGAATTCGGCAGAAAGTGGGGAACGGAGTGTCTTAACACTAGGTTACCTCTACCTACCCTGCTGTGTGCGGCATACAGTATGAAGCTGATTTATAATAAAGAACAGTGAAAATTTCACTAGATTTCTTTAAATATTTTAAAAATTATAATAATATAGCTAAATAATAATAATTTCCAACGCAGTTTTATTCCCCTCTACCTCTAGTCACTAACTAATCTACATACAAAAATGTATCTAGTGGTCGGCATTTGTTGTGGACCACCGTGCCTCTGCAAGTCACTCTGTCCAATAACCAGAGAATTATATTCCTTATTTTTAGGTACTAATAGGATCTAATATCCCTTACACTTTATATACCTTTGGGTGCCGCTTACAAAGTAATTGTACTCTATCGATAACCGTCGATTTTGTTTTTAAATGTTTGAGTTAATCGTTTGTGTTATTGCGAAATTTTAGTTTGTATGTATGTACGTATGTATGTGTGTATGAATTTGATTGAATTACGGTTTTGATTGTTAGAGTATATTAAAATCTTCGTTAAGAACATATTTATATATAAATAATTTATTTCTTCTGGGGTTGTCCTGGCACAGCTTGTTGTGAGTTTGATTCCCACTCGAGAGATTGTTTTTTCTTTCATTTATTAGCTGTGTCTGTGACGTTGAGGAGTTCATACATTATCATCGTCATCGTCATCAGATGATGCCTATATGAAGTAAGTATATTTATCTCGCACATAGCGAAGCAGGCTTAATGTTATGACACTATGTTTCCATTATCACCTCCGTTCACCACTTTCCACAGAATTCTAAAGGCATTGAATATTGAGTGGCAGACTCAACGCCGCCCTATGCTTCTAAAAAGCTCTGTCTCATTTACAATCGCACGCTTGTGCGCCACGACCTGCCTTAAAGCATATAATTATTATAAGAAATTATTTGAAACACATAAGGTGGAAATATAAGGATTTCCATCGATTTCTGTGGAATTTTTAACTTGGTAGCAATGAGACAACCACAGCAGCAATAAATTTGACAAGAAAAAATTTAAATCAGTTCACAAATTACGGAGGCTATTTACCCGCGTGAGAAAATATAGTAGTCGAACACAGAACTTATTGCTTTTTCAAAATCGGTCAATATTATAGTACGTTATAGCGATAGTTATGTTTCTATTTACTTTTTCAATAAAAAAATATTTCTGCTTAACAAAAAGCAAAATGTATAATGTAAATATATTTTTTTACGGAGTCTTAAGCCCACAATCATCATCCCAACTACGAGCGCGCTTCAATAATACAAAAAATACACATTTACCAGTAAACAATAAAAAATACATCACGAATACCGGTAAAAACATGAAAACCTACAATTTTACCTATAAATAGTATTGAGGAGACGAATGACGATGTGATCGGACTGCCCCGTTGATATTTGCATAGCTAACGAGCCCCCGCCCTGGGGGTAGGTTGCTACCTACTATATAATAGTATATACTTGTCTGTTTGTTGATTTTACTGTTATAGCTGTAGTGGTAGTCGTAGGGTTGTATAATTGAGCGTTACGTGGATAGAGGTACGTTATATTTTATGTGCGATAATTTTATATAATGAGGTCTGTATACGCGACGATTGCGACTCCTCAAATGGTCATTGTCTCGATGTTTCGAAATTATTTTAATTTCTTCGCTCTGGTCATGAGTCAAAGCACGGCGTTGTGTTCCATAATTTAATACACAATTTCTCGGAAATTTCTACAGTCTAGTCCGGAGTGTCAACCACTAGAAAAAAGAGCAAAATGTTATTTTTAAATGTAAGTAGGTAGGTACATAAAAATATTAATCACGTTAACACAAAGTTGTTTGAGAGAAAGAAGAAAAGGTAAATAGAATTGAGTCACAAATCTAATCTAATCTAAGCCTAAATCTAACTAATCTTGGCAAGTCATGGTGCAGGGGTACAAAGTGTGACTGTGAACGCGACTGGTTGTGGGTACGAAACCCACACGGGGTAATGAAATGTTGATGCAATGCCTCCAGAATTTGGCGGAAAGTGAGGAACGAAGTGTTTTAACATTAGGTTCCCTCTGCCTGCCCTGCTGTGTGCGGGATACAGCGTGAAGCTGATTGATAAAAAAACTATACAAAAAATACCCATCAAAATTTTTATAATCGTTTTAATTCTTAATTTTATAATTTTGTTGACTTCAAGGCAGCTTTGCTTGCAGCTTTCAGAAATAGACGCATCACATATTTCAAGATAGGAATACATTTAATTGTTACACAATACACTCATTTACACTTTAAGAGGGTTAGGTTTAAGAGAATAGATACTTATAAATATAAGTACATAAAGTTATTATAAATGACGAAACGAAAACTAATTTTGTTTTTTGTTTATATTATTAAAGATAAATAAAGAAAAAAAATCCTCGTATTCTTGTAATGATTTTGTCATATACATATATTATATACAATTTATATATTATGAAAGTGACATTAACATTTTTATTTTAAAATTTTTTTCTCTTTAATTTATTAGTAAAATTAGTTAAAAATAAGTTTAAATTATGAAGTCTTCGAAGTTTGAGAATGAGGTGCTCTGGTTTTGCGTTTGAGTGTTTTTACATGTAATTTATTTAATAATTGTCAAGAAATTAATTTAAAGCATTTATAATATTCTGTTTGTAATAAATCTAAAAGGGTTACATAAGTTCTATACTTAGATATCGTTCTATAATAGTATTTACTGAGCGACAACGCGCTAATTCCATAGTTATTTTAATAAAATACATTAACTGCATTAATGTTGATTTATAAAGTAAGTTTTTTATGTTTTTTTTACCTTTTGTCTCACAGTTCTGTAAGTAAAGTATACATCCTTATGATATCTTATCAAGCTAACTATAGCTTATTACAGCGCAGAGGCGTCAATTGACGGTTAATTAAATTAAATCATTGCAATTACAAAACATATTTAGTATTCGACTGTTTTAAATTTAGATTAAAATTGACATTAATCTATTTTTTAAAGATTTGTATCAATTAAACGCTAATTGTCGTCTATTAATAAAGTGGTTACAAATTGAAACAGCAAAATGTTAAATGAGATACTTCTCATGCCAGCTACTGCTGGCAGCAGTTACGAAGTTTACAAAATAAATTATTTATGTGCCTAGATGGCATTAAAATCGTTAACATTTTATTTATATGTGAAGCCAAAAGATGGAAGTAATTTTATTTAATATTATACTTACTATACTATTCACATAATATAACCGCCATCTTTCCCACCATAACACAACTCCGATAACTTGCTAACATGATAGATGGCGCAACGATCGTAACTCTAAAGAATTATATTTTGTTTACTAAATAAAATAGACAAATTTAACTGAAAATAATATATGGATAACAAATAATTATTTAAGAAATTAAAGTCTACATTAAAGGTTATATTTATTTTTTTTCGTTATAGTCTATAAAATAATTTTACAAAATTTAAATATTTTAACAGGAATTTATATTTATTAATTACTTCTAATAATTGTTATGTCTCAGTTTCTTTAGCGCAAACTATCTTTGTTTCTTTCCAATTTACTTTATTTTATAATACAAATAATGTATTATAAGAAAACAAAAATAAAAAAATGTTTGCTGCACTTTTATCAATATTCAAACAAATTGCTACAACAAAAATTTATAACCGAAATAAATTTATATTACATAAATAATTACATTTAAAAAATATATATTATTGACTAGCAGCATCGTCAAGTAAACATCAACATGGCAACACAAGTACAAACCTCAAAACAAAAAACCAGCCTAACTGTATTATTGTATTGTCTGTGTACAGCGCAGTGTACTTTACCGAGTTCCGACAAAGTTTGACCGTGTACGCCCATAACAAAAATAAAATATACAAACAAACAATAATTATGCGAATCTGACGTAACTTTTAGAGATTTTATTTTTTTTATTTTCTTTGTGTTTCATTTAAAAATCCGTTATTTAAAGTAAAATGTCGGTGAGCGCGAGCGCTGAAAACCTATCAACTGATGCCCAGGTGTGTACTTATTGATAAATAGATATAACTCGTATTGTTTACTTTGTATGTTAATAAAAGTTTATAAGCACATGGTGCTAATATAATTTGGTTGTTATCCTAACATTTGGCCTCATTTGTAATATACAGGACGTGATTATGAGTCACACATAGGAACCCTAATACGGAAGGCGATACTTGTCTGCGCATTTTATTCGCTTGCTGGTGTACCTATAAACTCATTAATGACCTCTTATCAATGTAGTGAATTGGAATAAGTGGGTCAAAAGATGTTTAAATATCGGTTCACTACTGTTACACTTTGTAAACAAACATGTTAAAACTTTTTCAACTTTTTTATTTTAGTTTAATAGTCAATATCATAATATACCTAGACTTTTTTTGTTTTTAAGTAAAAAATAAGAGGACATTGCTATTAAAATTAATTTTATCTTCATTTTAATTTTATGTATAATAATTAAAAAGTATATTGACTAAAGTTTTTAAGCTCTTTGTTAATATATATACTTTTTAAATATCAAAGTATTAGCTGATACACATTTCTTACAGCAAATATGTTACTGTATTGCAGAACAAATAACTGATTTTCATATATATTATGTAAAGTTCCTCGCTTCCATTTCTAGGCCATTTATATGAAATGAGATAATTATATATGATATCCAATGATTTTAAATAACAAATTTTATGTACATTAAGAAATAACAAAATTCTATTGAATTGTGGAATTATTTTTCACTATGTAGTATTACACTATAATATATTAGATATATTGAAAAATATTTAATTATCATAAGGATTTTATATCACTTATAAAATTTGAGGCCAGTCATGGCACAGTGGCACAGAGTGTGACTGTAAAATCAACTGGTTGTGGATTCGATCCCAACTCGAGGAGATAAAATATTTACTTACATTTATAGTTTCATTTCCTCGCTCTGGATTTGAGGCAAAGCGTTGAGTTCTGCCATTTAACACGCAATGCTTCCAAAACTCCGCGGAAAGTGGGGAACAAAGTGTCTTAACACTGGGTTAATCTCTGCCTACACTGTGCGCGGGGAACAGCATAAAGCTGATTTAATTTAATTAGATTTTTTATAAAATTTTGTAATCATTAAATTAATTTGAATTAAAAAAATAATAATTGTAGTAGCTTGACACAGTATATCGCAGAAAAGGCATAGGAAAGAACAACCCCCCGCAATATTTTCGAGACATTATATATTGAGAGTCAGAACTCAATTCCACATTTACAATAGCAAAAGCCTAAAGCAATAAATATTAATCAAATCCACAAACATTGTGTTTTCATTTAAGCTCCAATTAAACAACAACTGCCTATTGAACTTGAGTGTCCTTTATAGTTGTTAATAAAAATTGTGCACCCATCTCTATAAATAAAGCTAAAAAAAATTGACTAATAAAAAATGCAATTTTTATAATTTAATAAAAAAAATTAAAATTAAATTAGCTTCACGCTGTATCCCGCACACAGCAGGGTAGGCAGAGGGAACCTAGTGTTAAGACACTCCATTCCCCACTTTCTGCCGAATTCTGGAGGCATTGCGTGTTGAGTCTATAATTTAATAATATACAATTATTAAAAAACTAAATTTATATTTATTTAATTATCGAATGATTCAACATCAATTTGTAAAACAAACAAGAATGTAGATTTGTCTTAATTTAAAATTATACTTTCAAACAAGTCTCAATTGAATATTATTGGCAACAATCATATATTTATCTAGCTTATAACTTTTCCAATCTGTTATGTAATTTGATATTCGTACATGCATATGAACATATATTACACACATTTAATAATCATATATTTGTAAGTGTGAAATAGTTAGCATATACCAAAAGAGAATTATTAACTCTGTGTTTATGCTACTAATGTGCTTATACAAGAGAATACAACAGATTTGTAATTAATAATAATATAAAACTAATTTATATTTTGAAGTTCCTGGTAGTTTTTGAAGTCAAATATGGGTGTTACTTTTTAGTTTACTTCATATACTAATATTATAAAGCAGAAGAGTCTGTTTGGTTGAATGCACCTAATCTGAGCAACTATTGACTCAAACTGAAATAAAAATTGTATTATTTTGTTTATTGAGAAAGGCTATATTACATCATCATATTGTTTTGATGTATTATAACTTAGTGTACCTGCAGTGAAAATTACCTCGAATACTTAGGGTCATATTTATAAATCACTCTTAACTCTAAGGTTGATCTTGAGAGCAATCTCGAGACACCATATTCATTAATAGATTATAATTTATGAATGAAAACAGTATCTCAAGATCAATCTCAGACTTGAGAGTGATATATAAATTCAGACCTTGAATGTGTCCCCAACAACTTAGTTGTTTCCCTTTTATCATGAGGGCAAAGCCGCAGGTAGAATTTAATTTAATTTATGTCTACAATTTCATTATGTGTGAAGTTAAATAACAGTATATGTAACAATGAGTTACTTATAATACTATTGGGTATAACTCTTGCATAACTTATAAGTATATACTACTATTATATTTAGTTAATGTTTTGTTTTGTTTAGACACATTTCTAACGTAAAATGTGATAGATAGAGAGTTACTAGTGTTAAGACACTCCTCTACACAGAAATTTTAAGACATTTTTGAACTAAATGATCTGAATTTTACGAGAGATAGAAAAAATCTCTTAAAGAAGATTAAACATGCAACCATCACATCTACAGTCATTCAATACAGGTTATTAATATTAGTAATAAAGGTAATTATTTGTATTATATTTTTTTATAATACACAATATTTATATAAGCAACGCTATTAATTATTAAAATTTTGCACTCAAGTTTTTATACTGTGAAAACATAATGATGTCTCTTTTTAAAGATAAAAGTGCTTGCTGTGAAATATCTCTTAGCCTTGACCTTTCGAACTTTACTTGCAGGTTGAAATTAGTATAGCTCTTACCAAGATTAATATGAATGTACAGAAATAAGTCATGAAAGCCATTCACGTTGTATGTCATTTTTAATTATATCACTATAAATACATGTATTCCATAAACTGTAAATGCGATGGAAGTAGGTTCTATTCTAACTTGGGGGATGAAAAGTGGAGAATGGAGTGTTTTAAAAATAGATTCTTTCTGCCAACCTTGCTATATGCAGGATACAATGTGCACCTAAAAAATAATATGAACTTATTTTTAGAATCCAGAAGTGGTTAATATTAGAAGTTAAGGGAATTTATGGTAGCCTCTTTTACATTCCTCAACACGCAATGCCTCCAGAATTCGGCAGAAAGTGGGGAACGGAGTGTCTTAACACTAGGTTCCCTCTGCCTACCCTGCTGTGTGCGGGATACAGCGTGAAGCTGATTTTGATTTTTTTTTTTCTCTTTTACATTGGTTTTAATTTTCGAACAATTATAATAAAGGTATAGATAAATAAAATTATTAACTTCTTTAATTATTAATAATCTTCTTAAAATTATACAAATTATATCTTTATTGTGTCTTAAATAAAAAAAAATATTTAAGTAATACTTTTTTAAAACTTCTTTTTTAGTTTTAGTTGTTTTTTCAGTTTTAGTTGTTTTGACGTTTCGAGAAATCCGCTCTCAGTGCTCTCTGACACTCCATCACCTCTCTACATGCCAAATTTCAACTGTCTAAGTCCAGTAGTTGTTTGTGAGTTGTCTGTCAGTCACTCTGTAGACTATAACAAAAGTTTCATACATATAGATATATTATATGCATATTTGTTTTTTATTATTTTTTAATTATCAGCCTGTTGTGTGGCGAAACTCAACGCCGCGCATTCATTACCAGAGCAAGAGAATAAAAATATGAAATATTTCATACCTCCTAGTGGGAATCGAACCCACAACGTCACGTTTGTGCCCCTGCGCTAGGACTGCCTCATATGCACATCTAATACAAATAAATAATGCAATGTAAATATTTTACTAGACCTCAATCCTCGACTTCCAGCAGAATAAGGTATTTCAACAAGTATGTATGAAATATAGTTATATGTTCGTACGTAACTAGTTACGTCTATATAGAAGTTATATAGACAATTATATATACACAGGTACATTAGTATAAGCATGTATTCCTGCACAGTAGATGGAGAATGTTGTCCGAAAACCTACCTATACTACTAACCTAATAATTAATTAGTATCTTTTTAAAATTTTCCATGATATTATATAGTATTTTATTTAATGTAGTAAACGACTGTTAAATCTTAAAGTTTTCTGAAACATTCAATAATATTCAAAATTATATATTTTTTTTAAATCTACTTTTTTTCTATTTCTATAATTTTTCTCATTAAACTGACTTTAAATTTTAATTTATTTTTGAGTATTTTTGCTAAATTGGATAAAGAGTTTCTATTCAAATATACTTCCTACAGTGATCATTAATTAGTCAATAATTTATTAGTTAAATGCTTAATAAGTATTTTATGGAAATTCTCAATACATAATGTTCTATATATATATATATATATATATATATATATATTTGCATGGCCTATGTATATGTATTACTTATAAAATAGGGTTCGAGTTCTTCCAAAAACCTATAAGAATTCTAGATGATTCAAGTACGTCACTACTAAGAGTAGAACATTAAATATGAAGAAATGTCGTCCTATTGTTTTGCTATTGTCATCCATATTGGATTAACCGCAAAATTTTAATGTGAATTATATTACTTGTTGCTAATCCAATATACAACTTATAGTTCATAATACAAAAACGTATATAACATATAGTTTATAATATAATTTTTTTAAATTTTTTAATTATAGTTCATATTACAAAACCTTATAAAATTTTAATTATAGTTCATAATTTTGAAAAGTTATTTACTGTTTGGCATTGCAAAGCCTAGATATTTCTATAGCTCGGCTTTAAACAAAATAGTCTCACCCATTACTAATAACATATTAAATGCCAAAAGAAAACGAACATCCGTTTAACGTCGATGAATATATCCAATATTTATTCATTACGTACAATAAAATTATTTATAAAAAAATACTTAACAATTTTATACAGTGAAATGTTAATATTTTGCACATTATAACATGTTTAAATAACATATTATAACACTTAAATATATATGTTTATATAAATAAAATAAATTCCTATAATTTCAGAGTTGCGATGGCGGTTCCATGTGCTTAGAACTGGCTCTAGAAGGGGAAAGGTTATGTAAGGCGGGGGACTGCAGGGCCGGCGTGGCCTTCTTCCAAGCGGCCATACAAGCTGGTACGGACGACCTGAGAACCCTCAGCGCGATATACAGCCAACTTGGCAACGCGTATTTCTACCTGGGGGACTATAATAAGGCTATGCAGTATCATAAACATGATCTTACTTTGGCTAGGTAAGGAATTGTGATTTTTTTTAGTTTCCCGCTGTGTCCGCATATGGCAGGGTAGGCATAGGAATCTAGTAGACAGTCTGTTTTTCACTTTTCGCCTTTTTGTTTTGTGGCGTAACTCAACGCAGCGGTTTATCTTGTTACCAAAGAATAAATTTGATACAATTTCGAAAACTACTTGTTTTTGTACCCATATATAGAAATCATTGTCCGTTAATAAGTTTAAATATACGCCATCATAAGATTAATATATTTTTTAGGAATTCAAGACATTTTACTTTACAAAACACATCTAAATATCTTTTATGCTGTATTTTCAGAACAATGAACGACAAGCTAGGCGAGGCGAAAGCATCGGGCAATTTGGGTAACACACTAAAAGTGATGGGGAAGTTCAACGAAGCGGTACAGTGCTGTAAACGACATTTGGAGATTTCTCGTTCCTTGGGCGACCGTCTTAGTGAAGGTCGTGCTTTGTATAACCTGGGTAATGTGTTCCATGCCCAGGGGAAGCAGATGGGTAGAGTGGGGCAAAATGATCCTGGCCATTTCCCTCAAGATGTGAGAGAGAGCCTGATGCAGGCTGTGGCTTATTATGAGTAAGTGTTTCGATCTTTTTATTTTTTTATATATTACTATATTGGAAATATTGCTTAAAACTAAATTATAAACTGAAGTTATCGACGCGTAGTTAAACGCCAATCTCATTGCCATGGTGGTGGTTAAAAGTCATTTGGATAGTTCTCGTTCTCTAAGTATTTATTCCATGCGTAGGGTAAGCAGCCTTCCACCGAGTTTTTGAGTAATCGCTTGTTGAGTGGCGGAACTCCAAAGTCACGATTTGCCTCGTTATCACAAAAGGACAGTCAAATATTTAATATTATCACCAGCAGGGAATCGAAGTTACAACCGTCGCGCTTACATTCACATTTTTGTGCCACTGCACCACGCCGACCACAATTCTATATTTTCTTTTATGTTCCAATTTATTCTTATGTACTGATATATCAAAAGACATGCTTAAATTAATTTTAACAGTATACTATTTTCCATCTCCTAGTTTTGTAATTGGGTCACTAACGGAAGGAATATCGTCCCGTCAGATCTCTCAGTTTTATTTGATACCAGTAATTGTTGGGGAACTTTTCAATACTTAATTTATTTGGTCTCGAATAGAATTAAAAAAAAATATCTAAGTTAAATTTTTGTGTTTTTAAGACCTCAAAAATAATTACATTTTTAGCTATACGTAACAATATAAAATGAAAGTAAAAAGCCGTCGTGGCGCAGTGGCTGTAAACGCGACCATTGCAGTTTTGGTTCACCGCCATTCTATATCTCGAAAATTCGGCCGAAAGTGGGCAACGAAGTGTCTTTACACTCCATTCCTACCCCGCCAAATGCAGGATTCAGCGTGAACCAAAAAAATACAAATATTATACCTTTAGGTATGCCATTTTTGTTGAGACTGGTAGCCAAGTGACGTCGCCATCTCAATTTAGGTTGCCTCTCAGAATATTGGGAACATTTTAGCTCTAATTTGTCCGTGGAACTTTGAATAATTGAATTGGAATCTTTATAATAAGAGTGGAACGTTGGTAGTTGAGGCATACTTGCTTAACTATGATGGTTTTTTTTTTCACGCTGTATCCCGTATAGGTAACCAGGTAGGCAGAAGAAACCTGTTATTAAGACACTCTGTGCTTTGCATGTTGCGTTTTGAGTGGCACGGCACTTAACGCCGCGCTTTGTCTTGTTTTCAGAGCGAAAAAATTAAAATAATTCATTCTTGTAAATGGGAATCAAAGCTACAACCGTTGCGTCGTATTTTTATTGATATGCTGTGCCGCTGTGCCACGACGGCATAACGGCCGATGATTGTTTATTATTAATTTAATCATTACATACACGTGGTCTGTAGCTTTTGTTGAATAATTTGATATATTTTGTTTATTCTTCTTCAGCTACTTGCAATTACTTAATGCGACGTATGTTAGCTTACATCTCAATAATAAGATATTAATCAAGTAATATTTCATACCCGATTGCGTCAGAAGGGGTTATGTAGTTCGGATGTTTGTATGTATGTATGCTCATTTCTCAAATAGCTGGACAAACAATATTTCTACTAGCGCAGGGTACTATATTGTTGTACATAGCGACGCTACTAGTTGGGGGGCGTTCAATGTCTATTAGAGCGAGACCTAGAGATTGAAGATATTTATCTAGATTTTCATTGCTTACCACTAAATATCTGTCCTGGTGCAGTATGTATGTGAAAACGATAGTTGTAGGTTCAATACCCTCTCAAAGAAATTATTATATATTAAAATGAGAACGTATGGCTTAGTGGTTAGAGCGCCTGGTTGGTCTCCAGGAAGCGCGGGTTCGAGTCCCGCTACGTTCATATTTTTATACGTTTTCTAAATAAGTAAATAAGTATTTATTGTATATTTTTTAAAATTTACATTTATCAGCAAAGAATGGAGTATCTTGACATTTATTCCGTTATGTCCTTTATGTCCATGCTATATGGATATTCTACTTACATCTAAATATGCTAGCACTCTATCCTGGTTGGCGAATACTTTTTAGCTATTTTCTGCAGTAGTTATAAACATTCAAATATTTGTATTCTTTTCCCGTTGCAATCTGCAGCTACAATCCGCTCTCCGTTTTCCGCCAGAGAGAAAGTGAAAATATTAAATATTTCATTTCCCCTAGTGGTCTAGGCCTATTGTCCTAATATTTGGGTATCTTGATTATGAAACCTAGCTATAATATTACTGATATTATTGATATTTTTCTTATTTTCAGAGAGAATCTCGAGTTAATGCGTAGTTTAGGTGACCGACAAGCAATGGGCCGGGCGTGTGGGAATCTCGGTAACACTTGTTACCTACTAGGCGACTTTACACGAGCTATCAAATACCACACGGAGAGATTGAGGATAGCTCAAGAAGTTGGCGACAGACCGGCGGAGAGACGTGCCAATAGTAATTTGGGAAATTCACATATATTTTTGGGACAATTTGAAAACGCTGCTGAACATTATAAGTGAGTATTTTCTACATTTTTTTTCTCTTTTTCTTAGTGATCGATCACTCAAGTTATGTATTTTTATGTTAATAATGCTGTTTTTAATACTCCATGCCAACAGATGGGGGGTTAAATATTATGTGTTTGTCTATTCGTGTATGTATTATAGTCTGTATGTCTGTGGCATCGTAGCGCAGACATACATACGCATCGCATTTATCATGGGGAGTGTTCTGAAGAACTGTTTAACCTGTTATCTGCCGCCGAATTTTCTAACCGCACAGTACGACATAAGCTGAAATATCATCCACACCACCTGGATACGTGGCAATCCACTACTGTGCGGTTTCGTAGGAACTTCCTTCCACGCACCACGGAACTGTGGAATGGCCTACCCGCGGCAGTGTTTCCAGGTCGATATGACATGGGTACCTTCAAAAAGCGCGTCTATCTCCACCTTAAAGGCCGGCAACGCACCTGTAGCTCCTCTGGTGTTGCACGGGGCCGTGGGCGGCGGTAATCACTTACCATCAGGTGACCCGAACGCTCGTTTGCCTTGTCCTTTTCCATAAAAAAAAAAATACAGACGAATGAACCGATTTTGATTTCGTTTTTTTGTTTGAAATGTGACTTAATCAAGAGTATGTTTAGCCATTCATGAGATTGTTTTATTCAGCTCTTTTCTAGTTGACGAAAGGATGTTTGAATTGCATTTTAATGTATGTTGTATATTATGTATTTTATAATTGGTCTAATTTGAATGAGAAGTGAAAAGCGAATTTGGGTTTAATACCATTTTCATTGAATATTATAAAAGATTTATTATGGCTTATGTTATTTTAAAAATATTTTATTCAACTAACGTTTCAAACCGGCCCTCTTTTGAATATCTAAATCATATATTGCGAAATTTCATTTATTATAACAAAACTTTTCCAATATTAAGTGAATAATACAGGCTAAACGGCAATAGAAGCTTGGCCAGCCTTTACTTTTTGATAGATGCAGGTTCAAGTCCTGCTGCCATAATTTTTTTATAATTCTTATATGCAATTTAAATTATGAGGCCAGTCGTGACGTAGAGATTGTGGGTTCGATTCCCACTCGGAGGAATGAAATATTTAATATTTAATTTCCTCGCTCTGGTAAAAAGATAAAGCGCAGCCTGGAGATTCGCCACTTTACAAGAAATGCTTGAAGAATTCGTCGGAAAGTGGGAAATGTGTCTTAATGGGAACGTAGTGTCTTAAACCTCAGTTTCTTCTGGTTACCCTGCTATGCGCGAGAGTTTATTTTTTTCGTTATATATACGTATAGCTAGCGCTAAGCGAGTGTTTATTAAATTAGTCTTTATTTTTAGCACAGTGAATTTTTGTATTTTTTAATTCCAAAATATTTTGGTTTCTCCGATTTGGTTAGATAAAGTGAACCATTGAGTTATGCGGTGCGCGATATTTATTTTTATCAAATCAAATCAGCTTCACGCTGTATCCCGCACACACCAGAGTAGGCAGAGGGAACCTAGTGTTAAGACACTCCGTTCCCCACTTGCTGCCGAATTCTGGAGGCATTGCGTGTTGAGTGGCAGAACTCAACGCCGCGCTTTGCCTCGACACCAGAGCGAAGAAATGGGAATATAAATTTAATCGAACCCTCAACCAGTCGGTTTTACAGTCGCACTTTGTGCCCCTGCGCCACTGGCCTCTATTATTTTATATATTTATTTTTATGTTTGTATATATATAACGATTAGCTTTTTTGATAAATTACTTACATATTTAGTTGAGGTGAGTTACAGATTCTCGTCAAAAGTCAATTGTTTTTTGATTGTCTGTTTAAATATTTTACGAATGTGTGTAGCTAGCGACCCAAACGCAGATTCACATGCTTTAACTTATTGTTATATAATAAAAAAAATGTACAAAATCTTTAAATAAATTGTAGCCCTTGTAATATAAACCAAATGGTAAATATGTTTAGTATTTTTTTTGTAACAGTGGATCAAACATCCATCCTTAATTCTGATTAAAGTAGGAGGTACAATAAATCTTTGACGCAACGCGATATAACCTTTAAGCAGTGAAACTTCTGATGCAGTTGTGATGTTTATTATTAAATAAAATTAAATCAGCTCCACGCTGTATCTCGCACACAGCAGGGTAGGGTAGGAACCTAGTGTTAAGACACTCCATTCTCCACTTTCCGCCGAGTTCTGATTATTATTTGTGAAAGTTATAATATTGTGTTATATTTAAAATAGTTTAGTTACGCAAAATATTACTTATTGTAGAATGAGGGATGCCGATTTAAATTTATTTCGTGCTTAAAATTATTTAAAGTTACTTATTTTTAACTTAATATTTTCAGCAGTTTTTGTTGGGTTATTTGGCTACGTATGATAATCAAAGATCCGATTCTCGATAAAATGATTGTATACATTCAACTTGCAGGAGTTTTCAGTTTGCTTAGACTGGCAAATTGTGGAAAAAAATATACCCACTGTCATTCAAAGAAAAATTGTAATTTCGTATCTTAATTTAATGTATGGAACTGTCGTCACAAAATTGCCAATGCTTCTATGTCGCAGACAATATTTAAATCTCATTTATGAATTTAATCCATTTTAAGGGTTCTTAAAAAATATATACATCTTTATAAATTAAAAAATAAATACTAAATAAATCAATTTAACCCATACCTTTATATACGCCAACAGACGAACACTCGCGCTGGCGGAAGAACTAGGGGATTCAGCAGTTGAAGCCCAAGCGTGTTATTCCCTGGGAAATACATACACTTTACTAAGAGAATATCGTATAGCGGAAGAGTACCACGCGCGCCATCTCTCCGCCGCGAGGAAGTTGCAAGACAGAGTAGGCGAGGGCAGAGCCTGCTGGTCGCTCGGCAACGCTCACGCGGCTTTGGGGAACCACGAGAAGGCCCTGTATTATGCGAAGGAACATTATAATATTTCTAAGGAGGTGGGTATTTTTATGATTTTTTCTTTTTGGTTTTTTTCTTTCGATTTTTTATCCTGTATTTTCTGAGAAGGTAAGTTTTAACAGCATAGATATTTGAGAATATATATATTCCTTGCATTTAGAATTTGTACCTGTAGTAATGTTATAATATTTCAAAAAATATCAATGTTATACAAAATATTTTTCGAATTTTCACCCTAGAAAACGGAGAATCTTAATACTATGTTCTCTCTGCTATACTATGTATGTAAATATATAGTACCATGCCATTCTGGATCCAGCGTGAAACTATAAAATACCTAAATCTCAAAAAGTAATTAAAAAAATGGGATTATAACCCAAGAAAAAATACTTTTTTTTGGAATATGTTTATATTATTTACATAAAAATATATTAATACTCTGCTAAATAAAGCGCGACAGAAATGATAAAAAAGTGGAGTATTTACTATTCATATATCTTGAGTGAACAGGTCACCAAATAAGTGAACAATAACTCTTTTCTCAACTTATCAAATACTTTACCGGAAAAAAATCCTTTTAAATTTAAAACTAATTCCATATTTTCATTTTAGCTTGGCGATGTGCTCGGCATGGCCACAGCACAAATGAACATAGGGGACCTATGCAAAGTCCTAGGGCTCCCCGTCGACACTGCGCCTTCGCCCCCTCAAGAGAATGTACAAGCTCCTAGAACACCCTTCAACGCTTTACGTGTTAGACGACAGAGTATGGAGCAGTTGTCATTAATACAGGTAATGTTGATCATGGGATACTATATGTACAGGGTGTAGTAGATTCAATTAAAATTTTGGGTGTCTTTGCACTGGAGTCCATAAAAACTACTAAAACATCTTTTTGTGCTTTGCTATTTCGACGAGACAATGTAGAGCATTTGTCCTTAAAACAGGTAAATTCATATTTTTTTCGTCTCCTATCGCATTTATCATGGGGAGTGTTCTGAAGAACTGTTAGACCTGTTACCTGCCGCCGAATTTTCTAACCGCACAGTACGTCATATTCTAAAATATCATCCGCACCACCTGGATATGTGGCAATCCATTACTGTGCGGTTTCGTAGGAACGTCCTTCCACGCGCCACGGAACTGGTCGTGTTTCCAGGTCGATATGACACGGCCACCTTCAAAAAGTGCGTCTATATCCACCTTGTCGGCCGGCAACGCACCTGTAGCTTCTTTGGTGTTGCACGGGGTCGTGGGCGGCGGTAATCACTTGTCATCAGGTGATCGGAACCAACAACGGGAACCTATTCAAGGTCTTAATAGTTTTCTCCAATTTTATAAAATCGACCATATATTGGCATAGATAGACCAAATATACATCAGAACCCAAGGCAATATTGATTGCCTTTTTGAAAAAGTATGACCATAACCAAACCTAGTTGTGCCTATAATTGGTGGGGTGTCAAGAGTATAAAGGATTACTCTACATGTAAATTATATATGTAGGTACTGTGTGTATATAGTCTGTGTTTATCTGAATATGAAATGGTAGTAGATTAGAATAATTAAAGGTTTATTTGCACAAGAGTCCCTAGAAGCTTCTAGAGAGAAGGCTTACTGTAAAGGGTAAAGTTGGATGCTATTGTCTGTATTGGTTGCCTTTTGAAAAATAATAACCATAGGCAGATCTTTTTTTTGTACTTAAAGTCGATGAGTATGTCGATACAGGATGCTATAGTCTGTATAGGTACGGTGTGCATGGAATCGTAGTGGATTCAACTCCAATTTAAGATTTCTTTGCTTTCAAGTTTAGTAACTCTTTATGTGTGCAGAGTATGGAGCAGTTGTTTTTATGTAGGTAAAATTGGTTTAAATTGTTAAGTTTGTAAGTGTTAGTGTCTGCATAATATAGTAATAGGTTCGATTTCCAAGATTTTTAAAAGTTTCTAATTTTTCTAATTCTTCCTCGTCAAATGAACTATCCAACACTCAATCCAGTAGTCCCTGAGATTAGCACGTTCCACTAAACAAACTACAGATTTGATTGATTTGATGATTTGAGATATAACTTAAACAATTGAAACAACGCCAATATCAACAGATAACAATCGAAAGCAAAAAAGTAAAGAAAAAGAAAGAATAGTAGGAACGAAATATAAGAAAAGAATCTAACGGAGACTTTCATGAAATGATTAGTATCATATCAGCTAAATATAAAGGAGTCTCATATTAAATAACTCTGTAAAAGATTTGAACCCACCACCATAGTCTTCGTTGACAATATTTTTAGGTAATGTATTGATCTGTGGTTACGCAGATCAATACAAACAAATACGTTTTAAATCTGAAAGTTTGTGAGGATGGATGTTTGTTTAACTTTTACGTATAAACTACGCAACGGATTTTGATGAAACTTTGCAGTAATATAACTTATACATCAGAATAGTACACATATTACAATTGATATTTAGATTTAACACCGAGAAATTAAGTGTATGTTTGTATAATTTAGCGATATTACAACAATAAATAAAAACAGGCGAAACCACGATCTGGTCGCTAGATTAAGTATAAAAATAAATAAAACTACACTTCCAACAGATAACCCCCGACGGCAAAAAGAAAGAAGAAGAAAGAGAAAGGATAGTAAGAACGGAATCAGAAGAAGAGAATCCCGCGGAGACTTTCATGGAGCTGCTAGTACGTTGTCAGTCAAACAGAATGGACGAACAGAGGGCATCGCTGGACAAGGAGAACATTAGGGCGAAGAAATTACAAAGGTCGAATAGCAGCGGAAATAAGAATATGTGAGTGTTTTTGTTTTTTATAGCAGGGTAGGCAGAAGGAATCTAGTGTTAAGACACTCCGTTTCCATTGAGACAAAGTGTCTTGTTCTCCACTTTCCGCCGAATTCTTGAGGCTTGGCGTGTTGATTGTCGAAACGCCACGTCCACGGCGAGGTTTGCTCCATTACCAGAGCGAAAAAATAAATATATTAAATATTTCAATTCTTCGAGTGGGACTCGAACCTACAACCGTCCCGTTTACAGCTGCAAGCTTGTGCCCCAGCGCCACAAATTTATTACTATTTTTATTTATAGTTTTACATATTACCTCAAAATAATGTTTGATTAATATGCCTTTTGTTTGTCTTCGTGCCACACAAAAAAAAATAACTTTTATTTTACATATGCTTATTAGAATGATAGGTACTCAAGATTTATTATAAATATTGATATAATTGATTATATTTTTTGACTTAAAGATGCAATTGATTTATATTTTTCTTAATATATTAGGCAAAACCAGCTTGACAAATGGACTTGCCATTTTGTATGTACTGAACTACACAGTGAGTTACATCGAAAACGCGTGACGCGATGACCACTCTGTTTCCGTATTTTGAAACTGTGATATCTTCTAAAATATCAATTTTATTCATATGCTATACAAAAGGAAATTTTGATCAACAGAGCGTTTTTATCAGCACCACTTTAAATGAAACTACAGTTTTAACTATTCTATAAAAGCACAGCAAGCAATACATTTTTTTCCCCCAAAAATGAAAAAGTGATTTTTTCAAACAAACTAAATAATAAAATTATCGTTGTAAAATAAAACGTTTGTCAAAAGCGAAGCACACACACATAAACCAATCAAAGGGAAATCGCCGCCTCATTCCGAAATCGAGTCATAGCTATTGGCGGCAAAGTTTAAAGTTGTTTAACATTTAGTAGTATTTTTCTTTCATTCTTCTTCTCTAATACGTTTCGCTGCTGTATAACAGCATCGGTACCAACACTGTATTGTATCAGCAGCAGCAACGCAGCTGTGCTGACGTTTCGCCGTCTCATCAAAGGCTCCGTTAACCCTGTTACCGGCAGCAATACGCCTTTCCACATCCATCACGTATCTGCCATCTTTACTGAACATAATTCTGAATTTCTGCAATGAGCACCGCATCACTGCGTACAGCAGGCAATTCACATTCATGTCACCTACTTTCACTCCCATATCTCTTTGTTTCACTCTTTGGATACAGCTATCCAAATAGAAATTGAACAACCAAGCCTCCCACAACATGAAAGATTGGCATCTCATCTCATCATCTGTCTGGCATTCTTCTTGCTAATATTTTAGCATAAAATTTACTACCCAAGCTAATCAAACTGATAGCCCTATGGTTTGCGCAATCTATCTGTGATCCTTTGCCTTTATACAAAAGCACGATGACCGCACCTCGCCAATCGTCTGGGACCCCCCCTGATTTCCAGCATAAATTGCACAAAAACCAGAACAAGCCCATCATCTCGGCAGTAACTCCATCTGCTCCCGCTGCCTGATCACATTTCAGACTTCGTATTGCATTCTCAACTTCTTTTATACTGATTCCGTCATCAGCTACATCAAGACTTAGCGTTTCGCTGTTACTTGAGACTGAGGCGTCATTACATTCATACTCCTTGTAAAATTCCGCCCATCGCTGCAAAACGCCTGGTTCTTCGTTTAAAATTTCACCGTCCTTCGAGCGAGCAACCTCGAGAAACACTAACTTCTCGCCAGAACAGTTTCGTGTTTTCTCTGAAGTTGTTAGTTAACCTTTCGTCTGTTTCATTCTCTTTCACGCTTCATCTTTATCAGTACTTTCGTTTGGTGCTTTTGCAGTTTATACTTTTTCTTTTTTTATTCCTCTCATACTTTTATCTTTACCTGAGGCTTTATAATCCTGCCATGCTTTCTTCTTTCCTTCTACAGCATCTTGCACTTCATCATCCCACCATTCGTCGCGCTTTTTGCTAAAGCCTCTTTTCCCTTTACCACATACCTCTGTTGCTGCTTCCTTCATGCAATCCCTAAGGTTCTGTCAGCATACTTCAGTATTTTAATTTCCAGATTCGCTGCTGTCTAGCTTCTTGGAAACTCTTTCTTGATATTCCTCTCTAATCGGTGGATCTTGAAACTTCCAGCTTCTTATGCGATAATTAGACTCCAAGCTTGGACACCTTGTGTAGTTGCGCCAAAATAGTTGAAAGAATAAATTAATCGTATGAAGCTTTTATAGAGTAGTTAAAACTGTGGTCTCATTTAAAGTGGTGCTCACAAAAACACTCTGTATATAGATGATGAAGAAGCTTGTCTCGAAATTTAAAAAATATTTTAGTTGAATAGTCGATTTACCGAGGAACGTTATAGATTATATTAAATCATTTTATTCGTTTCGATATAATCTAATAAACATACATAGTCTCTCTACATAGACTCCTAGTTAATTCCATTTGACCATAGTTTTAAAGTTATAGGTTTATCTGCATATAAATTTTCTTGAAACCACTTCCATAAATAAAATGTTTTTTAATCTCAGCAATTTCTCGAGTGACATCGAACTTATATTCGTAGCGTTACATTGATAATATCAATAATAATGTTCATTTTGTGTGCAAAATCTTTAAATCTTCTAATAATGATGTCGATACACGTCAGTCACGATACAGTCTGGCCAATTAGTAAGGTCTAATTGGCCAGACTAAATTCAACCGTTATGGATACAGCACCCACTCGGGATATTTTATATTTTTAATGTATTTTTAGAGATCAGAAACAGTTAAAGTTTTTAAAAAACACAATAAAAACACATGTCGCCTGTATGTTTCTATATTATACGGAAAGAATAAAAAAAATAAATAAATCAGCTTCACGCTGTATCCCGCACACAGCAGGGTAGGCAAAGGGAACCTAGTGTTAAGACACTCCGTTCCCCACTTTCTGCCGAATTCTGGAGGAATTGTGTGTTGAGTGGCAGAACTCAACGCCGCGCTTAGCCTCGACACCAGAGCGAAGAAATGGAAATATAAATTTAAATAAATATTTCATCTCCTCGAGTGGGGATCGAACCCCCAACCAGTCGGTTTTACAGTCACACTTCGTGCTGCTGCACCACGTATATATATATTTCTCTAGGCTTTTGATATTTTTTTGCTGTATCCCACGTGAACAGGGTAGGAAGTGGCAACCTAATATCAACACTTCCGTCCTAAGCACCGCCCAACTTTCGAGAAATTGCGTATTGAGTAGTGGAACTCAAAGTCGTGCTTTGTCTAGCTATTTAATTGCTCGAATGGGAAGTGAAGCATCAATGTCGCGTTAGCCGTCACACGTTGTGCCGCTGCACTACGAGGGACCCTTAAATTGATATAATTTTATAAATAATATTAAAAAAATCATTTTCTATAAAGCCAAACAAATTTGAATAATCAAATAGATATTTTATCTAGCATGCCTTATCCTGAAGACGAAGGAAGAGTGACCCTAGTGTTAAAATACTCCGATCTCTGCTTGTGTTATGTGGCGGAACTCAACGACGTATTTAGTTTTGTCAAACCGGAGAAATGAAAATGATGTTTTTTCCCCTCTCTCGAGTAAATAATTGCCACTAAAAATATTTGGAAACCTTATTGAAAATCGTTGGATTGCACGCTTTGTGTCGTATCAATAACTAGCTTTGTAGTCAAACAATATCAAATCCTACGATTCAGATGTATGCATGTATATGTTTTTGGCGTTGAAATCCGACGACGTTTTTTTACCTAAAGTTTGTTAGTTTTACCTAATTATTTGTATGTAAAACATTATTTTTACCTATTTATATTTCTTTTTATTGGTAAACTTTACTTTGGTTAGGGTTAGGTCGGTACAATATGCGTTATCTTTTCTTACGGAAGTGACAAATAGGCCACTTCCTTTTCTTCCTGTCGTTTAAAGATATTGAATCTAGAATATATTATATTTATCTTATTTTTCCGTAATCACTGTATCATATTAAATATAATAAAAGTTTTCATAACAGACTTAATACTTACTAAACTTTGTTGTCGATCCCAACCTAGGGAATGAAATATTAAACTTTTTTAGCGCTTATCCCGCACTAAACAGGATAGGCAGAGGGAACCTGGAGATCTTGTGTTAAGACACTCCGTTCCCGTTAAGACACTTCCGTTCCCCACTTTCCTTCAAATTCTCGAGACATTGCTTGTTAAGTGGCTGAACGCCGCGCTTTGCTTAGTTACCAGGACGAGGAAAATGAAAATATTAAATATTTCAATTGTTCGACTGGGAATTGAACCTAGAACCTATCGCGTTTATCTTTACACTAATATTATAAAAAAAAAGATTTTGTTTGGTTCGAATTAAAAAATTGTGTTTGTTTTGGATAGACAATTTATCAGGGAAGACTATAAACTAGTTAGTCATTTTACTTTTTTTGCGTTTACCTGCGGTCAGAGCCACCTCGGGCACTTAAAATGACCACATTTTTTTTATTTACATATTTCCACAATATTAAAAATTAAAACAACAAAAACAATAGTCAATGACATAAAAAGCTCGAAATCTTATAATGTCTTCGAAAAAAATCGATGCAACGTAAGTTTAATGTGCGAAACTTTTCGAAAGCAGCTTTCCAAGTTTATATTGGTATTATAAATGTATGCTTGCGAAATAGTCACAGACTTGAATAGATAACAGGCCCTTATGAACATACGCTTCGATACCTCCTAGCTTAATAGTGTTATATAGAGACCATAAGGGCCCCGTGACACGAGGGTGTGACTGCAAACGTGAAAAATAAAAATTGAATATTTTCATTTTCTTCGCTCTGGTAACAAGGCTTTTTCTCGCCTTATCAACTTAAAGCTGGGAATTGAATTCCGCCACTTAACTCTTAACCTAGCATTAAGACACTCCGTTCCCAATTTTCCGCCGAATATTAGAGACGTTACGTGTTGAGTGGCGGAACTCAACGCCGCCCTTTGCCTCGTTAGCAGGACAAGGAAAATTAAAATATGAAATATTTCATTTCTTCAAGTGGGACTCGAACCTGTCGCGTTCACAGTCGCTCGCTTGTAGCCCTGCACCACGACTGGCTTCAAATTTACAAAACATCACTGGATACTTAAATGAAATCCACAAATAGCTTTAAAATGAAATTGTCCAATTAAATACGTAAAAATATGTAAAAAGCTTATTAACTACAACTTACATATTTATCAATTCTCAAACATTATAAACTGTCATCTTACAGAATTTGAAATTCATGGATAGCAAAAAAAGAAAGAAAAATCCACTAATTACCATTATGGACGGAATATCAATTGAGACCTAAATCTAGATCTATTTTAGTAGCCTCCTCCACTTAATGAATTCAAAATTTAAAAGGTTCTCGTCTAAACTGTTGACAGAGCGCGGTGTTTGCGAGGATCACCGTGGCCGAGGGGCGCGTGTTACACCTTTTAAACTTTTTGTATGTCTGCACGTTCCACAATTGCTACGTGATTTTTGCGAAATCTATGGAACTCGGGGATATCAGGGTTGATCTTTGTTTGTAAATAGTATAGATTGTATTGATTGTGTATTGTAAAGCGCGATTTATACAAGTTAACTGACAAATTAATTATGGATTCTAAGGTGTATTTCTTTCTTTTTATTTTTTTTGTTGTTTTTTTGTTTTTTAATTTCACAGATTATATTATGAAATTAGAAGGTATGTTATAGTCAACGCTAACCTATAATACCAATCCAAAAAAATATAGCCTAGCTTACGAATATTTGGGCAACGCGAACCTTCGTACGATACCTACAGTTAGGTGTGGATTTTAACAACCATGCGAGAGAGAGACAGACAGACAGATATGCACTTTAAAACGTCAATAGTATATATAATGTTACTAACCATAACTGAAAATATAGCTATATTATATACTATTGACACCCTCGCGGGTTCGCCAGCTCAAACTACTCTATGGTTTGTTCACTGATCTCTGACACACACACAACCATCGTCCCATTTACAGTCAGACATTGTCCGATACGACTATAGCCTTATTATCCTAATTAGGCAGTATTTTTTACATAGTTGTTGGAGGTTGATAACGGACTGAAATTCCAAATTCTCGTTAATCTTAAATATTTTTGTAAGGTCTTCTTCAGTGTAGAATGAACATATACCTACCTGGGAACCTGCTCGAAAAGATTTTTTCTAAAATTGTCTTTGATTTATTATTTTATGAAGCACTGGCTCTTTTTCTAGTTTTTCACTTTTAGTAAATCATCGCTTTAGTAAATTTTGGAAAAATTAAGCCTCAAATTTAGTTAAGTTCTATTGATTACTTTCTGTAAAGCCATCATAAATGTTACAATAAGATGCATGTTTTTCATAAAATTAAAATTATTTTAATTCCTGAGAAATTCTGAGTTACTAACGCCCAGTCGGATACTTCTTATATCCATATTTAAATGACCAATGCTCAATCAGCTCGAATAAGTGGCTATTAAAAAGTTAGTAGTAAAACTCTTTATAAATTAATGGCAATCGTCGGTGAAGCGTGTCTCTTAATAATAACTATATTTATTTACTATTTACTAAGAAATTGTTTTTATAAACATTATATATTTCAATGTATTAAGATAATGTTTGTTTTCATATAAAGAAATACTGGAAATCGAAATGTCTGGTCTTGTAGACCAGACATTTCGAGTATTTCTTCATATTTTTTTCCTTGATTTCTTTTCCTGGATGCCACATGAAAATGAAAATGGTGAAAGAATGATCAAAAAAATATATTTTACGAGATTGAATGGCAAAAAGATGGCGGGGGACTTCGGTTGACCTTCGATAATACAGTACGTACATAATAGTCATAGTAAATAGGGACCTCTCGAAGGGGATTTATAAAGATGTCGAAGACAGTGCAGCAGAGGGGAAGAGACATTCCGCCTGACTTCTCCGCTAGGGGGAATAAGGCGTGGAGCTTAAAAATAATCGAATTATTCCTAAAGCTAGTCATCCGTTGAAAACACCCACACGTTACTATTTCAACACTACTATGAAAATGCATAATGATCAATCAATTTACTGTAGTCTCAATACTCCAAGAATACGAAATATTATTCAATTACGTATTAGTACCCTCGATTCTCTTTAAGATTTCAATAAAAATGGTTTTTTAAGATTTACTTACTTCTTGTCTTTATAAAGAAAATATGTTTTTATCATAAATGTTTGTATCAATGAAATGAATAACTTTTATTTCCGTTTCGATTGGTAGATAGAATTATTTTTATTTACCAGCGTTGGTTAGAAATAGCAGCGTTCAGTTCCGCCACTACGCAATGTCTAGAATTCTGCCGAAAACTCGAGAGCACAGTGTCTCAACACTAGTTTGCCTTTCCTGATTCAGTTACATAGTAATAATTTTGACATATTTTGATTAATGCGCCTGTTACATAAGTCTGACCGTTAATAATGTCACAAATAAAAAATAAACAAAATATTAGTTTTGAATTTGGGATCTGTCTTTTTATTGAGTTTGTTCATTGTTTTTTCTTATTTTCGCGCCAAAATATTTTAAAATATTTTATGATATTAGATTGGTGTATGTTGAATGGTGATAAAGAGAACCGGATCTCTCTTAGTCAAATATTTGTATACCGGGATATCGATAGGTACACTGAAACCTATGTTTGTGACAGAACAAGATCTGGAGGTCCACGTAGTGTCCGTACGCTTCCCAATTAGTTAACAGAGTACAACGTGGTCATCCTACTTCAGTGACGGTTTTGTGGATTGTTAGCTATGAATTGACCGAGCCATATTTTTTGGGGAAAAAGGTATCAAAACATAGACACATGTATATCAAGATGCCATTTTTAGAAAGTAGTTAAGGCCATTAATAACACCATGGTCAATAACCAAGAATAATCCTTTCAGCTAGACTTGACGCCGGAGGATACAGGAGTACGTTTTTTTCCACTTTTGTGGAGATCTAGCCCATCGAATAGAAACTCGAACCTGCGTTTTTTATTACCGCAGCGGAAAAATGAAAACAATAAATTCCACTGAGTAAAGATTGATCTCACTACCGTAGTGTTTGCAATCCGATGTTGTGTCGTTGCGCTGCCACTGCTTCAACATCTACATACTTACTTCTATACATGTAAATAAAAAAAATAAAACAACTACATATATAAACAAAAGTTATATATAATTCATAAATGCCACCAGTAGTTATTCAATTATCTTTGCGACTCAATTTCTTAGGTTTATTATTTAAATGTCAAATATAATAATCAAAGGAAAATGTGCATCAGCTTCAATCGGAGCCTTCCGTGGCAAATGATAAATAATATACAAATTAGCTTTTTTAATGTGTTTTGATTTTACTGTATTCATATATTTTACCTATGCTGTTGTTACAAAGGTTTTATATATAATGTTTATTTTTTCAACTTCACACTGTATCCCGCGGATATTAGGGTAGGCAGAGGGAACCCAGTGTTAATACACTCCGTTCCTCACGTTCAATTTCCATGGTATTGTGTGCTGAGTGGTGGAACTCAATGCCGCGCTTTGTCTTCTAACCAGAGCGACGAAATAATTCTATGCTTTGAACAGGAATCGTAACCACAACCGCCGCTTTTTTAAAGGCAGGCACTTTGCCGCCGTTTTTTGTCTTTATGAATCTCCCACATTTAATAGAATAAACTTCTTAGTTTATTCTATTAACTTAAGTATTAAGATTTTAAATGAAACTATTTAACCCGATTGATCGCATGTGTTTAGTGTTATACATTTTTGGAACCCCGACGTTTCGAACACTACATTAGTCCGTGGTTTCGTTTTTTTTTTTATTGAGGTAGAATTATAGGAGTTGTATTAGAGTGGACAAAGTTGACTGTACGTGTAAACTATGAGTTGTTTCCGCCATTCCGAATAAGTAGAGACGGAGAATAGTGTGTTTCAACACTAAACTCCAACTGCTTACCTTGCTACATGCGGGATACAGCGTGACAAAAATATTCGTGGTGATTAAAGAACGAAGAGATTAGTATGTCTAATAAAAAAATATCTCACTATTCTATCTAGAAAATAAACAAATACAAGAAAGCTTACAATCCTATTACATGTCACAATAACAACATCATACTATTATATAGATTATACTATAATGCCCATTCTCTTAAGTTATTAGTATTTCAATATATCGGGTGGACTTCCGTTGTGATTAACTAATTTGTCTATTGCCTCACGTAATTCCAGCCCTTGCTTTACATCCCCATGGAGCTTTAAAGCTTAATTGAATTAAAAATGTTCCATACGTGAACGTCTTTTGTAGGCTTGGAATTAAGCTTTGTCAAAAGCTCATGCTCTTAAGCTTCTTTTAGTCAATTACGTATATGAAAGGATAATCGTTATACAAACACTCCGCACGATTGTTTTGCTAACCTACGCTTGAGATATATGTATATAGCTCATATCACGCTGTATCCCGCGCACAGCAGGGTAGGCAGAGGGAACCTAGTGCTTAGACACTCCGTCCCCACCACCAGATATAATTATGAGACTGTAATATACTTATTTATAAATATTTTCGTGCTTTTTTCCGCATAGCTGGTTAGACAGACAGAGAAAACTTAGTGTACAAACACTTCATTCCCCGCTTTACGCTTTAATTTGAGACATCATGTTGAGAGGTGGAACTCTACACCGCGCTTTAATGAACATAATTTAATTATAATCATTGTCTCTGGTCAGGATCGAATCGGCAGACGCGGTGCTTTTCCCTCACGATGGATTCAATAGAAATAATGTACTACAAATATTTAAATTATCTTTCATAATGAATATTTTAAATAAAAATGCTTAAAAGTTCTACATAACGAAAAATCTATATTGCAATATAAAATCTATATCAATCTAAATAAAATAAAAAGTGACGCCGATCCGATTTACTGTTGCTCAACCCATGGCGCTGCATGTAGGTCACCTCTGCCCTGGGTCAGCAAGGAACATCCTAAAAATTGGGTCACTCGTCCTAGGTCAGCGAAATTACTATGCAGGCCATGCTGGGATCAAAACTTTTGTTTATATACTAGATTTTCCTAATTTACATGTCTGCAGCAATTTGTGGGTTATTCAAACATAGTTTTTTTTTAGTATTTACTAGTCGAGGACCTCCTTGGTAGGTGGGACAACATCTGAGTGTTGTAGGGTCGATCCTCACTCGAGGGAATGAATTATTATTTATTAATATTTTCATTGAGATCATCGTGGCCCAGGAGCACAAGGGTGTGACTGTAACGACGGTTGTGGGTTCGATCCCCATCCGAGGAAATGAAACATTTATTTAAATTTATCTTTCCATTTCTTCGCTCTGGTGTCGAGGTAAAGAGCGGCATTGAATTCCGCCACTCAACACGTAATACCTCCCAAATTCAGCGGAAAGTGGGGAACGAAGTGTCTTTAAGACTAGGTTCCCTCTGCCTACCCTGCTGTGTGCGGGATACAGCGTGAAGCTGATTTGATTTTTGATTTAATATTTTCATTTCTTCGCTCTGGCATCGAAGTAAAAGCCCAGTGTTGAGTTCCGCCACTCAATACTCAATGACTTGAAAAATACTGTGATAAGTTTGGAACAGAGTGTCTTAATAGTCCAATCCTTCTGTCTACCCTGCTGTATGCAAAATAGAGTGTGAAGCTAATTTGATTTGATTTTTGTGGCAATGGAATCATTATCCGTCGATACTGTTATACTTAAAAGTTGAATTTCTTAAAGATATTCAAAAATGTTTGTATTATATATAAATGTTTGTATATATAAAAACTAAAAAACTAAACTGCCTTCACGCTTTATCCCCAGCGGGGTATCAGAGAGAACGGAGCGCCAAACGCTACGGTCTCTATATACCTCTTTCGCTTCGTCCACTGTCATCAACCTCTTCATACATGCTCTCCGGGGGGTCCTCATGCTTTTTACGTGACCTCCCTCCGGTATCTTTGATACTGTGTTTTCGAAGGTCAACCGAGGTCTCCCCCTACCTTTCTTACCGCTCACTTTTCCATCATAAATCTTTTTTTACCATTCTTTCATCACTCATTCGTTCGACGTGCCCAAACCAGCTGAGCACGCATATATAAAATTAAAATGTCCTAATAACATTAAAGCTACATGGATTGCTATTACGATTGCAACTGAGAGATCTGGAGCTATAGGTGAACTTGATTTTTTTCACACGTATTCTTGAGGCATTGTGGCGGAACTTAACAATCTTTGCCTTGTTACTAACCTTTAACCTTGCTAAAGCGAAGGATTTCAATATTTAATTCACCCGAGTGAGAATCGAACCCACACGGTCGGTTTACGGTCGCGCGCTTATGCCCCCGCGCTACGACGGCCTCATAAATTTCAATTCTTAAATATTTCCATATAAAAATATGGTCAAAACTGCAGGTAAAAACCTAGTAAAAATATAATAATTTTGTCAGTAGTGCATGATATTTTAATGACACAAATCGATCAACTTATACCAATTATGGGTGGAAATGTTCAATGTGATGGGGCGCCGGTCATGAGATCTGCGAATACGCCCCAGATTCACGCTGTAACCTGCACACAGCAGGGAAGGTATAGGGGACCTAGTGGCTAAGACACTCCGTTATCCACTATCCGCCGAATTCTGGAGGAATTGCATGTTGAGTGGTGGAACTCAACGCCGCGATTTGCTCGACACTAGAGCGAAGAAATGAAAATATAAATTTATATAAATATTTCATTTCCTCGAATGGGGATCGAACACACAACCAGTCGCTTTTACAGTCATACTTCGTGCCCCTGCGCCTTGCGCCACGACTGGCCTCAACTGCGAATACACCCCAATACCCATATTTGACGTGTCGTGCCATAGTTTTAAAGTATAATTATTTACCTAACTACTAAGTAAGTGCTGTTGAGTAAGGGATACTTGGAACTTTTATTTGTTTCTTTAAAGTGGGAAAATAACTGCTAGTTGGCTTTGTTTGTTAGAATCGTTGATATATGCTTGTATTGCTTGTTAAATCTAATTAAACGTTTTTGTAGCTTATCGCTACATTCCGCACAAGGCAGGATAGGCAGAGGAAACCTGGAAATCTTGTGTTAAGACACTCTCTACTTTCCGGGGAATTCTGAAGGCATTGTGTTTGTTTGGGAAATCTCAACGCTGCGCTTTGCCTCCTTACTGGAATGAAGAAATTGAAATAGTAAATATTTCATTTCCTCGAATGGGAATAGAACCCAAAATCAGTCGCGACTGACGACTGACCTCAGGATAGGCAGTAAGAGTATTATACATATTGCTACCATTATCTATCTTTTAAACAAGATAACATAGGTAAAAAAAACATTAAAAATTAAAATTTATCATCATGTAACGAAATAAACACCTCGAGGCTTTTACGGAACTTATATTTCTTTTCAGTACAAAATTCCATTAAGCTTTCAATTGAAAAATACCATTTTTCTTTCTCTTTCGCTCTTCATTTTTCTTTTTCTTTCTCTTTCGCTCCAAGTCTAAAAGCGCATCTCGAATTTTCTCTGGTAATAGTTCTATAAACTTATTTTCAAAAATATTTTAATTAAACAAAGAGGTCTATTACATTTTCATAATAAATTATTACGAATTTGATATTCTAATATAAAATCATAACTATAAATATAAAATCATTACAATCAACTCTTAGTAGTCGTTAAAGTTGGGCGTTATAACAAACAACAGATAATATAATTCATTTTTTTTTTTTTTTTTTTAATGGCTTGATTTTGCGATGACAGGCGCAAAATAATCTGCCAGTGTCACGTATAGTAGAAAAAACACGAATGATATGAAGCAGTAAATTTTGAGTGATATTATGAATTATAGATAAGGTGGTGGATGTACTGGATCAAACACTAAAACAAACAAACAAACGCTATATTAGAAATGTACAAATGAAAATAAATAGTAAAAAAATACACACACATTGAGAACAACTATAACTTAATGTCATTATCTACAATAAACTTTACCAACATTCTAATAAAAGGACTAAAAACTAAAGCTAATATACATTTTACATTAACAGGACGCTGTACATTAAGAGGAAGGATATCATAAAGAGAATAGTTAAGTTTAGAACAATTAAATACAATGTGATCCGTAGAACCTTCCTCCAAACCACACTCACAAATAGAATTATCTTTAACCCTTAATTTAGCTAGATGTAGAGGCGTACACGCGTGGCCTAGGCGTAGTCTACAAATAGTAGATGTTACAGATCTATTGGCGCACCTATATCGAGAGAACCACGGAAAGGTTGGAACTTCCGGTTGGATGGACGCGTAGTATTTACCTTTTATTAATACAGATTTATTCCAAAAAAAATTCCATGAAGATTTTAAATCTGATTTTGACAAAGACAATAGATCTTGGGAATAAATAAAATTATGAGTTACGGGACCAGAGGACGCTGCAGATTTGGCATGGGAATCGACTATGTCATTATCTGTAATACCAGAGTGGCTCGGGATCCATGCCAACGACAAGAGAACCCCTTGTACGTGGCATCGATACAAAGCTTCCCTAATTTTGAACACAAGGTGAAAATTAGATTTGCTACGGAAAGGATTTTGCAACAAAGATTGTAAAGCACTTAAACAATCTGAAAAAATAACAACTTTTTTAAGATTGTGCGACTCTGCAAACAATATGCCTTCTAGCAAAGCAATACATTCGGCAGAAAAAATAGAGGTTTCAGGGGGACACTTAAAACTTAAAATAATTTTGTATTTCGGGATCCAACAGGCAGCCCCAACATTAGAATTATGTGATGACTTAGAAGCATCTGTAAAAATGCCTATATAATCTGGCCAATTTTTAACGAAANTTCACATACTTATTATAATAAGTGTAAAGTATATGAACAGCGTGCGAGTAGAGCGGGACCGAGGCTAGGGCGGTGGGACTTAATTGACTTTTCATTACACGAACGACCCCGACTCAGGTGCGACCGCCCCCGGACGTCGTCCCCGAGCACACCCCGTCGTCGGCCCGCCGAGGGCTCGACCCCGCGTCACACGCACGATCGCACCCGGCCGGTTTGCGCTCTCGGACGACCCACCACGGACCGCGGTGCACGCTAGTATCACGCGAACAATACACGAACACCACACCGTCGAAACTTCATCACTATCTCTTGACTTGCCACCTGCTTGGACGAAACCTTTATTTTTAATTCTTTTCATCATTTCAACTGTACGTTACGCGCACAACGTTCGACAAACATTTATACATGTACATTATTGTTTCACTTTTTCATTCATTTCACGCGAATATAACTAACAATTACTATCTATCTATATGTATGTATTATTTATAAAAAAAAAAAAAAAAAAAACAATCTCTATATTAACTTAAGTACTAAAGTTTAGTTCATCAAAGCTTAGCTTGCCTGCGAATATTTTATAGTATAGGTAAAAAGAATATAAAGTTACAAAAATATATATACGTATAATAAATATTTAGCTTTATGTATATTTTATAAATATCAAATATCAACAATGGTCGTATTTTTTTATTTAAAACAATCAAAAATTCTTTGACGATGATGTCGTAAAAAAATCATATTAGAAGTCATTATAGTTGTCAATCGATTGTGCTTATTAAATCAGTAATCATGTATTTTAAGCGGGCGAAGCCGTGGGCGAGCCGCTAGTTGTATTATATTTACGTTGAAAATAATATAATATATATTACAACAGTTTAAAATAACAATTAAAAAAATATAATATAATGAATAATGCATTATAAAAATATAACAGTAACGCCCAACACTAGTAGTCGTCGTGGAATTTCGTCTGAAACCACCCACAAAGCTGAAGAGGGAGTAAAGCGTTGTTTTTCAAAAACTCATAATGGCAATATGTAAAAAAACCGAGGATCAAAATGGAAGTTTAGAATGTGTTAATTCATAAAAGTTTTGAACATTTTATTGAGCTCAAACGCCCACCCGCACGTTGCCCTGCTATCAAAGTTCTGTACAAAGTGGCACTTCCAGGATATCACACTGGCGATCGCGATGAAGTGCAGTACGGCAATCGAGTCGTGGCCGCTCAAGAAATTAGCTGTATATGGCTGCAAGGAGTTAATTTTTAGAAATCAGAAAACCTAACTTAAGGGCGACCACGATTCGTCAGTCGTACTGTATTAATAACTCTTATGACAAAGAATGGAATAGGAGCTGGGTATTGCTCACAATTTTTCACAAATATAAGAGTTTAAAAACTTTTTTAAACCTTTTAACTTTACAAACTCTTCAAGCGTAAAATCATTAGACGCTACGACTGTATTCAAAATAGAAACAAAAAACAACCTACACATATAGATAAATAATATATGATTTTAAGCGATCTGAGATATGGTTGTATAAACAAAAACCATATCTGAGATCGCCAATACCACGTGACGGCCTTATCTGAAAGATTATCACTAAACATATCGCTCGCCCGTTTCTTCTTCAGTTGAGCACAATACATGCCTTTGTACAGTTTTTGTTAGAATTTTTTTTTTCATATTAATATTTTAGTTTAAAAACGATGTGTTACTTGGTTTTGGGGTGTTTTAATGTAAATTTTTAATTGAAAGTGACAATGTCCCGATCTGAAAAAAGGTGATTTTGTTTTTTAATATGTTATTGTTAGTTAGATCGTCTTTTTTGTACTGAAACTATATTATATGTATATAATATAGTAAGAGATTTCAGTATCAGTATTGAGTGTGCATTGTGACGCCGTTGTGAAGTGTCTAATCGATTTTGATGCTGACGATTGTTTGCTTGTTGAATTTTTAAGTATTTAACAAAATAAAATTTACCTTTTCCTTGTCTGGTGAGACAAAGTACGGCGTTGAGCTCCGGAACGAGCTAGTAAATAGGGTAAGGATGTCATTCGTATTCTCTTTTATAAAAAAAATTGTCATATATATTAATGTATAGCTACTTTTGAGTGCCTACGTTTACCTTGTGGCCATCACAATATCTTATTATCTAACAATATAAGTGACGTATCAATTATTCTTTAGGAAAATTTATGTGATTATGTAAAACTTATGGATAATTTACATTTTTTATATATACCTATACCTACTTATTACATTTAGGTTTATATAACAAAATAATGAATTCATTATTGCAAATTATATTGTAGCTCCGGTATCATTTATTAAAAAAAAATCTCTCTAGTCCTTGTAACGTACAAGAATTATTTGTCTTCGTAATGTAAAAATTTTACAAACATAAATACTTTATAAAACTAAGTAACTAAAAATCGCTACAAAACAATTATAGAAAATTTTAAAAAAATGATATATTCCCTTCGTAGAATCATTAGCTGTATGTACGTTTTGTGAATTCGAAAATAAAATATAGGATTCTACTAAAGTACTGTGATTAAATTTCTGATTAACAATTTTCTAGCAACAATGAGACAGTATTTTTATTTATATTTATATATAAAAAAGATAATTGATTGCTTATTGAAATATCAATTAATATTCGATAAACAAAATAAAACAGTTTAATTTTTTTTTATTAGCTAAAAACGTATTTTGACTAAATTAAGGTTATATATTTTTGCCTCTAGAAGTATAGAAGTATGGATTACTATTACTACTATATAATTTTAGAGTTAACTAAACCTATTTAATTATCTGTTTAACGATTTATTTTCAGGAATTTATTATTATTAAACTAGTAAATAAGTATTAAACTTATATAATTCCATACTAATAAATTCCTTTCAAAAAACTGTTAAACCGATAAATAATATTGCATAATATTCTTAAATCTACTCAACTCTTAATATCTCAACTTTTAATGGTTTGCATTAGAAAATTAGATGACGAATAGAAAATTCGTCGAAATTATTACATTGTTAGAAATCTTTGTCTTTTTTACCTATATCTATCTATTATACTTTTTACCTTTTTTATGAGTTTGCTAACAATAAAGAATATTTTCTAGTCAAACAGACTTTTTCTATAGTAAACACCAGTTGAATGAGCTTTCGCTACGGGTACGCTTCGTAGAGGCACTACGGTGAACGCTACGAGACCTGTTGCTCTGTTGATACATTACTCTCGCCGGGATTTTTTAGTGCCCGTAATGGCGCAGCTGTACAGCATCCGACTGTACTGACTGCTTTGGGTTCGATTCCCACTCGGCCGATTTTTTTTTCACTTTCTCTCTCTGGTAACAAGAGTAGCGTTGAGTTCAGCCACACAAGCCGAAAATTAGGTGGAAAACAGAGAAAGGAGTTTCTTATCACTAGATTCAGATTAGTAGACTTAAACTATTTTTAAAGAAGTTAGTCATTAAAAATAGTTTATTTTTCTAAGGCAAATCAGTCCGCTAAAACTAGTTGTGATCTAAGTAAATCGTACTGTATAAGAAATGCACATACTTTATGAACTACCCTTATTACAGTCATTATAAGCAAATGTCAGAAGTAATTTGATATGTGGGGACCCATATATACGTAGGCCTTAATTGACGACGTGCACTTCTAGTCCTGCCATCGACACGACGGTCTCTTACTCTCGTCTTCTCGGTCTTTACTTGGAATTAAAAAGAAATCAAAATTATGTTCATCATCCTATTCGGTGTATCTTTGATTTTTGTTTTTTTGTTGTGTATTTGCTTGATGTGAGTATATATATTTATATTTTTTCAGACTATAGAGAATGTATAAGGATAATTCTGATACTGATGTTTTTCTTTTTTAATGAGCAATGTTACACCACACGCTGTTAACGTTTGTGCCTTTTCTGCTTCTGATCTGTTATTAATCCCATTGTTTAGTAAAAAATAGTATTCCGGATAGCAACAGTATTTGAACTTCTAAATCTTGTTCTATAGTGAATTAAACAATGATTCCAGTCCATTGCAGCATCACCTTATGCACAGAGAGGTAGCATAACCACACTGGGTTACATGAGCTTTTGTGTCGCTTGATGTTTAGCAAGGTCAAGGGCTATCGAAAATATAGTGATGTAGCTGCTGTTGTTTTCATAATTTTCAAAGGCGTTGTTTTTGATTTATCCTCAATTTTGTCAAAATTTCCTTTGATCTGCAACTTGTCGATAAAACATTTATATATTTTTTTAACAAAGCAGGTAAAATATATGTATACGAAGTATATCAAAAGTTACTGCAACATATTTTGAAAATCTCGCTTTTTTTCCATTTTAAGTCAACGAGTTAAGCTTCGCTATCGTTATCAAGAAATCATTTTTTTCCGGAATACGTTCAATATCAATATTTCAAATTAAAACAACCTGAACAGATCGAATTACTTTTTTTAACAAACGAATTGTATTTAGAATTAGGTATCGAGGAGCTGAAAGGCAAGTTCAACTCGTGTAAATATAAGTAGAAGAAAGCTTAGCTTGGGCTTAGTTCGCCAAAATATACGTCTTTCTATTTGTTTGTGTAAGTATAACCGCGCTTTATCAGACCAGACTGGAAAAAGGTCAATAATTTGAAATGACACCGTTACTTCGAATTAAATCGAACCCAGAACCGATCACGCTTAAAGCAAAGAGTTCTCAAGTTGAACTATATCATGTCAGTAAATGATAATGATTTATTGAATTTGAAATTATGCTTAATTAAATCGAAAATTTGTAGTAATAACTGCGTGTCCCAATTTTGCCCTGTAAAGATCCTGAGACGCGCTTATACATTTATTAGTTCGCCTTAACACATCGAGCTTGTATGGCGTCACACATCTCATTGTTACCGGAAGTGCTTTTAAACGTATTCGCTACACTTGTAGAAACCATGTTAACACTGTATTTCATATAATCTATGCATATAATAAAATTGTAACTAATATCTGACTGTCTGTCTGGAAGATATGTGAGAAAATTTATCCTTGGGTACATTTATTAATATAATTGAACTAATAACGACTATTTTTTAATTGTTTGTTGTTTGTCTTTTTTATGCTGAACTCAGATGATTATATTTAAATTATTTTCTCTTACCTGCTTCTTGGCAACAAAGCGCGGCGTTGAGTTCCACCACTCAAACACATCGCATCGCTTATTGCTGACCAATTGCCGATTCACTCGCTATAATGATAATTAAATAATTGTTTTTAAAGGACGATGTACTTTATTGTTTTATACCCAGAGATATAATAATGAAACTTTTTATTGTACCTACAAAGATAAAAAATGTATTTATTAACCTTCGATATGAACTCATAACATTAATTTCTATTATATTTACTACGTGAATGAGCTACTGCGACTGAGCTACTGCGACTTTAAAACTCCATCACTCTGGAACGCGCTTAAAAAAATACTGTTTTTGGCAACAAACGATACAAAAAAAATGTAGTATAGTTATTTTTGTATAATAGTTAGACTGAACTCCTAACCTGTGTCGAACACGTCAGACATGCCTCGATTTTAATTTATGACGACAAACTATTCCTGTACTAGGAAATGCAACTTTATCCATATTTCCATGAGTTCGTATTTATTTTATAAACGTCCACCTTTACCTTAACCTTATTTTAACGTAATCCCGATTTCCAGTAACTTCCTTTTAAACACATTACATGTACAGTATGTGGGTAGTTTTGAAGTGTTCACTTAAATAATAAATATTGAAAATAAAATGTTTATAAAGATGGGTTTAACGATGAGTATGTTTTTACTTACCTTTGAAAATTTTTATGAACGTTAAGTATTTTTGTTGCGCAGTCGTGGAGTATGGCTAGTGTTGATTCATTGGTTGTGGATTCAAAGCAGGATCATGGTGGGTTCTGCGCTACGACGGTCTGACATTATATTCATTTTACTCCAAAGAGGCCAGTCGTGGCGCAGGGGCACAAAGTGTGACTGTAAAATTGACTGGTTGTGAGCTCGATCCTCACTCGAGGAAATAAATGAAATATTTATTTCCATTTCTTCGCTCTGGTGTCGGGGCAAAGCGCGGCGTTGAGTTCGGCCACTCAACAGGCAATGCCTTCAAAAGTCGGTGAAAAATGGGAAATGGAGTGTTTTACCACTAGGATCCTTCTGCCTACTCTGCTGTGTGCAGGATACAGCGTGAAGCTAATAATAAAAATACTCCATATATTGTTGCAACCATATAGTTTAGTGATATAAATGGCTACTCAATTTTCAATAAAGCTAATTGAAATTGAAACACCTGGCAATCACAAAAGTAAGGTCACGTGATTTTTTAATAATTTTTATTTTAATCCGTGTGGCAAAAACTTTATACTCGTGTTTGTGAAAATTATGCGGACCGGGCATACAATTTGGCGCAGCTATAGTTTATATAGAGAAGGAGTGCACAGTCAATATAAATTAAATAAATAACATAAGTAATAAATAACATATTAATGATTGATAGGAGTAATTTCTAAACAAAAATTAATGATATTCCATTAAAAACACAAATGTGAAATGAGAGCCAAGTTAAATATTAAGTAATGTGTTGCTCTCGCTCGATAACATTAAATATCAACCTAATAGTCCAATACATGGTGGAAGTACCCTAACCGGCAAATATATTATAATAAAGTCTGTACTTGATAAAAAGTCAAATAATCGGATCCCGTCCGCTTGCGCTACGACGGTTTCGAACATGATTATATTTGAAAAAAAAAACATTTTTCCTATCTGTATAGACATGACAGAAATATTTCTAAACCTAACAGAAAGTGAATAACGGAGTGTTTTAACACTGAATCTATGACCGTTTGTTTATCTACATACAATCTTCTTTTATTCATTCTAACATACTCTTATATAAAAAATGGACACTAAATAAAAAAAACTAATGGCGGACTTTGAGCTTAGCCGAACCGTACCCGTGCCGTGTGATTCCGGCGTAGAATAGGATCATCCTGGTACTGGTGGTGTCGTAAGAGGCGACTAAAGTACGTGTGGTAGAGTCACGTCGCCAGCAATGGCATTTAAAACCGGCGTTAAGTAGTGGCTTTATGCCACTGCGTTTCGCATCAGGTAAAGCCGGGCTCCGGCGCCCAACCCACCTTGTCGGCCGGCAACGCACCTGTAGCTCCTCTGGTGTTGTACGGGGTCGTGGGCGGCGGTAATCACTTACCATCAGATGACCCGAACGCTCGTTTGCCTTGTCTTTTCCATAAAAAAAAATAAATCGACGTACGTTCATATGCGTGCCACCAGTTCATATGCGTGACAACATATCATCTAAAATTCTCCTTATTTTATAATTATCGAAATTTAACTGCAGCGAGTAACTCACGCGTGATCGCAAATTTACATACTATGTTAATTAACTTATAAAATATAATATATAGAAATAATTTTTATAGAGCAAATAATTTACATACAATCACAGTTTTGAATGCGGACGAGTGATTTTGTAATTTTAATCCTTTTATTAGGTTCCTTAAACCAGACGTGAACAACTTCCACCATCTTCACTTGTTTTGAATTGAAGATCACAAAAAGTGAATTAAAGAGAGTATTTGTTTGAACGCACTAATATTGTTGCCTACTGGTTGACTACTGGTTCAAATTATTTTTGTGTTGGATGCTCAATCGATCGAGGAAGGCTTTAAGCCTATATCCTTTCCTATTGATTATGAAAGTTATTTACGTATCGTAGTACTGTATCATGTTAATTGTTTTCATATAACATACTCTGCCTGCGGTCAAAGTCACTTCGTACTTTAAATGTATGTATCATACACAAATTTAATTATTTTCAAAGAAAAATCAAATAAATCACCTTCACGCTGTATCCCGCACACAGCAGGGTAGGCAGAGAGAATTTGTGTTAAAACACTCCGTTCCCCACTTTCTGCCGAATTCTGGAGGCATTGCGTGTTGAGTGACAGACTCAACGCCGCGCTTAACCTCAACACCAAAATATAAATTTTTAAGTAAATATTTCATCTCCTCGAGTGGGGATCGAACCCACAACCAGTCGGTTTTACAGTCACACCTCGTGCCGCTGCGCCACGACTAGCCTTATTTCACGAGTAGTAATAGCTACGAACAAAATAAGCCGAGCTATTTACATTTTATTATAATAATTTTTATCGAAGAAATTGCGTCAATAATATGGTTTATAGATAAAAATTTCTATTTTAATTTTATCGAGGCCAGGTTTATAAATAATTTTGAAGGGCGTGCAGCTCGAGGGCGGTGCAGGAAGTGCGCTACTATCCTGGACTCTCGTTGGAAAGTCTTAACTTAATCAGTTTATTATATTATATTTTTAACTCGTTAATTTTATAGCAAGTCGTTAAATATTTTTTTAACTGTAAACAGCCACAGTTGTTAAGTTTTTTAACTGTAACAGCTAAACTGTCTTTTTTAAAATTAGTAGGACAGCTTCACACTTTTCACAGCGTGTCAGGATAGGATCCGTTTCTTACTTCGTCCAATTTTAAATACCAACGTCAGATCTTTTAAATTTACTTCTTATGCTTTTGAGTTGTATTAAAAAAAAAGAAAAGTTATCGCCAATCTGTTCATTAATGTAAAATAAATCGCTTGATATACAAATCTAATGCTTTCCTTTTTTACAATCACACACAAACAAACTTTTATTACAATATGATTTCACTTTCGTGAGACGTCTCCTAGCAACTCGAATATCCGAAACTTTTTGTACACAAATAGAGTTTTTCAGAAGAAATATATATTTCAATATTATATGTTGTATGTAAATATGAGAAACTAAACCTATAAAAATACTAATAGCATTGCATTATAGGTGAAAAGTGATAAAAGCAGCTTCACGCTCTTTCCCGCAGCGGAGTAAGAGAACCTAGGGCTTAAAACACTTCATTACCCGCGCATCGCCTAATTTTTAAGATATTACATGGTCAATTGAACTGAATGGTGAAACTGTTGAATTATATTCAGATTTAGAGGTGTTGGGCAGGAGGGTACAACCGTGCTAAGTATCTGGGAATGCATAACGTCATTTCTAATACTATTCCCAAGAAAATATAAAAAAATAGCTTTATAATATAACGAAAGCTAGGCACTATTTTTTGCATCTTATTTACCTAATAAATATTATAAAATAAATAAATCATCAGCTTTCGTCTCCCCATTTGTTACTTGAATGAATAAATTATTCGTTTTGTCTAATTAAGACGCGTGTATTTTATATATACACATGTACGTATATATATTTTTATAATATATATAATGAGGGAACATCTCTAAAATTGGGCAATGTATTTCCAAATTTGAAAACAGAGTGTTTTAACACAAGCTTCTTTGTGTCCAATCTTTCACATTTAATATTTCAATTATATACCAGAACAACATTAGGTTTTTAAATATAAATTTTGAAGAAAAAAACAATATCACAAACATATATTTGTATATATTATATATACAAATATATTGGCCTAAAATATTAATTAACATAAGGAAACACAATTTAAAACATCACGTGTTTTAAATATCGTTTAAAATCTTACTATAGATTAAACTCATATATAATATATTTATTTACCATTTTTATAAAAACAATCGATATTACAAATGTATATTTAGAATTAAAAATCAACATTTCCACAAAAAAATAACAAATTAATAGTTAATACCGCGAAAATGAAGCTACATATCAAAAAATCCATATTATAACCAAATAACAGTAGGGAGGTACAGGGGGGGCTACAGGGACTGCGTCCCTCTCGCCTGCAACACCGCTAGGCTTCCTAGGTGTTGAGCTAGACCCACTCCTGCATCGTCACACAACCAGCACGGTTGCATTTGTCGCTCATAAAAAATATTACTAAGTTTCAACCCTTAATATGGGATCGGGATTATTAATTTTGATGAAGAGATATCATAATTATAAAAAGGAGAAGAACAGGGCGAGGCAAGAGCGGATACGTAAGCAGAAATTTTTTGATGGCCTCCTAAACAAGTGAGTTTTTTTTTCAGAATTAGGTTTTAATTTTTTAATTTTTTTTTGTATATAAAAAGAGGTTGCGAATGTTTTTTTTTATTAGCGTTGTGAACTTTCAAATAGCCCGCCAAAGCTTTTCTTGCTTTATTTAATTAATTGATGGTTTGAAGTTTTGATATTAATATAAGTGTCGAAGATTGTTTTTTACATTATACTATTTTGAAATATATTATTTATTTATGTGTTGTCTTTTTTGAAGCCGGTCGTGGCGCAGCGGCACGAGGTGTGACTGCAAAACCGACTGATTGTGGGTTCGATCCCCACTCGAGNGACTGTAAAACCGACTGGTTGTGGGTTCTATCCCCACTCGAGGAGATGAAATATTTATTTAAATTTATATTTCCATTTCTTCGCTCTGGTGTCGAGGTTCAGCGCGGTGTTGAGTTCTGCCAGTCAACACACAATGCCTCTAAAATTCGGCATAAAGTGGGGAACGGAGTGTCTTAACACTAGGTTCCCTCTGCCTACCCTGCTGTGTGCGGGATACAGCGTGAAGCTGATTATTATTATTAAAGTCCATATTTTTATTAAGTTTATCTGAACGAGTGAGCTTTTTAAACTAAACGAATGAGTTTTAGAAATGCCTTTGAAGTACATAATTTTAATAATTAATCTGACCGCATAAAAGGTGGATTTTGTGATACTTTACAAATTATTATAATATGTATATATACACTTTTAAAGTGTATAAAACTACTAAGTTGAACACTCATTATATTATTTAATTAAAAAAATCAGCTTCACGCTGTATCCCGCACACAGCAGGGAAGGCAGGGAGAACCAGTGTTAAGACACTCCGTTCCTCACTTTTCGCCGTATTTTGGAGGCATTGCGAGTTGAGTGACAAAATATATTATTTATTATATGTAATAATAAATATTACATTAAGTGAAAAGTTTAAATTGTTCAATATATTAAAAATTATCATTAGAAATATATCGCTAAATCATATTTTTTTTCGTAATAATTTGTCGCTTCGTTTCGCGACTGTATTTTATATAATGATGTCTGTATATTGAGGCTGTTTTGGCGCAGAGCCACAAGCGTGCGATCGTAAAAGCGGAGATCGTGGATTCGATTCCTCCTCGAGGGAATGAAGTAAATAAAAACCTTTTTACCTCTTTTCTCTTTGAATTCTGCGGAAAGTGGGAAGTAAAAAAAAGTTAAAAACTATTAGCTTAATTTATTATTAATAAATATTATTATTATTATAGTATATAGATATTTTAAATTAAGCAATTTTAAGCAAATAGTAATATTATTAAACTTATAACTATATTAGGCCAGTCGTGGCGCAGCGGCACAAAGTGTGACTGTAAAACCGACTGGTTGTGGGTTCGATCCCCACCCGAGGAAATGAAATATTTACTTAAGTTTATATTTCCATTTCTTCGCTCTGGTGTCGAGGATAAAGCGCGGCGTTGAATTCTGCCACTCAACACGCAATGCTTCCAGAATCCGGCAGAAAGTAGGGAACGGAGTGTCTTAACACTAGGTTCCCTCTGCCTACCCTGCTCTGTGCGGGATACAGCGTGATTACAGCTGATTTATTTGATTTTTTTTATAACTATATTAACCATAAGTAATATTTAAATTTAGCATTTTTATATTTTAGCAGTAAATTGATCTAATTCCAGTGTAGTATTTAAATAAAAAGCCAAAATTTTTTTAGAGAAATTGCGTGTGAGTGACTTAATAAGTGAAAATTGAACCCAAAGCCATCGCGTTTACAATCAGACGTTGCCCCCATTGCGCCACGATGGTCTCACTAAAATATATTTAACATCAGTATCTTATATCTAACAGTATTAAACCACATATAAAACAACCAGCCAAGAGCGAGTCGGACTAGGCTATGAAACATTTATTACCACCTCCACCATTATATTATTCTTGACATACGTTTTTAACTGACTTCAAAAAAGAGGAGATTCGTTGAATTCTATAATCTGATTTTTTTTAGCAATTTTCCATTCCGTAGTTCAGAAGTTAAAGGGAATATTTTTTACATTTTTAAAGTGTTATTCCAAACTTAGGAAAGAAAAATACTTTTTAGAAAACTTAATAATTTGTACGTAGCGGAATTTGAACCCGCGCCTCTTGAAAACCGTCCAAGCGCTCTGATCAACTAAACCATTCGTTCTCATCGGGCTATGTTGAAATTCTTATATGCTTGTCATAACTTATTTTTGCTGCTAGCATCTCTGTAGGGAGATTTTTTGTAACAAGTCCATATGTTCATGAAAATTTGATATTGTAATTTAATATCACTTTAAATCAGTGGTTCCCAACCAGTGGTCCGCGGACCACCAGTGGTCCCCAGAAGCCTAAATATGGTCCGCGAACGATTTTAATTTTATGACTGGGGATGGTGAGGCGAAGTTTCTGTTTAATTATCACAGTAATTTTTTATTATACATACCTACATGCATAGTGGTCCCTGCTACCAAGAATGATATAAAAGTGGTCAAGAAAAGGTTGGGAACCCCTGCTTTAAATACAATAGAACAGATTGTTTTATCTTTTCAACTTTCATATGAGTATCAGACAAACGGATTTTTCTAGAATAAGACAACTAACTACACTTGTGTTAAATATTTCATTTAAAATTAAAAACCTATTGTTTATTTGTTCTTGTATTAATTAGTTTCTCTTTTCTTTATGAAAAGCGTTTCGCGTTACAGGTGGTGGGTGGAAAGGTAGTGACTCTCTACTCACTATGCAATATGTTATAGGTAACGACTCGTATCTTAATTTTATATGTATTAAATTAAAGGTACCCTGTTATCCCCTACAGTGGCCTTTGCCCTTTAGCGACTTTGCACCTTGGTTAGCAGTAGTGTTACTCTAGTTCTATATTAAAACTGCAATGTTTGTTTAGATGTATATTAATATTATTTATGTGTAACTGTATACATTTGCGAGAGAAATGTCTCAAAGCTACGCTCCCTCACAAGAGTTGGTTTTGTCAACACAAAATGAAGCTTCTGTCATTATTATACAAAATGGCGGATGTTATAAAATGGCGACTGACTTTCTTCAGCCAATCGTGGCGCAGAGACTGTGTGTATTGAGTGAGACGCGACTGGTTGTTGGTTCGATCCCCACTCGAGGAAATGTTTTTTTATTTAAATATATATTTTCATTTCTTCGCTCTGGTCTCGCCACTGAACACGTAATGTCTCTTGAATTCGGAGGAAAGTGGGGAAACGGAGTATCTTAACACTAGGTTCCCTCTGCCCACTCTGTTGTGTGCGGGATACAGTGTGAAGTTTCTAACTTCAGCTTGACTAACTTTTTTGCCGTTTTTAATTATTATTGATATGTCTTATAGCGACAGTCTTATCAGCTTATAGTTGACAAGTGTAAATATTATAGGCAAAAAAATTAACGCATTTTTAGAAATTTATGTAGCGACATGGAACGAATACTTAGAAGAAAACTTATATTTTTAAGAAAATATCAATACTTATAATATTTAATGGCTCTAAAGGTTATAAACATATTTTGAAGCTTAGTATAAAAAATCCACGTGCTTAAGAATTGATAATTATCTTCTGAACCGTAGACGTTACCAGGAAAATGAACTTGTAGTCTTCTGTAATAATTGGTTGTCAGATCAAACGGGCAAAGGCAACTTTGTGTGGCAACTAACTTTAATAGGATGTTTCATTTATATATTGAGTTATTATAAATACACTATCAGACATCCCTTGTTGTAAGTACTATGGGATCTCCACACGACAATGAATTATTTTTACTAAATGTCTCGATATAAAGAGGAAAAAACTGAATGGAGTGTCTTGTAGTGACAAGACACTTTGTTCTCTACTTTTCGTTCTTTCCAACGGCTAAACGGCATTAAGCGTGAAGCTGAAAAAAATTTAATAAATATCGAATCTTCTTTACTAATAAATCTTGTTTACTACGTTTTTTATTTGGATCTTTGCGTTAAAGTCTTGCAATTGAAGCTACCCTCCAAATACTTGCACACAAATCTCTTTATATGAAGCTATAATTGAGCTGATAGACGTTAAAAATTATTAAGCACATCTGCAAGTTAGTTGGACATTTTTGGATAAATTTACGTCGGCCTAGAGTATAAACCTACAAAACATTCGGGGAAATGAAATATTTATTATTTTCACTTCTTGGCTCTGGTGTCGAGACAAACCGCAGCGTTTAGCTTCGTCACTCAACACGCAATGCCTCCAGAATTCGGCGGAAAATAAAGAACGGAGTGTCTTAAGACTAGGTTCCCTCTGCCTACTTTACCAAAGATGATTTATTATTGTTTATTTTACTATTTCTCCTGCTGCTTCATAGGCTGTTAGCAGATTTATACTCATTGATAAAAGTCGTATTCGTCGTATTACGCATTTGTTTTTTTTTTGTTGTATTGCTTATGATTTATTTTTTAAAAGTTATTAAAGGAATATGTATTATATTATCATAATTATATGCATATTCTTTTACAAAATACGTAATGATTGTCGCGGCCATTATCACACACTAAGTTGTCAGACGGTTGTGGGTTTGGCTCGAGGTAATAAATTCGATTAATTTTCATTTTCCTGCTATAGTAGAAGCGCGGCGTTGAGATCCGCCACACGATGGTCGTGATGGTCGCGATCATAGTATTATAGTATCTGCTTAAATAATTGAGGTTCCAATCGAATATTATGTGAACTTTGAAATTAAGACGTAAAAAAATTTGAATATTTATCTATGTATTAATCTATTCATAACATATAATAGAGACATATTTCGAAAGACTGTTTAGATATCTGTCGGGTCTTCCTCAGCAGGACCGCCTTCCGAGCCAATAGTAGCTTCCTGCGGAACTGACAAATAAGTCATTTTCATATAATATTCAAAAGTGCCTTAAATGATCTAATTGAGTAAAGTATATTTTGATTTTGCTTGCTCACTAACTTGTGAACCAAAAGTTTTATTTTATTTTTATTTTTATTTAATAGTTACGGTACTGTCAATCAATGGTTGATTCTATTAATTTATATATAGAATTTTAATGTAATATTGAATGAAACCTTGTCTTGTCAATATTTTATTTTTAGATTTTCTGTATCAATATTAAAATTGATGTGATACTAGTAAGGTATCGTAGCGGACAATGGTCAACATGTCCCTCAGTACAGAACATAGTTAATCTTCTGTGCTATAGAAGCTTAGGTTTAAATATTGAAATTAAATAAATGATTTAACTAATCGTGTTTGGGTACTATATCTATCTAAACAGTATCACTTGAAACCTTAGCTCTTTCTCTCTCTCTCTCTCTCTCTCTGAATTTGATGATATAATTTATATATTAATAGAAAATAATTTAAATGTCTGTCTTAGCTAACTGAATAGTTATTTTTAATTATTATGTTTCGTCAATATTTTATTATTAATAAATCATTTAGCACATTAAATTTCAGTACGTATGGGGAACTTTGAAGGGCGGACGTGTCAGTGCTGTGGGCGGTTTCTATACAGATTTGATTAGCGTTTGGGTAGCGTCTATTAGTATGCAGTGTTGAATGTGTGTTGTTGGACTTCATTTCATATTAAACAAATATTTCTAGGTCAACACTTGTTTTGTTGTTTGTACTTCTTAGTTGGGAAAATTAATTATTGTAGATTAGGTTTGTTGTTGAGTTTCGCACGATGATAGGCGGTGTGTGGGGAACGGAGTGTCTTATCAGTAGGTTCCCTCTGCCTCTGCTATATGCGGGATACAGCGTGAAGCAAAAACATGATAGGCTTAGGCGTGATCATTAAGTAAGGACACAGGTACGTTAAAGACAATCGTCATCCCTTTAAATACTATTTATGGCAGCTATTTATGTTTATAATGCCCATAGATTTTATTGCAGCCTAGTTAAATGTGGGTCAGCGTTAAATTGAACACCGCAACTGAACACTCAATATCTTTCAATTGGTTAGAAATTGAAGAACGGAATGTCATCAGAACGGACCGAAACTAGGTCCTGCGGTAACATATACCGGAAATTGTGAGAGACGCGTCAAGATAAATTTGGCAGGTTTTAACAAAAAGACACGTGCGACATGTTGCTGCTAATAATAATTAGAATTTGTGTCTAACAAATTTAAATAAATATTTTAAGGTGAAGTGGTGGGGTTCATGTCCAAATTATAAGCTCTTAACAATCCATGCGCAGCTTCGCCCTTTTAAACTTTTTTTAAATTTTATAGCCAATTTATACAAAATCTTTTCATAAATTTTAGTCTTTGTATTATTCTAAAGTATAAGCTATATTACTTTATAGTTCCTACCTCTGTTCAGTAGTTTTTGCGTGAAAGTGGAACACACATCCATCCTCATAAACTTTCACACTTAGGTACAATATTGTATAGTAGTCGGATTATAGGATTTTATGGCATTTTTTTTCCAAACGTGTTCACCCTTCATCTAGTTAATATCTATACTAAAGTGGGTTTTATTTGTGTCTTCTTGTGTGATTAAATAAAAATAACTAAAAGTTGTGATGATGATTAGAATATCTAAGTGCCCACAGTAACTGACGGCAGGTACAGTGGATTACATCGAAACTATTATTGTGATGCAATATAACATTAAAGCCTTCCCCGGCAAATGGAATCCGATCCTGGGAATTTAGTGTTAGGACACTCTGTTACTACTTACTGCTGCTGAGTTCATAAGTCATTGCGTATTGAGTAGTGGAACTCAATTCAAAAGGAAAATATTAAATATTTCATTAATAATTATAATATTGCATTGATCCAAAAATAGCAACTACTGGGACAAGCTCGACCAGACTTTTGATATTATTTTGTACTCATAACAAGACACATTAATTAACCGATAGTCTTTGACAAAGGAAAACTAACTTCCACTTTTAGTATCGGTGATCAGGAGCCATCTTACATTTTTAAGTCCTCTATTGGAAAGCTATCGTCAACATAATTGAAACTTAAGTGACCTAAGTCTAAACTTCAGTAAACTAAGAATTATTCTGAGAACTGGAATTGAGACAATTTTATGTCTAATTTTGGACTGTTTTAAAATAATATTTATTTTAATATATAGATATATATTTAGTGACGAGATCTGACGCCGCGTTTTGTCTTGAAATGGGAACGAAAAAGGAAATAATTATATATATTATTTTTCCGTCAACAGCAGATTGAACCCATAACCAGCTCTAGACCAGCTCCAGACTAACTCTTTCCCCGTCGGGTCGAGGGTGTATTAATGGAAAGTACAGAGAGTACAGGCCACATAAGTTTGCAACTATCATTACCTACATCCACGGCTGACATTGTTTTAATAGCCTGAAACATCAAATATTTACATGACATTTATATCTGGGATTGCCCCTAATGTGTATGCAATGGATGGTTATTTAAATGCCTATTAGATATTAAACAGTATACCATTTTAGTTTTATTTTCTCTTTCACGGCTGGAAGTAAAGCCACCATCTATTTTTAGGAGTAGTTCCAGTAAATTTTAGAGTTTAATTGAGAGAATATATGGAATATCTTTAACAATGATTGCTTGTCGGTAACGTTGGCTACTGTCTCCGAAGTTAAATTAAGAAATAGTCTTGAGAAATCTTGAGCTTATGGTATTACAATTTTGTTATTTGTATTTTCATATATCATCTTATTTGGTAAGTAAATAAATAATAACGTTTCATCACGTTAATTCTGCACTTTCCATCACTTTTACCTATGATGTGTTAAATGGTAGAACTCCACACCACGCTTTTTTTTAGCAAATTTCTATAAATAGGAATCGAATAACTAATTGATATATAAATAGATACTTCCTAGCTACGTCTACGTGGTACCAATTTTTATGAACTATTTTTTTTAGTTTAATGATTAATCCTTTGCGGACTATGCAGAAAGAACTCCCGGGCATACCCCTCTCACTTCGTTCACTGTCGACAACCTCTTCATCCATGCCCTCCGAGGGAACCTCATGCATCATAAGTGACCCTCCTCCAGTATCGTCGTCACTGAGTATTCAAAGGTCAACAGAGGTCTCCTGCCTCTCTTACCATCTTATCTTACTTAATAAGTAGAAAATGTGGTTTAAAAAAATTGTGGCCAATTAGTTTTCATAATAAAAACATTATTTTCAGTCCACCAGAGGGTACGCAGGACATGCTACATTTAATATCATCGCTCCAAGGAGAGCGTATTAATGACCAACGGGCGGAACTCCGCCCTGTGAACTCCCAAGGAACTCTCCCCGGCAGGTCGATGCCGACATCAAGGCCCAAACCGGAAGAGGATTTCATAGAGGTTCTAGCTCGTGTGCAGGTGAGACATTTAGAAATAGAGGTAATCTATTTTTATTAATAAATAATGAAAAACATAAATACAATAGATAAAAATAATTTAGTTGTCAATGTCTATATTACCTATTACTTTTATAGACATACATACATATAATAGGTATAGTATGTTTTGTTTAAAAATATTGTGATTTTTTAAACATTAGAGTTAGTATAAAAATTTTGCGACATAACTGCTTTGTGAAATATGTGTTTTCACTGTCGTATTGGTATTGAATTCAATTCTTCATCTACCATTTGATATATCAAAGTAAATTCCAAAATAGTTTCTTTATTTTATGCTTGAGGCGAGTAGTGGCGCAGGGGCACAAAACGCGACAAACAAAATATTTATTTTTGCTTGCTTTAAAATTTAAACTGTATATTAGAAACGGCACAGAATTTTACTTTAACGATATTTGTTCCACATAAGTATTTATAGGAATATACACCGAAATATCAGATATACATATGTATGTACATATATTCCAACAGGTTATAGCGTAATGTAATAGGAAAGCTCAAGGGTGAATCTCCGGTAAGCCAATTATCATGACGCGCGCTTCAACTAATATTGCCTTTAAAGTAAACTACTCTTTCGCGGCACATAGTGTTAAGACACTCCGTACTCCACACAGTGTTAAGGCACTCCGTTCCCCGCGCGCCACTCAATTTTCGAAACATTGCGTGTTGAGTGGTCCGCCACTCAACGCCGCGTTTGGTTTTTTTAATTATAATTAAGTACTTGAGTGGGAATCGAATCCAGAAGTATGTGGATAAACCTCACAAACATCATTTGCGTCTCCTGCAATATTCCAAAAAGTGTCATTGTTGCACCAAATAAGTGATACATACATATAATAGTAACTTTTTCCGTAGCGATTTCTTCTTGTCCGTATATCTGTCGGTCTATTATTGCACACGTCATTTTAGCGGCAGTTTAAAAGTTATTTCTATCTTGCGGCCATAACTTTAGCTAAACTTTGCCACTTTGTTCTGTAGTAACCTGAATAGTATTGAATTAGTAACATTTCCTATCTGACTTTGAAAGTTTTATATATTTAGATATTTTTTTATTTATTGCGTTGCTTAGCGCTGTATATCAGAATACTGGTGACTAGTCGAGATACAAAGGAAATCTTGTTATTGCTTATCTATATTTTTATTAATGTATTTATTTTGTAATAAATTAGGTTTCTTATTAAAATATTTTTGAATTTATTTTACATTGGTTTATTTTACATTTGCCCCACACATAGCACCCTCCTATAAATATAGCAAAATGGACAGACGCAGAGGGAATCTGGAAACTTAGTGTTATGACTGCATTCCTATTAAGACACTCTCCTTCCGTACTTTCCGCCAAATTCTCAAGGCATTGCGGGTTTTAGTCGCTGAACTCGACACCGCGCTTTGCCTGTTTACCAGAATCCAAATTCTAGTGGGAATCGAATCCACAGTCGCAAATACACTAACGTGTTACTGTTCTAAAGAACAGTAACACGTAAGTGTACTTGCGACTGGCCTCAAATTATTTTAGTCTTTCCCCTAAAAACCAACCATTATCTCGTTAAAATCAGTACAACTATAAATTATTTAAAAAATGTCTCCTAAAAAGGGCACACGGCTAGAAGACCAGAGGACCGCTTTGCCCGCTCCGACCCCAAAACCAGAAGCTGATGAAGCCGATGAAGAGGACTTTTTTGCCCGTCTCATGCGCGCTCAGGCCGGTCGTATGGAGGACCAGCGTGCGACTGTGAGTTATTGTTTTTCTTTAGTTTGCTGTTTTACACATTTTTCCGCATAGCAGGATAGGCAGAGGGAACCTAGTTGTTAAGACACTCTTTTTCTGCCTCGCCTCAACCTCACTTGCATAATTTTTGAGGTGCTGCATGTTATGTGGCTCAACTCAACGCCACGATTTGTATACCAGAGCTGGGGAAAGAAAATAAATTAATTATAGTTTTTCATTCGAGTGTCGATCAAATATTGTTGAAATAAAAATTTGGACCTGCAGATGATACGACACTGCGTGTTGTTATATATTAATATTTCATAAAATCACGTCACATTATTTTTGTCATTCGGTAATTTATTAATATTTGTCAAGAACATATATAATTATTTAATATCTCGTGCTTAAAATATTTGACAATATTCTTAATTTGTTAATCGTGGATTCAATTCTCAGTAACATGATAGACAGTTAAAAGAACGATTTTTGTTTTTTAATCCAACTGTATAAATAAATAACACTTATAATCACTTGTTACTTGCAGCTATTAATAATAAAAATAAAACATTCCTAACAATATATTTTTTTAATTTCAGATTCCGCCAAAGAACCAGCCATCCAATTCAAAGAACTAAGTAGTCTCTTCAGGGTGGCCTAAACCACTTAGTAGCGCAACCCAACCGTAGAACAACCCAACGCTGATAAATCTGTTATTTTGCTATCCATAACGCGTTAATTTATAATAAATGTCATAAATACTATAATATTCTTATTTGTATTTAATATTTTCTAAAATATTCTAAAATGGCACTAAGCTGATTTGTTTTATGTTTATCCAAATATTATCTGTTTTTCCAATGTCACATTAAAGTTTTTATCTCTAATGCATTTGTTATCTGTTCTCTCAATTTTGACAATTCATTTGACATTTAAGTTGACACATTTGTGGCATTTGTTGAAAAGATTTCGCGCTTAGAAATTAGCGTCTTCTGGAGTGATCATGCTATGGAGGATCTTCTGAATTTGGCGGGAAATATAAAATAAGTTATTATTTTAAGTCACAATTATTTATATTATGTAACTTCGTTATTTTTCTGTCGCTGCTTTTTTTAAAATATTCCATTAAATTTCGTTTCTTTTCTCGTTTTTTCGGATATGTTTTAATAAATATATGGTAACAATATTTTTAAGTATAACATTAGGCCTACTATGAGTTAAATCAATATATAAAAACGGGCTAATTAGATTTATCTTATAGGCCATTCTTAAACTACGTCACACAAATTTCACTATTTTAATTTTTCACCCAAAATATTTATGGACTTTAAAACCGATCTTTCGGTACATTTGTTTCCTATGCCTGAGAATGAAATAGATTTTTTGAAATTATTTTATTATATTGTATTCTGAAACGTTTTAACGTGTGACGTAATTTATAGATGGCCCTCTTATTCATTACGACTATATCTGCAATCAGTTTTATATAATTTAATATATTTATAATCATATTAAGGTAAATATAGCAATATTATTTTCGAAATAAACAGTAATTTTCAATATTATTCTTAAGTTTATTGCATATTTAATTTACTATATTGTTTTCTAAAACTAGTAAACCCGACGGTTTTGGGTTCTATTTCGACTCTTGGAAGTAATTTATTTTCATTTATTTCTTAAAATTCTCGATATAGTAATAAGACAAAGCGCGACATTAAGTTCCGACACCAGAATAGCCTTTTGAATGAAGTTTGCTTTATTTACTTCTATATGATTCATAATATAACATCGCTAAATCAATTTACTATTTATTTACATAGGTTTTTCTTATACTTGTCATTGTTTTTTGACTATCGTATAAGTTATATTGACAATGCGATACTTTACTTTGATAACAACATATCTCTAATATAACTCCACTTATTATTTTATACATGTTTATATAATTTTGTGCTCTTTTACACATTTACAATGTTTTAGCGTTAAGTTACGTAATTTAAGATTGCTAGTTTGATTCTATGATGAAGTTATATTGAATGACGGATATCATTCCAGGTTTAAATATTAGAATAATATAAAAAGTACATTGTTATATGAAATAATTAATCAAAATTATTAATAAACATTTTAAAAAAATATAATATAAGATTTGTTCATAGATATTTGATTCCAAAATATTTCAAACTTTAGTGACTTTGGTAAACCTAAATCACAAAATTAATATTACATTAACTTTATATAATAAAATTTATTAATTATAATATAAAATATGAGGACATTTGGAAATTATGTTTTGAAATATGTATATTCATACTTTCTTTTTATATATAATAAAATATCTTACCGTCCTAATAATACAGATACATTACATTAATAAATATGTTTAGTTTCGTTTCTAGTAAAAAGCGTTTATGGCCTAATTTTTTTATCTATTTGTATCAAATTTTCATTATATTATCTGCATTTTTCAATGGACTCTGAATAGGTTTGTAAATTGACTCCATAGTGCCGAGCTTTATCTTAATAAATCTTATTTTCACTGATTTGTGTTTTATTTCCTGAAATCATTGGTAAATAATTTGTGTGTATTAATATTGAACGTGTTTTTTCCATAAATGTGCAACTAAGTTTTATTATTTAAGTATTGTACTTTTCTCATCACACATATAATTTTTTTTAAAAAAAATCAAACTATACAGGCTTACAGGTCCTATAAAGGACTAGGCATGTCGTTAGTTTAAAAAACAAAGCTTTTGTTCAAAATAAGTTTTATTCTTTTGACATGATTTAATTTTATCTTCTCCCATTTAAGTTTAGAAATAAAATTTTAAATTTAATATACAAATAAAGGATAAGGGAACGAATATAAAAAACATTATAGCCTTGGCACTCTTTAACATTAAAGAAAACAAAAGTTCTCAAGAAGAGCTTTGGAACTCATTAAGATCAATGAGGTGGTTAGATCAATATTTATATTTTTGTATTTTATTTAGCTTTAAGATACCTTTAATATATTGAAAGTACCTATGTATTATTATTTCTAAGTGTATTTTTTAACTTTACAAAACTCTTAGCAATATTAGCTAATGTTAAAAAAACTATACTGTCCGCTCTGTAGTAATTTCTCATTTAAGATTTTAAATAACGAGAAACAAACATAAAATTTATTTTAATAAATAATAAATCAGCTGTTAAGCGACACAAGCCCTGAGCGTATAACGGAATGCTTGTTACGTATTTATTACGTATTTTGACAGCTGACATATTATCATTATCACCTAATCTGTGCATCAACTATTTTATTTTATGGTTTTATAAAGTGCGAAGTGTTATTCTCAACTATTAAAAAGCTTAAAAAATAGTTAAAAATACAGTTTACATTGTTATTTAGTGTAAAATTGTTATATAAACAAACAAGTGTCGAGTGTCATGTGAATATCGTATAAGAGAACACTCTGTGACCACTGTTTACGAACTACGGAGTTGTAAAATCAAAAGTTCTTGAAGTTTCCATGCTTTTTTACGCAGGATGGACGATTTTCAACAGCCGAGCACTTCAAAGTGTGGCCAGTAAGTATATAGTAATATATCTTCATCAGTTATTTAAATCTTGTAGGTTATTCCCAAGTTTTTATATAAGCATTAGTGAAGAAGAGACAAAACTTTTTGTAGTTTTTTTTTCTTTATTTTATCTTTACTTTCTCGTGCCGTATGGAATAATAACTCTACTGATGACTTATTAAAGTAAATGGTTAAAAGAAGACTAATAAATGATTTGTTAATTATTATTGTTGCTTACTTTAATGTTTGTTAATGAGTAACTTGTGAAGGGAACATCATTATAGGCGAAATATTTTAGCTGTCTGAATTTTTATTAATAAATGTATTTAAATAACACTTTAAAATACTTTTAACACTTTTTTATTATGAAATATAACAACTATAAGGTAGTAACTAATAATAAATTTAAATAAATTTATTCATAGTTTCCTGTACAAAGCCGACAAGCAACTTTATTTCAATGTCAAGAATAAGAATTGCTTAATATTAAAGATTATATTTAATATTAATGAATTACTTATTAGACCGTGACCTAAAATTAGAAACTAAAAAAAAATTGAAGTAAAAGACAATGTATTGTTTTTTTTTCATATGTATTACATTATACAATTGAAATTTAGCTATCCCTTTTTGTGTGTGTGTGTATGCATATTTTTACTAACTCCTAGTATCTTTTCAAAATATTGCATATGTATATATTATTATTAGTTTATTAAAAATAATAATCATTCTGATGAAGTTGTCAAATAAAAGTAAAATTAAAATATTATATATGTTGTAAGTTTTTTAAATCTAGAAAGATTCAGATTTACAATACTTATAAGATATGACATTGATATTATAATTATGATTGTAATGTGTTTTATGTGATAAAAATAATTTATAATTAGATATATATTTTCAACTTATCTACACTATTGTCATATTGTTTGTTTATACACAAATAGATCTAAACAGAGTTAACTCAAAAAAACACTTTTGTCAGGAAAGGGTAAAAACTAATATCTATGTAGTCTTTGGGCACTCAAAAAGTTTTATGTACTGATATAAGTATACTCTGAAAAGAAATATTGTAGGAAATAATATGTATTTTAGTAATTTTTTGGGGCTAAAAATTTGATTTTTTATTACTCTATTGCGGGAGAAATGTTTATAAAATAATATTAAAAATCACGCTGTATCCCACACACAGCTGGGTAGGCAAAGGGAACCTAGTGAAAACACACGGTTCCCTACTTTCCGCCGAGTTCTGGAGGCATTGCGTGTTGAGTGGCGGAACTCAACGCCGCACTTTGCCTCGACACCAGAGCGAAGAAATGAAAATATAAATATAAGTAAATATTTTATCTCCTCGAGTGGGGATCGAACCCACAACCAGTCAATTTTACAGTCACACTCTGTGTCCCACGCGCCACAAGTGGCCTGCTACTTTTGAATTTGGAACATGTCACTTTTATACAATTGTTCATATTTTCACGCTAATATAATGTAGCCCAAGATCCCAGGGCCGCTATATCTTCGTCATTTTAGCAAAGCTAAAATTTTCAAGAACTATTAGTCTAATATGTAGTTAAGACAGTATGTATACTAACTTGAAAAAATTCAAAAGTAATGTTTTCTTTATTTTTAATTGTAATAATGTTTATAGCCAGAGTAAGTATGTGTATGTAAGTACCGATAGAAATCTGCTACAAAGTGCAAGTAAAAAAGTCGCAATAGGTTTAATGCCCGCCTGACTCCTTCTCCGTTCTCGTCTTATACATAAGTACTTGGCCGGCTGCGTGATTCAGTATATTATAAAATACCCAGCGAAAGTATTATATAAAATAAATAATATTTCATACATTACTTATATGTTTTAGGTATTCTACACATTGCCGAGGTATTTTATAGAATACCGAATTATACAGATTGTGATACGTGAACGTCGTGTATAGAGTAGTTTAAATATATTCACAGTACAGTACGTACCTTAATGACATTTAGACATTGTCGGAATTTCTGCCTTTTTAGAGAGACATTACATGTGGTGTCGAGTCTATATTAATGTCAACATAAGCGTATGTGATCTAGATTGTAACATTTTATAATCAACAATAAATTACTTTTTTATCTTTACGCTTCACCCGCATTTTGTGGGTGAAACTCAAATTGTATGACACTTTCACTAATATGTAGAAACAAAGGTTATTTTATCATAATACAAAGTGAAGGAACTGCAGGCTTTTTGACATTGAGACACGGCTGGCAATGAGACATTGCTTGTAGAGTGTCATAACTCAACGCCGCGCCTTGTCCAGAGTGAAGCACGAAAAATAATTAATTCCCCTAGTGGTAATGCTGTTAACACATAAACTATTACGACGCCGAACTACTATTTTGTGCCGTGTGATCCCGGCCTAGAATAGGATCATCCTGGTACTGGTGGTGTCGTAAGAGGCGACTAAAGTACGTGTGGTAGAGTCACGTCGCCAGCAATGGCAACACGCATGGGCAGACTCGACCGGATCATTACCACCCCCGGCATTTAAAACCGGCGTGAAGTAGTGGCTTTATGCCACTGCGTTTCGCATCAGGTAATGCCGGGCTCCGGAGCCCAACCCACCTTACAGGCAGGCAACGCACCTGCAGCTCCTCTGGTGTTGCACGGGGTCGTGGGCGGCGGTAATCACTTACCATCAGGTGACCCGAACGCTCGTTTGCCTTATCTTTTCCATAAAAAAAAAAGACGGTCGTGATGCAAGATTTATAGATTCTCATTGTATCACTTTAGTTACTGACTATTAAATGGTCGATTTAACACTAAGTACAATACGGTGGGGTATGTGGCCCCCCCTGAAGCTAGCTGTAGATAAGTGTCCAGATTTGATTTAAGGATTTTTTTACCATTGATTATTTTATTCTCGAGTAAACAATGCACGAACGTGCAGAAAGCCTGGCCTCATGGCGGCCACGACTCGTGGACTATACTGTACGTATACTAATTCGTAAGTAAATTTAAACAAAAAAAAAAGGTTTTCTTTTGGGAGAAGGTTTTTTTTAGTAGATTTGGATTTATAATTCTGGATTTGTTCTAGCTTATTGTATCAATTTTATTTTATTTATTTCTTAATATTTTTAAAGTGGTATTTCACATTGTATGTAGATAGATAGACAAATATTCGAACTGACGCCCATTTGGCTTGCAAGATTTTGTTGTTCTTTTTGGATTTCGGTTCAATTGTGAGTTAAAAATATATGTATATAAATGTTATCCATATAATATATGGATAATATTTCTTTTAAATTAAATATTTTTTTCGAATTGACATCGAAATCTTTGCGTGTCCAATTTTAAGTGCGACGGCAGTTTAAAGTTTTACAATTTTGATTTTTATATTTTTTTAATTCTGAAGATTTTCCAATCACATATACAGTTTAAAAGAATAATTAAAATTAACCTGGCGAGCCCGCTAGGAATAAAACGTGCAGCTTAAAAATATCTCTAAAAAATATCTAGTCATCCGTGCTATCAATAACATTAAACATTATCAGTTTGAATTTACGGCGTTGAGTTCCGCCATTTAACTCGCAAATGGCTTCAGGGTTAGATGAAAAGTGGGGAGCGGAATGTCTCAACAATAGGCTCCCTCTGTCTACGCTGCTACATACGGGATACGGCATGAAGCTAAAATTAACAACTAATAGATATCACTGAAAACAAAATTAAGCTATAATACAAAAGCATATCCATATCATAATAAAATTATAGTTAACTCAACAATATAGCTTACAAAAAGGGTTTCTTGTTTGTAAACTATATAATGTCGTCGTGTCTGTCCGTGCCACGAGCGAGCGGTACTAACTAATTAATTAGCAATTCAGTTGTAACAAGCGTATAATTATGACCCTTCAACTAAATGATTTTTTATATGAGTTATATTTACAGGTAATATTGCAATGTATTTTTTATCTTTATGATGTATGCATGTAGCTCGGTAGGCAGAGAGAACCATGGATATTTGGTTTTGGCGACGATGTTGATGCGTGCCCCGGCATGCCCCACGATTTTTTTCACTTTGGATTGTCGTAGTGAATCCACTTTTCATTCCCAGTGACGATACAGTGCAGAAACCCTTTTCTCTTTTGCCGTTGAAGCAACAATTCACACATGAGAAAACGTCGTTCTACGTCTCTCGGCTTCAACTCATACGGCACCCAATGCCCTTGCTTTTGGATCATTCCTAACGCTTTTAAACGTTTTGAAACTGTTGACGCATCTACTTGTAACGTTTTCCCGAGCTCTACTAACGTCTGACATGGATCTTCTTCAAGCAATGCCTCCAATTCTGTCTTCAAATTTTGTCGGTGCTCCAGAACGCTCTTTGTCTTCAAGGTCAAAATCATTACTTTTGAAGCGCCTAAACCAGTCTCTGCACGTTGTATTCGACAAAGCATTGTCTCAACGAGAATTCTGTGTGCTTCTGCTGCAGATTTTTTCTGAATAAAGCAGTGCAATAAAATTCCCCGCAAAAACACTTTATTTGGCACAAAAGTACACATTTTCACAAAGGGAAAATAAATATGTAGTTGACACTGTAGTAAACACTATTCTACTATAATTTGAGGTTACATATAGTACTACTTTGGTGATTCGTTACCGTACGAAATTCTATGCACAGAGTGCCGCAACGCCATCTTTCAAAAAACAGCGAGAATTTATCAAATCCTAATATAATAAAATAAAAATATCCAGCGGCATAAAAAACTAGACCCTAAAACAAAAGGTTCAAAGTTTAGAACGTTGTCAAAAGTAACATTGGACCACTACACCATTGACATCATTTTAAATTATCGATATATGACGAAAACTTTTTTTTGGTCAAAATAGAAGATTAGATTTCAACCAATTAGATCTCCCCAAGGAACCCTCCTCTCTTAGTACTTAGCGTCTCAACACTATGTTAAGAAAAATATTAATGATTTTACCAAAATTGTTGATGTACATAATATTAATACTAGAAATAAGCTTAAACATGACACCTGTAACTTGATTGCATCGAATCCGTATTTATTTTTTGAGATAATGTGTACGCTTTTACAATATCATCCCAGAAAACGTTAGATAATGTTCTAAATCACGATTTTAAAAAGTTGATAAAAAAAACTTTTGTTTGTGTTAGAGGTTATTAAAATATTAATGATTTTATACACACGCCTTGGGAATGAAATGCTCGCTCCAGTCTGTTTCAAAGGTATCGTTGTCACAAATAATTAAATATATATTTGTATAAAATTGACTTAAAAAAAGCCTCGCTGAGTTTCTTCTTCTCATGTCCGAGACTGTCAACTTTAGTGAACTGGTGATAAATTATTTGACGTTCATAAAATAAAGCATATAACTCCTTATTTTAAATAAAATTATTTGACTTTGACTAGGTTCCCTTTGCCTTCGCTGCATGACTTTGAACTTAGAAATGACTATATAAAGTTCCGAGTCCAGTGGGACTCATACTCACGACCCTTTAATGTTAAACCCACTTGAACTCTTACAGGAATACAAGAATCTTGTAATATTTAATAAAAGTTTGAATGACTTTGAATTTCAAAGTCATCTTGTTGATAGATTGTCAAACAAGGTCTACAACGAAATATTGGAAAAGTTGCTTGGAACTATTGAAGTAGAAGTTTTTGTCGTATATATTTTAGATGTATATGAAAAATTCTTGGGGTTTCCTTGCGTGGTCAAATTGAAATAACTAATTTACTAAAAATCGTATCACCCTTGACACATTCTATGTAAATGCGGTAGTAACTCTATCCAGGGACCAGGCACACTAGGTTACAACTAAAGTAGACCAGTAGTTCCTGTGATTATCACGTAATAACGCTAATAAGTGCTACCACAGATAACAGTTCGAGAGTCAATCAGACACACGTTCTTCGTTTTATATCCGAAATTGAGACACCTCCACCACCTGTCTCACCAGAACGAGAATTGTTCCCTCGAGTGAACATCAAACCCATAAAAATAAAACATAAATTAAAAAAATATATTTTTTTTCATTATTTACTATGCAATATCTCTTATAATGGTAGGGGAGCCGAAGCGGAGACTTCGGTACTTACCAAAGCGCGGCAGATTAATATACTGATGGAGTCCATGTACTCGATTAAGTACTTCCACGTTTAGGGCATGAAGATGAACCACACATATCTTAATCTGACGCTTGGTAATTGGAAATGATGAAATTGTTTTTACGTATTCTAACAATGGCTGCGAGCTTGCGTCACATCCAAATTGGCAGATTATTATGTAAGAGTCCTTTTCAAGGTTCACTTAACATCCCATTAGAAAATCTGATGAGCTCGATTTTTTTTTCATTTTCAACTCTTACTTATGACCACCTCTATCATGGAAATAGTTAGATTAATATATAGGACATAGTTGATATCAATATCTAACGCGCTCGAGTATATCTATGCAACAGTTTTTTTTTACAAATCTATATCTGCTCCCCCAACCGACAAAAAGATATATTTATATACCTTTTTTTTCTTTTTATCAAGTTAGTCCGCAACCCAATAAGACTCTATGACGCTCGAGTAAATGCCAATTTAGCATTGTCGCCTCCTCTACTATAAGATGACTTTAAACCTATTAATTAATAAAAAAATATATTAAAATTTTGTACATGTTTTTTTACTTATTATGTACACATATGGCAAATGACGTAAGAGGCTTATATGAGTTTAATTGTTTTTAAAGTCCATACATGTGTTATATTCAAAATTCAAGGTGACAAAATCCCATTAAGTACTACAAGTATGTAGTGTAAAGGAATATTTATAATCTTTAATTTTTAGCTTCACGCTTTTTCTCTAGCGGGTTGGCCAGAGGGAACTGAACGCCAAGCACCACTTACTCTGTATACCTCTTTCACCTCGTCCACTGTCATCAACCCCTCCAGGCCCCTCATGACTTTTACGTTTACCTTCAATATTTATTCTCTGCCGTAGATATTGTATCCTCAAAGTTGAAATGGGGTCTCGACCCGCTTCTCTTACCATTCATTTTTTTTCTCATTGATAATTACTCTCTATTTTGCCTAAACAATTTGTTTTTTTATTTTAATTGAGAGCTACCTGAGATTGCTTTTAGTTCTTGTATCTACTAATATCAAAGAGTGATAAATATATTCAAGTAACTTTTTTAAAGCACATTTTAGATTTTAACTCATTTTAAACTTTGAAGCCCAATTAATAAGAATACTTAAGGCACTTAGAGCAGTTAGTAGATACTTCTGGACAACCGCCCCAACTCAATAGAGCAAACAACAATATAATGAAAAGAAATATTATGTCTGCTTGCACTTGAACACACACCCAAGAAATTAAATATTTTTGACTTCACCCTTTATCACGCATATGAGACGATATGCAGGGAGAAGGAGAAAATAGTGTCAAAACACAATTAGTCTCCATATTCCAAAACCGATTTAATGCGTGTTGGGTAGAGATACTCAACGCCACACTTCTCTATTAGAGTGACCATCGCATTAATATATTTGTTCGTGTATTGAATTCGCGACTTTCATCGAACGCGTCTTTGGCAAACTTATTCTAGTTCCAAATTCCAGAGTAATTCAATTATGGTAGGAAGATATTTGACACATGACATATGAGTTACGTTTTAAAGGCCATATTAGTTACTAAGGAGAGTACCTCCTTCTAAACGAAAGTATTTTTTTAAAAGTTTTTTTTCTTATTATTATCTTAGCTTCACGCTGTTTCGCACGTACCTATAGCACGCTTCGAGCATTTTTGGAATATTGCGTGCGTCACTCATTGACGTAATTAAACGCAGCGCTTTTCGCCTTCTTAACAAAGTGTGGGAATCTATCCCCATAATTTATTCCCTCGAGCAAACGAGAAATCGAACCCAAATCCACAACCTATATATGTGCAAAATTTTAAATGTCTACATATATACATAGGTATACGCAAGTCGCTGCGCGGGTCCCAGTTACATATTCATCTATATAACTTCTTTAGAAGCAACAATGGAACGTTTATCACTTGATTACGTAAATGCTGTAATTTTTGACCTTATATTATAAAATAAACATTGACTTCTTATGCGGGTTTCATTGTTTTTTCTTTTAATTAGTAATTGTGGTAAGTGTAATTTTTTTTATTAAGTGCATATATTAAGTGCACATATCTTTGTGGTGCAGTGACTATTTCATTTATTTCCATAAATACACATTCGTTTATTTGCTAGTAAAGTATTTTTTTAGCATCACGTTGTATCCCAGCAAATAGCACGTTAGGCAAAGGGAACCCGGGAACCTACGGTTAAGACACTCGTGACACCAATAAAGAAATTTCCGTTCCCTAATTTCCGTCGAAATCTAGAGGCATTGAAGTTGCGGAGCTCAATGCCGCGCTTTTGCCACTGAGGTTTTTTTATGTTTATATATTTTTTAATTTAGATATTTCTTTGTTTTCAATCTGCTGATGCCGCAGCGACACCCACTAGAGCAGTGTTGTCGATTCCCACTCGAGGCAATGAATTCTTTTAGTTTCTTCGTTCTTATAACAGTACATTCTGTATACTAAGGTATAGAGCGTGAAGCCAATCCAATTAGACATACCGTATTGCCGCACTTTATCTAATGAGATGTCTCTAATTTTGGGAAAAATGAAGAACGCAGTGTTTTTACATCGGTTTTCCCTCTGGCTATTATTCGGGAAACATAAAGATCCCTAGATCTTCGCGCTAAATTCGTATACCGAAATTGGGATGTACACCCACAGCCACCACTTAGAAATAACTTCACTACTTAATTTAAAATTGAAAATTTGTATATATATGTGTAAAAGCGTTAAAGTATAGCGGCTGCTCAGGTTTCCCATTTTAACGCACTGATGGTTTAATAAATTCTAATTTATAATATTCTTTAATAAAAAAAATATTTTTATAGGAGCCGTCGTGTCGCAGGAGCACAAGCATTCGACCGTAAACGCGCCGGTTGTAGGATCCATTCCCACTCAGAGCAATGGAATTTTTAATATCTTTCGTATCATTTCGTCGCTCTGGTAACGAGTCAAAGCGCGGCGTTGGTTTCCGCCACTCAACATGCAATGCCTCGATAATTTGGCGGAAAGTAGTGTACAGAAGTGCTGCGATCCCATACAAAGTGAACACAGCACTTTGTCGAATAAACAGGGGACATTGAAATAATATTTTTTCTCATGAATGTAAATCATTGTGAGTTTGATTTCCAACGCGGTTATAATCTTGTTTCACAAAGGAGAAAATAGACTTAGATCTTTTTAATTTAGATTTTTCTAATACTCAACACGAGTAGGTTTAAAACGCTAAAAGTGGATTTCTGGATCCGTAACGAGCATAAGCACTCGATAACGACCGGCTTATCCACTTCTACACCAGATACGTGCGCGAGCCGGTTGTCCGATGAAACAACGATTTGATTGTTTTTATTGTTTTGAATATATTATTGGAATTTTGTATTCTTTTTTTGGAGTTTTTCTTTTTTTTAGCGTTACGCTGTATCCCGCATATAGCAGGGTAGGCAGAGGGAAGGTAGTGTTCAGACACTCATATTTTCTGCTGATTATTTGACGCATTGCGTGTTGAGTTAGGACGCACGCTTGTGCGTCAGTTCAGCGCAACGACTGGCCACATTTAATTTTTGGAGAGCCAATCGTGTGGCTAATAAAAATCATTCCTGCAAGTAAGAAACTAAATACAATCTAGCTAGTATAGCGTCAAATTTGTTATATTTAATATTTAAATAGTTATTGCATCTATCTCTCATATATCTATCTATATCTATACTAATATAGTAAAGCGGAAGAGTTTGTTTGTTTAAACGCTAACGTCTGTGGATCTACTAGTCAGATTTACTTGCTTTTTGTTTTGTATGAAAGCTACGTTCTTCAGAAGTGCTATAGGCCATATAATATTACGGTGTAAGTCTTAGTTAGCCTTAAATCTATACTTATAATAAATCTGTAGAAAAGTCGTTT
>JAAIXJ010000469.1:137415-214508 GCA_013403705.1 Heliconius hermathena | reverse complement strand
GCGATTAATCCGGTTAAAATAGTTTCATTTAAAATATGTAATAGTAATTTTTCACTCTAATACTCTTTCAACTAGTGGTTTGGAACAGGATACAGGGTGAAGCTAAAAACTTAGTGCAATCATTTATCAATGTACTACACTTGTTACACAATCTTTATTACTAGTACTAGCATTTAAGGCATGGAGATTTAGCCGTGCAAGTTTAGCTGTATTCACCGGACATAGCCCCCTCCGATTACCACTTGTTTCGGTCGATGGCGCACAGTTTAAGCGAGCAGCGCTTCCATTCTTTTGAAGAAGCCTAAAAATGGCTTGATTCCTGGATTGCCTCGAAAGATGAGTCGTTTTTCCGACGGGGGATTCAATTGCTACCAGAGAGATGGGAAAAAGTGGTCTCTAATGATGGACAACACTTTGAGTAATGTCATTGTAAGCATTATATTTTAAATTAAATATTTTTAAACAAAAAAAACAGCGATAACTTATTAACGGACCTAATATGTGTAACTAATTTAAAAACTGTACAGGAGTTAATACGCAAACATTACAGTTATTTTACAATGAATATTATGAATCCTTACCCAAATCAATAATTTAACATTTAAGGCTGTTTCTGAAGCAGTACATTAAATTATTAAGTGACATCAGCACATTTAACAGAGCTTTAAAAAACATAACATAGGTAAAAAGAACGTAATGTTACAAAAATATATACATATAATAAATAATTAGCTTTATGTATATTTTATGAATATCAAATATCAACATTGATATCATATTTTTTAGTTCGAAACAATCAAAAATTCTTATAGAAGTTACGATAATGTTGTAAAATATCATATTAGAATATTACAGATTAAAGTAATAAAAAATCATATTAGAAGTCATTAGAGCTGTCAATCAATTCTGCTTATTAAATCAATAATCATGTATTTTAAGCGGGCGAAGCCGTGGGCGGGCCGCTAGTATATAATATAATTATAATAAACAAAACTAATTTAGCAAAAATAAATTCAAAGAAATTACGACAGTAATGTCGATAAATAAGTGCAATTTACATTCATGACCAGAAGTCGACACATATCAATTAGTTGTCTACTTTTTTTCTATAGATAAACATTTTGCAGCGCGATACAAAGCAAGCCAAATCCAATAAAGTTATTTTCGAAGATGTATTGTTTCTAAATGCAGTAAAAGTGCAGATTGCCATAATGAAATGTTTTTGAGTTTACTTACCTTTCGTTTTAGACTGAAGACGTTTTTAGTTAACATTACAAAAATGAAGATGTGTTTTTGTGTGATAGGAGCGAAAATGTGATTAAATTTAACGATGCATCTATCCAAAACTGTAAAATTATGTTGTTGCTTCGCCAAAAAATGAATTTTAAATACAGTGACATTTTCTTAACTACTGACACAATACACGGTTATCACTTACAGTGTTACAAAAAGTTCATTGTTCTAAAACAAAAATATAAAAAAGATTTTTTGAATTATTTTCCAATGCAAAACGTAAGTATATTTAATGTTTAATATTATATTTTTTTTTTACGTAAATAACTTTTAATATAGGACAAAATCCAGATAATTGTTGCACTGGGATAGTTGCCTCAGTTATGATCACACTAAGTTAGGGACGTTAGGGATGATCAGCCTTTATTATAATTATAAGAACATTTCTTTCAGACCTAAATGCTTTAAAAACTATCAGTATATACGGTCAAGTTCATGCTAGCGATTTTTTTAAATATTTTTTTAACGGTTTTAATTTGTAGAATAGTTTTCACTTACTTTGCAAAAAAAGTAGATATGCGTACCAAAAAGATGGACACTATAGTTCTTTCTACGAATAGTCTTCCTAGAGGCATTATTCCGAAGAAATATAAATTTTATTAGGATTTTATAATACTACTAGAGGGCGCGCGCGGCTTCGCCCGCTTATTAGGAGTGAATTCTAAAAAAACCACGAAACACGTGTTCAATAAAATATTTTTAACAGTCTGAATTTAAATTTTTATAAAAATCGGTGGCAATTTAAAGATTTTTCCATATAAACTTTCAACCCCTTATTTGAACCCTTAGGGGGTGAATTCTTAAAAACCATGAAACACGTGTTCAATGAAATATTTTTAAGAGTCTGAATTTCAAATTTTATAAAAATCGGTACAGATTAAAATTTTTTTCCATACAAACTTTCAACCCCTATTTCATCCCTTTAGGGTTAAAATTTTTCAAATTCCCTTCTTAGTGGATGTCCAGAATATGAAAATAAACATCTGCCCAAATTTCACGTTTCTACCATCAGCGGTTACGGCTCTGCGTGCGTCTTACCTCAGTCAGTCAGCACAAGTCCTTTTATATATATAGATTATTTTGAAAAATGCGGCATCTATCTGGTTTTTATCCTATACTCTTTCGCATTTTGTCTTGTCTTTTCTTATGTTACGTATTACATATGTAATTATATTTATTATTGAATTATTTACAGGAAGAGTCGACTGCATCTCTTGCTCTTGGATGTACAGCCGAGCACTTCAATTATTAATAATGAGAACAATATGGATGACGATGAAATCGTGTTGTCCAGTGATCTTAAGACTAAAAGTGACCACTCGGTAGATTTTTCTATTAATTTAGAATATAAACACTTGAACGAGGTATGAAATCTTTTACAATGAAACCCTTTAAGTGTTAAGGTCGTTTTTTTAAAATAATTTTCATAATTTATTTTGTCTTGTTTTATAATATTACCTTAACAATTCAAATCAAATCAGAACATACATGGTAATTTCTTAATCGGCATTAAATTCTGAGCTGTTAATGTAACAGAGGACCGCATTGATTTCATGGAAGTGGATGCCAACGAAATCCACTTCCATCCTCTTAAATTATATTTGATCACATCCCCGCTGCTCCGCGCCTCCTGAAAATAGACCAGGTCCTGGTCAGTTTCCTGGTCGGTTTCGCCGTTGAAAGTACTAAATAATTACATAAATTTTTGTAGACTGTAAACGCGAAAGGTTGTGGGCTTGATTCCCACTCGAGGAAATTAAATATTTTATAATCTCATTTCCTGGTCCTGGTAACGAGACAAAGCATTGCGTTGAGTTCGGCTACTCAACACGGAGTGTATTCACAATTCGACGGAAAGTGGAGAACACAAGTGTTCTAAGGGTAACGGAATGTTCTCAGTACGTTCTAGTTCTCATGTACAGGATACAAGGTAAAGCAAAAAATAAAACAGTATATTTAATTTATACGTACAATTTTGAAACCAAAAAAAAATATTTTTCATATATTTTAAAGTCAGGATGGTGACATGACATAGAAGTGTAAAGATTTCTTCAGTTCTATTTATCAAACTTATATAAATAAATGATAAGATATTATAGTAATAGTGTCTTAGCAACAATTATACGCGTATTACCAACTATTATAAACCGGACATCTATCTATATCAATAATATTACTATCATATCCATCTGTCAAATTATACGATTAAAACAAAATAATAATTTATTGTATAAAATCCATAAGATTATTAACGCTCTTCTGGATGTCATGGCGCTATTGAGACATGTCTTCTTTTCTATAGAACATTATGACCGTGAATGAAATTCCATTCAGAACATTGTTTATATTATACAAGCTAGTTATAATCGATCCCGATCTTTAAAATAAGTGAATATTTCTACTTATGTAAAGGGTGGTGTAGTGGGACTGTGACGTGACGTGATGATTATGGAGTCATTTTCTACTCGGGGTGACTACTTTTTTAATTTTTTCTGCTCTAATCGATTGCGACACAACACACAACACGCAATGTCTACAATTCAGGCAGAAAACGGAGAACGCAGTGTCAAATCACTATATACTCTGCTATATGCGATATTAAGCGTAAATCTGAAAAGAAAAAAAAATTTTGTACTGTTACGTAAATTATGTTAAAACTCAGTTCGCATAAATTCGACGTAATCTTCCAAATGCTTTCAATTTTTAATGGAAAGACGCTGTAGATCAGAAGTGTAAACGGGACAACACAAAAGATATATTTATTAACAGATTTTACCTGAGTCGTGTCCTGTTACTTTCAATTTATTTATAAAAATATACCTAGTAAGGTAAAAGAACTTTTGTAAGAATAATGAAAGAAATGTTTGTAATTTCTATTGAATGTCTGTTTCTTATACAGAGTGGAAGTGTAAGCACCGCTTTAAATGAAACCACAGTTTTAACTACTTACTTTATAAAAGCCTAATATAAAGTTTTTTTCAAACAAAATAAATAATAAAATTATTGTTTTAAAATAAGACGCCATTTGTAAAGAATATTATAAACACGCACATATACGCACACACTTACCTCAAAAAGCGGTCAAAGCGGCAACGTCGCACACGCTTCATCAAGAAATCGAGTCGCAGCAACTAGCGTAGCTATGTTAGTAACGGCAGCGAAGTTATGTTATATCAACGCAACACTACACACACTCACATTTATCGTTTCATTTGTCCACTTATTTATTAGATAGTTAGATTTTTTTAAAAAAGTATCCCCCTTGTTTTTGAAAATAATTAAACAAACGTAAATAATATAAAATATAAATATAAAAATCTTAATAAAAAAATTAAAAGTATGTTCGTTCATGACCATTAATTATTATAATTAATAGCCATGATTTGATATTAAAATAATTAATAAAATTATCAATACTATTTAAAAATAATTTCTAAATACTTATTTATTTCGTATTGAGTTTTCGTTGGTTCCCGTGTAACATTATAAGACTCGTTTCTATTTAATTTTTATACGATTTTGTATTAAAATAAGTAAACAAATAATAATAAAAATCTTAATAAAAAATATTAAAGTATGTTTGAGAAGTATTTTAATTAAAAGCAGTAGTATTACAACGATTTTTAATTATCTGTTTGTAATTATTTGTGACTGTAATGTATAAACAGACCATAACTTCGCGACGTGGCTGTCTTGTTGTTTATTTTATTTTGACGTCTTTAGATTTTGAGTGACTATTACTTACTAACTTACTTACTCAGCTTCACGCTGTATCCCTAGCGGGGTAGTCAGCGAGAACGGAGCGCCAAACGCTACAGTAAGTGACTATTAAGTATTTTAAAAATTCTTTTGCTGACGTATGTTTTCGTTAACACACTTGCTAGTGAGGGTTTCGTTTTTAAGTGTTTTTTTTCGTACGTTTTTAGTGGAAATTGCAGTTTAAAAAAATATATTATTAAGGTGTTAGGTTGGTGTTAGTATTTGTGGTGTTTTGGTAATTAGATTAGTTATAAGGTAAGTTAATTTTAAAATGGATGCTGAGCATCCGCCTGATCCCCCTGAACCTGGTTGTGGTATATGCGATTAGACGGCATCAAGAAAAAGACAAGGTGATGACACATCTTCCCATAATGATAATTCAATTAAAAAAGCAATTATTGACCCAGTTACCGCTACTCCGTCAATTCAAAATTTATACATTCACCCTTCCCTATCTGAAAGTCCTAAATGGATTGTTCTGAGTTTGCAAGGCAACAGTTCAACAAAATTACAATGTCTCAAGAATGTATATCATATAAAGAGGCTTCCGCTCGTTTTCCTCCTGTCCGCAGATCTTATGCTGACATGGCTAAGGAAATATCTTCCTGTCCCGCTCACTCTTTATCACCAATATCATCAGCCCCTGTCACTCTGTGTAAATTATACCGAAAGACAGTTTTCCATTCTCCCCGTCCCCGCGCTCCTTTAGCGAAGGGATACAGTCAAGCTCATCAAGCCTTAACTGCCAATTGTCCCTCTTCCCTTCCTTCTTTTTCCTTCCAATAGAGTCTAGAGAAAGATCTATTGATTGCACTAACTGAAACCCCTGTAAGCATCTTTCAAACCGCTGATGAACTCCCTATACCGCCCAACGTTGCCAAAAACTTACTAACAATTTTTAAAATACTAAATAATGTAGCCACTGGACTTCTCACAGTGGAATAGTCAAAGTATTCGTCTCTCTCTCTCTCTCTCTTTTTCTTGAGCTTAAGTCTATTATATCTTCACTTCCTAGTCTTGTGTTGGTCCTGGGGATTTTAATACGCATTACTCTTTATGGGAGTGTAATTATTGTGATAGATTTTCTCCTTCGTTGGTAGACACGATTGATGATGTATCTCTTTGCATTCTCAATGATGGCTCACCGACTCGTAGGGTTTATCCAAATCAGAATCCTAGGACTGCTGTTGACCTTTCCTTATTTTCTCCCTCTCTTGCTTCCCAGCTGTCCTGGTTTGTTCTTCCTTCTACCCATGGTAGTGACCATTTCCCTATATTCCTTTCTATGCATACTAGACATCCCCCTGCTCACCCTCTTAATTCTTCCTCTAAATATAATTTAAAGTAAGCCAACTGGAATGAGTATGCCGACTCTGTGGATTGCATGTTGGACAATCTTTCTGAGTCCGGTAATTTTGAGAATATCATTTTTTTGCTATGATCGTTTTGTTTCTGATATCTTATCTGCAGCTGACTTGCATATCCCTAAAAAACACTCCATTCAGAATTCTAAAGAAAAATCCGTTTCATGGCAAATTAAGATCTCCAATTATTTTAAGGATTCGTGAAGAACTGTACTCATGTCATCTAAAGGGCTTGGATGTTACTTTGGCATGGATTCCAGGTCATTCTGGAATAAGTGAAAATGAATCTGCAGACTCTTGTGCAAAATTAGCAAGAAAAAGGCAATTTTTAACAGACTTTTCTTTTAACGTGCATTCTTCTACTGTGTAAAATTATCTCTTTTTTACCGTACAACCTCCTTCATGTCTACTCCATACAACATGACGTTGGCCAAGCGATATTTGTTCAACTGGCACGCTCGAAATGCCATAATTAAAGAACCAAACCAAACCAAGTATTTTAAATTATTTGGATGTTGTTTAATATTAATTTTATCATTGTACTGAGTATTTCTCGTAAATGTGAAACTATTGTGTGTACCATCAAAAATACATTCTTTTAAGACTAGAAACAAACAAATGTGGAGTTTTTAAAATTACTTATGATAAAAATAATAGTGGTAGTAAAAGGAAAACGCGACGACGACGATGTAAAATTAATGTTAAATGTAAGTACCTATCTATCGTAGTTCAATATTGTTTGGTGTGTTAAAAATTTTGAGTATAATTTTGTGGGTGGTTTAATAAACATGCATTATTTCGNATGCGGTTTTCACCATTAGGTAGAGTATTTCTCAGGGAAGGCCTATATATAGTTTATTATATGTATATTTTAATGTAATTTGACATAAATATGATAAATGTGTATAAAGTCCTACCCGTTGAGACACTTTCACGCATGCGCTGCTACTGAAGTATTATTCCTCTCAATAAGATCTACAAAAAAGTCAACTATAGCATACTCGTATCTTCTAAGGATAACATGCAGTGAGCATATTTCTGTCTAAAAATAGTAATTTGAATATATTTTTTTATTGTGCGGGATGTTTGTCTATTGGATGGTGTCAATCCTTGTCCTTTTAAATACTTTATTAATTTTCTACGTTAAACGAAGATAAAATTTGCTCTGTACACTATTTCGAAATTACGAATAGTTTTAGAGAAAAACGCATTTAATTGTTGACACATCACGCCGGCTATAAATCATCTCATCATCAGTCTCATCTTTCATTTATCCCTTACTCTCAGCATATAAATAAGTATATTAGTTGTCTTGACCATTTGGTGTTCATCAAAATGTCCGTTACAGAAATTTACAAAAAATTACATTACCAAAAAATCCTTGCTGCGAAACGGTCTGGCGCCCGCCTCCCCTTGCGTGGCCTGCGCCCCGCGCCTCTTTGTACTTTTAGTTTTAATGCTTTTAAATATTTATTTTACGTTGATAAGTAGCTTAAATACAGTATACCTGCCCACCCGGTGTCGCTGTAAAAATCAGTAGGGCTAACAACATAAAGTTCAAGTTCGAAAAAAACGAGTAAAACCAAATAAATATGACAATTCTTGCAAGCAAAATCAAATCAATTCCCCAAAAGACTTAAATTTATAATTATGTAGTGCACAACAGTATGGATAACCAAATAAAAAAAATTACACATTTTTAGGGTTCTGTACCTCAAAAGAAAAAAAAACGGAATCCTTATAAGAGCACTTTGTTGTCTGTCTCTCCGTCTTTAATTGTCATTATAAATGCATAACGCAAGCTATAAACAGCTGCATCGACTCATGATTCATTTATCCCTTACTCTTAGCATATAAATAAATATATTAGTTATTTTGTCCATTTTATGTAGATAAAAACTGTCCTTTACTGTTTTTTATTTTAATAAGTACTTTAGAAGCTGTAACACAGATTTAAAATTACATTACTAAAAAATATTTGCTGCGATATGGCCCGACGCCCGCCACGCGTCGTTTGCTTATAAAAGTGCATCCGCCACGGCCGTCTGGCTCCTTTCCCCCAGGCGTAGAAGGAGGGTCTGGTTATGTTGCCTAAGACGGGGAAGAGCCCACGACGCCCTGAGGGTTACCGACCTATAACCCTCATCAGCGCGGTGGCGAAGCTATTCGAGAAGTTATTCCTCCCACTTCTCCAGCACCACGAAGCAAGCAGTTTGGCGAGCAGAAATAAGCAAGAAACCCTAGCGAGCCCTTGATCTGATATCGAAATGGCTGACGGAGTAGAGGCTTGCCCTTAACGTCGCCAAGATACAGCCGATGACATCCTTCGCTGAGACTGCAGGTGCCCTGGAGCAGCAGAGCGACTACCTGAGAGTTGTTATTGACAGAAGTCTTTCGATGACAGGGTAAGTCAAGAAAGCCTCCAACGCAGCGAGGACCGCAATGTTCCTGCTGCGACCACTCTTCGGATCCCACCTAACCCAAAGAACGAAGCCATAGTTCTACAAGGCGTGAGTCAGGCCTTATCTTACCTACGCCAGTACCAATCAACAAGGAATCCTGCAGGTGGTCCAGAACTTCACTCTCCGGCGAGTGACCCAGGCACTATACTACGTGAGGAACACCACGCTTCACCGCAACCTAAAAATAGAAAGGGTCCAACTTGGGTCCAATGCGTTACTACGCGCTGATGTATTGTGTTACACCATAGACCACCACCAGACGTCGTCTTCGGAGTGACTTTCTATCCTTCCACGAATCCGACTACTGAGCAGTCACCTCGGTCGCTGGTCACTTAAGCTGGGCCTCCCTGACTCTTACCTGGCTGAGCTGACCGCTCAGGTGGCATCTTTACAATTCCGCCAAAAATCCTTCTCCCTGTATCTGCACTAGGGCAGGTATACAGGTCCTAGGGCCAAAGGGCCCAGTAACGACGCGCCCATATTGATGGGTGCCGCTTGAGACCACGGCAAGAAGGCCAACGCTCTGATCCTCCTCCTTAAACTAGAATTTTATTAAACAATTTTAATAAACGCTTTGAACGTTGTTTAGATTTATTATAAAAAATGGGTAATTGCGTGACAAAGAACGAGAAATATCGTTCTTTCTCGTTCGGCTATGTGTTGCATGAATGAAAGAAGATCGGCAACGCTTAGTAGTATTTTTGTAGTAGTTTATGTATGTGTGCGTCACACGAAATAAAGGTTTGGATAAAAATCGTGAAATGAAAAAACTGTTGAATTATCTTGATTAGTTTCTTTAGGTCTGGGTTTGAAATATTTTACCCTATATGCAGTTTAAGTAAAAGGAGCGCTGCCTCTTCCAACCTGTACGTATTATAGTATGTATTACTAGAGGGCACGCGCGGCTTCGCCCGCGTATTTGCACCCTTAGGGGTGACTTCTAAAAAAAAACCACGAAACACGTGTTCAATAAAATATTTTTAACAGTATGAATTTTAATTTTTATAAAAATCGGTGGCGATTTAAATTTTTTTCCATACAAACTTTAAACCCCAATTTCATCCCTTTAGGGTTGAAATTTTTCAAATTCCCTTCTTAGTGGATGTCCAGAATATGAAAATAAACATCTGCCCAAATTTCACGTTTCTACCATCAGCGCTTACGGCTCTGCGTGCGTCTTACCTCAGTCAGTCAGCACAAGTCCTTTTATATATATAGATAATTGAAATTTAGAAACTGCTTAAAAATATAACTAACGAAGGATTCATCTATTTAAATGACGATAGTTATAGGAAATATAGTATCAGTTATTTTATTATTCTACAACAGGACAATCTCGTCTATCTTCTAATACAAGTCCATAAAAATTAGTTCAGCCGTTCTGGAGATTAGACCGGACAAATAAAAAAACAGACAGACAAAAAAATTAAATTGCCTGTTTGTGTTTTAGTATCATGTAAAGTAACTACATTATGAATTTGAAAAAACATTTATTTATATGTAAAATCAATATTTAGCTGAGCGTAACTTTTTTGTAAATTGCACTGTATTTCTTGAAACTCGACAAGTTTTTGTATTCCACAAAATTCCAAATGACAAAAGCATAAACTATACAGTATTCTATTATTTACTGTAAACTCAACCGTTTATTCTGATATAATTGTATTTAGGTATGTTTAGATAAGCTTATTTGTTGCAATCCAAGCAATGTGCAGTTCGGCCTTGGGTTACTGAAAACATTATTTAATGCGATTGTGAGTGTAATGTATCAGTTAGTAATTTCTTTGGTTTTGCGATTTATGGTTATGTTACATTCTTTTTTATTTAGAATTCATTATTGTTTTTATTAAGAATTCAATATTGCTCACAGTCTCAAAAATAGAATTGTAATTAGTGGGGATAAATGAATTTAACTTCGTTATTTCAGTTTTTCTTTATCAATGATTTCGTCTTGTCTTTGTACATTTTTGAACTTTCACATGTTTGACCACAAAACCAAAGTACAAATAAGCAAAGAAAATACAAGTAATCTGACCTTCATATTGTATAAAGATATAAAATTTTAATATTAAAAATTACTAAAAATAATAAACCTTTGCATATTATCTAAAGTTATCCTATATTTTTTGTTTACAGCATCCAGTATGATGCGGCTCATCCTACTACTATCGGCCGTAACTTTGGCGGTGGCATTCAAAAATCCGCACTATGCGTCCGGGCTGACCACGATGGTCCATCTCTTTGAATGGAAATGGGATGATATAGCAGATGAATGTGAGAGATTTCTTGGTCCACGAGGATTTGGTGGTATTCAGGTAAAAAAATATTCATAAAATTATTTCTAGCGTCACATTTCACTTCATTTCACACACACATTTACAGGCCTGGACAAGGAAAAAATAAAGTGAAAAATGTTTCATTGTCTACTTACGGCCTATTTTGAACATCTATATGATATTTGGCGTAACTTAATGCCGCATAATATCTAACTGGATGGACGACCTTTAATTATTAATATATATTTCAACAGCTTGATGACATCGACATTACGTATGTATATAATATGATGAGATGCTCAACGAAAATAAATTTATAATAATTTCATTTAACTATACATATAGTGGAATACGAAAAGCAATCAAGGGTACGTGATGTTGATGACAACGAGCTCCTCGCAGAAACCTGAATTGTTTATGACGTCAACTCTACGTTAAACCTCTTAGATACATATACCTACTTACGGTTATTAGATTTCAAATTACTTGTCTATTAAAATAAAATATTCTCGTTATATTATAATCAAAATATGTTAATTAATAATAATCATAAAAGATTAATGTTTTATGTATTTAAAAATACCATTAATCATTTTATAGTATGTATAATGTGTTAGGATAGGCAGATGGAACCTAGTGTTAACACACTCCATTTTCTCTCACTTTCCGCCAAATTCTTCTTTTAATTTACTAAATAAATGGTCGGAAATTTAATTTGCAGAAAAAGGACTGCGCTCCTCAGAAAAAAATAAGACAGCCCATGATTAAGTTACTCGTGGAAAATATATTGCTATATTAAGTCTGCTATTTGGTTAACGATTCGACCTTATAGAGAATGTGTACATTGTTTTTTTTTAAATTCTAGATGCGGATTTTATTCCAATAACATTTTTGTATGTTTTTGAGATTGTCAAGGCGCAGTGGGACTGTAAGCGCTACGGTTGTGGGATCAGTTCCTACTTGATCACACAACCGAGAATGAGGCGTTGAGATCCGCCCCTTAATACGCAATATCTCCAAAAAGTTGCTTAAGGTTTTTTAATTGATGAGGCATTCCTCTTGGGAAAAGAATATTTATATTGATTGCATATTTTTTATTTCCTTGAATTTTGCGGAGTTGATAGAGACAACCAAGTAATTTTATGTTATTGTTGGAATATTTAAATGTAACTTTCAGTAAATTTGTTCATATGAACATACACATTAGTATAATTACTAATCAGTAATCTGACATTCTAAATAAAAAAACTCTGATACAAAAAACCTTAAAAAGTAAATGACTAAAAGTGATAATAGTTGCTTACGTCTTTTTATCAAAAGAGCTGATGATCTTCAAGCTACTGAACGTATTTTCTTGAGTCATGGCTAAGAATATTATTTGATTAAGTCGCCTTTTATGTAAGAGAACTATGTCAAAATCGGTTCATCCGTTTATAAGCTACAATGAAGACATACCCATACACAGACACTCCAAATTTATAACACCCCAAAATTTTGGGTCGGGGTTAATAAATAAGTTCTATTAAATGCTATTTAAGTTTATAAACGCTATTTAAGCTTATAATTTCTAATACTTTTTTTTCTGTAGATTTCACCACCAAACGAGAACTTGGTAATCTCGTCTCACAACCGTCCATGGTGGGAACGTTACCAGTCCATCTCTTACAGACTGGTCACACGGTCTGGCAATGAAGAACAGTTCGCTAATATGGTGCAACGGTGTAACGATGCTGGAGTAAGGTAAGGAAATGATATATCACTATATTCACTATTCCAGAAAGTATTAAAAATGTTTGAAACTAAAAGTACTATTAATAATAACAAATAAAACATCTAAAAATTCAGTAAATTATAAATGATACAGTTGCATGAATTACAGTATTTGCTATTTCTTATACGTCCTCTTAAATTCCTAGGATCTACGTAGATGCAATCATCAACCATATGACTGGTACATGGAATGAAACTGTTGGTACTGGCGGCAGTACAGCTGACTTTGGTAACTGGCAATACCCTGGTGTGCCGTACAGTAGAAATGATTTTAACTGGCCAAATTGTGTTATATCTGGCAATGATTATGGATGCTGCGCTGATAAAGTAAGTTTGTTATGAGATTATTAGGCAGAGGGAACTTAGTGTTAAGACAGTCCGTTCCCCACTTTCCACCGAGTTCTAGAGGCATTGCGTGTTGAGGAGCGGGACTCAACGCCACGCTTTGCCTCTTCAGCAGAGCCAAGAAATGAAAATATAAATGCTTCTTTCAGCCACTTAGTAACGAAAGAGAATCTTTATAATGTATAGATTTAGAGTTTTTTGAGTTCCGTCCTTCAAAAAGAAGAAAACGTACCTTATAGAATCACTTGTCCTGTCTATCAGTCTGTCAAGTTTGTTGAATACAGGATCGAGTGGAGGTTACAAACTAAAATTCAGATCAAATAATCAGGCTCTCGTAACACAAAAAAGAAGCTTCTAAGTAATCAAAAGATTCAAGCGTTTTTCTTTATTTTTTATGAAATTCCTTGCATAAACAAAACCTATTGGGTAGTTCCCGTGGACCTCTAGTTATAAACTCTGGTGCGAAGTAAGAACTTACAATAAAAATAGAGGAAAAAATCCGAAAAATGGAAATATGTATTTATTACTAATAAAAACTATAACAAGCATTTAATTGCATGTACCATTTAATTTGTTACTAATACATAAAAAACACCAATAACCGATTTCCATATTTGTTACACCGATAAAACGTCGGCTTAAATTATAATCGCCGTGATAAATCTAAATACCGTTTACAAATTTATTTGAAATGAAGGCACGTATGCTTATTTCTATTATGAATGTCACATTTCATACGAGCCTATAAATTTAAAGTAAATTGGAGGTATTAACTTTCAAAATTGAAATGTTATTAAATTATTTTTTTTGTAAGAAATATTCTTTCGCACAGACATTAAAGGATTCTGATTCAATTTTATTAGAAAAACGATTTAGTAATAATTGAAAAGTGGTTTGAATTTATTACACTTAGGCTTTCAATACGTTTGGAAACTTAAAAGCATATTTCTTGGAAATCAGATTTTAATATTTTTATGTTAAATATCATCAAATTCTATGACGTAAACTTAATTTGTTGTCAAAAAGATTTAGTACACCAAATTAAAAATTACTTTCAACATAATTATTACTAGAGTGGGTCAATTTTTTTTTTCAAATTGTTCTAGACATCGAAAAAATATGTCTGTTGAAAGAGTAGCATTTAATTTCATCAATCATCAAGTGTCTCATCGCGATTTTCTATTTCCCATATAAATTACAAAAGAAATTTTGATTTTCTGCATTTGAAATGGTATTGCGAATAAAGAGATGGTGTTGGTATAAAGCCCGATGTATATATTCTTGTAGTAAATTAAAGGATCTACAAAAAAGTGTAATATGTATTTTTGCTAAATTAATTAATTTAAAAATTATAATAAGTTAATTTAAAAATTATTCAAAGTTATAGTTGTAAAATAGTCAAAATAGTTAAAATTTCATATAATAAAATAAAAAATACTTGCTTAATAAGTAAAATGTAAACGAGATATTTTTTAATATTTCTAAAGGAATAATTAATTTAATTTTGTTTTATTCAGACAAAAAAAGCCGTGGTCTACTTTAAAATAGATAGAAATCTCCATATTTTTTAATAGTTTAGATAGGCTTAAATGGTCCTCTCTTAGATTCCAGTCTTTAAAATAGCTTAATTATTTCCATATTCATTCCACGCCTAATATTTTCCCCATCTACCCATTCAGTAGCTCTGAACATGTGTGTGCACAAACATTTATTTTTAACTGTTTTAATATATTTATTTTTTTATATAGTAATAAATAAATATTTTATTTGTTATTTAGGTGCGTAACTGTGAATTATCAGGCCTCAAGGACTTGAACCAAGGGACAGAATACGTACGTGAACAGATTGTAAACTACATGAATTATCTCATCGACCTGGGTGTAGCTGGATTCAGGTAAGAACTGCAGTTCTTTCTTATTAAGATAATAAGAATAAAAGAAGATCAGATAAGAATTTAAAGAAGTTAGGCTGTAAGCGCGACGGTTGTGTTTTCACTGAACTAAACAAGAAAAAGCGCGGCGTTGATAATCACCTCAACATACAATGTCTCGAAAATTGGACAGGAAGTAGGGAACAGAATGTCTTAAATCTAGGTTCCCTATGTCTATCCGAAAAAAAATTGTTTTATAATAGCATTATAATGGAACAAACACACAACCGTCATACTTGCGTCGCAGACGCAGACGCTTTGCCTGTTCATTTGAACAAACATAAAACGTATTGTAAGAATGTTAGATATAGGTGCGAAATAATGAGTTTACGAAGTAGGGTAACTGACATTTTTAAGGTCGTAAGGATTCAATGTGTCTTTTAAGAAAATAAATTATAGAGCATTACATTTTATTTCCTTTGAAATAGCTATAAGTAAACAGCGTTTGTGAAATTACAAGAAAACCATTGGAATATTTTATTGACAAAATATTAAAATAGATACCAGTGTTTATACGTACATGTTGAAACAAGTATTTAGGCAGCTCCTCCATTTTTCACTCATAGCAGATTGGCAGATGGAACCTAATGTTAAGACATAAATGCCTATTATTCCTATTAGAAAAAAGAGAATAAACAGAAAGAATCTGGTATTAGGACACTCCCTCATTTTACAAAAATATTGACACCTTAACGTAAACAAAACATTATTTACAGAATCGACTCCGCAAAACACATGTGGCCTGGTGACCTTAGCGCTATCTACAATAGATTAATCAACTTGAACACCGATCACGGTTTCCCATCCAACGCTCGTCCCTACATTTACCAGGAAGTCATCGACTTGGGTGGCGAAGCTATTACCAAGGACGAATATACAGCTCTAGCTGCTGTCACCGAATTCAGAGTTGGTTTGGAATTAAGTCGTGCCTTTTCTGGACAGAATCAACTTAGGTAACAATATTCTTTCAAGCTATATATTTGATAGAAGTATACATACTAATAAATTTATTCATTTAATAGTGTATATATTTTTTTTAAGTATATATACATATTTTAATTATTTAAATACATTAAATACTAGCGGGCGCGCGCGGCTTCGCCCGCTTATTTGCACCCTTAGGGGTGAATTCTAAGAAAACCACGAAACACTTGTTCAATAAAATATTTTAAACAGTCTGAATTTAAATTTTTGTAAAAATCGGTGGCGATTTAAAGATTTTTCCATATAAACTTTCAACCACTTATTTGAACCCTTATGGGGTGAATTCTAAAAAACCATGAAACACCTGTGCAATTAAATATTTTTAAGAGTCTGAATTTTAAATTTTATTAAAATCGGTGCTGATTTAAAAAAAATCCATACAAACTTTCAACCCCTATTTCATCCCTTAAAGGTTAAAATTTTTCAAAGTCCCTTCTTAGTGGATGTCCAGATTATGTAATTTACGTAATCTGGACATTCACTAGATCTTTGTTTCAAGATCTGTCCAAATTTCACGTTTCTACGCACAGCGGTTACGGCTGTGCGTGCGTCTTACCTCAGTCAGTCAGGTACATGTCCTTTTATATATGTAGATTTGTTGCGACTGGTGTTCCAATACCGATTAAACAATGCAGCTTAGCTTTGTAATTGAATAAGACTTGTAAGACAAGATTTATGTAAAACTAAGAATGCAATGAGACTTTTTTGTATGTAAGCCTATGTTAATAGCTACATTATAAAAATATCATAGTTCCTACTGGAACTATGATATTTTATTAATAGGTAACTATTACTATTAATGCTTTAAACATTATGGAAACTGCTATGAAGACAGAAATTTCCAAATAAGTTTTTATATGCAAAAAGTAGTTTCTACAATAATATCGTTCACAAGAATACTCGGAAACTTAATAAATCCTTTCAAGTATAAAATGTTCATAGACTTCGAAGAAATAGAATATTTTTCTACAAATTTTATTCTATAAAGTCAATTAACATCATTGGGCATATAAATATCTATTTGAACTATTTCCCCATTATAGCAGCTTACTTTATTACATTTCAATCATTTTGGTAAAAACATATAGTGCATATTGTCTTGACTTCATAAAGACATTTTAAAAATCATCTTCATATTGTATTGAGAATACACCTACTACAACAACCGAGTGTTAAGACACTCCGTTCTCCACTATCCACGGCAGTGGCTATTCGAGGCATTGCTTGATGAGTAGCGAAACTCAACGCCAGGCTTTGGCCTTAGTGTCAAAACGAAGAAAAGAAAATATTAATAAATAATAATTAGTTCCTCCGAATTGGGATCAAACCACAACCGTCGAGTTACAGTTATATCCTTGTGCCCCTGTTCCACGATAGCCTAATAAAGTCATTGTAAATCTTTCTAAATATTTGCATGTACGAAATAAAAATACTTTTGCATTGTTTACCTCAATTAAATTACACAATATGGTAAAAAAATAAATAATATATTTTTTTCGTTTCACCAAAGATGGCTAGTAAACTGGGGCCCGCAATGGGGTCTTCTAGCGTCAGACGATGCTTTAACCTTCATTGACAACCACGACAACCAACGAGGCCACGGTGCTGGTGGTAACATATTGACGTACAAACGCTCTAAGCAGTACAAAGGAGCTATTGCGTTCATGTTGGCTCATCCATATGGTGTACCTCAGTTAATGAGCAGCTTCGACTTCCATGATACTGAAGCTGGACCTCCTATGGATAGTAGTGGCAATATTATATCTCCTTCTATTAACTCTGTAAGTATATAAAAATATGTTTCAGATACATTTCTTAGTTTGACTTTGTTTATACTGTACCTTTATGTACCCCAAATTTAGCAAGGTAGGCAAAGGGAATTGGTGTTACGGCACTTCGTTATCTACTTTCCGTCCAATTTTCGAGACATCGTGCTGGAACTCAACGCTGCCTTGTTACCAGAACCATGAAATTAAAATACTTAATTCATACCGCCCGGTCCCACATCGATACCTATCAGGATATTATATTGATTTATGCATTTATATTTATATTTCGTAATGTCAATGACAGTATAATTGAAAGTAATCAAATAATCAACCTCACGCTGTATCACGCACATAGAGGGAACCTAGTGTTAAGACTTCGTTCCTCATTTTCCGCCGAGTTCTGGAAGCATTGCGTGTTAAGTGGCGGTATTCCTCGACACCAGAGCGAAGAAATGAAAATATAAATATAAATAAATATTTCACTTCCCCGAGTGGGGATCGAACCCACAACCAGTCGATCTTACAGTCACACTTTGTGCCTCTGCGCCACGACCGGCCTTATTGAAAATATTTGATTTAAATTAGATCAAGTCGAGAAATTGGATCAGGTGCTGAACGAAGTAAGTTCACGGACTATTGTATGCTCCTTATGTAAAGAAATATAACAAAATAAAATAATTTAAAACAAAATTGTTAGCACATCCTGTATTATTCAATCTATTTAGTGAAGTTGAAACAATTATGTTGGAGTATGCTTTTTAAGTGAAACTATTTTAACCGGATTAATTGCGTATATTTTAGATTATACATTTTGGAAACCCGACGTTTCGAACACTTTGTAGTAGTCCGTGGTCACGGGTAGACTGTCCCGTGACTATCAGTCTAGAATCTATAAAGCTGATTTTTTTTAAATACCTCGAGTGGGAATCGAACCTATAACCTGTCGAGTTTACAGTCGCACCCTGGCGCCCTAGAGCCATGATTGGCCTCTATAAATGATTTAAATATTTCATTAAAATAAGTTAAAATATAATTTTACTTCGCAGGACAACACCTGCGGTAACGGCTGGATATGCGAACACAGGTGGCGACAGATCTACTCGATGGTAGCCTTCCGCAATGTCGCTGGTACCACCGGCGTCAACGATTGGTGGGATAATGGTAGCAATCAGATTGCCTTTTGTCGTGGCGACCAAGGTTTTGTTGCTTTTAATAATGACAATGGGAACTTGAACCAGAATTTAAAGGTAAAGTTGAACTTCTTTTTGTTTATACATTTCTTTCCTTACGTGTCGCCCACTTTTCGAGACTTAATGAGTGTTGTGTTGCGTAACTCAACGCTGCGCTTTGTCTTGTTAACAGAGCGTGGGAATGAAAATAATTTTCTTCTTTTCTATACTTAATTTTATATATTTTATATACTAAATAATTACACCATAATGGCGTCACCTAGTTAACACTAGGTTCCCTGTTTGTTGTTAATAAGATATTAATAAATAATAATTTATTCCCCGAGTAGGGATCGAACCCACAACCGTCGCGTTACTTTTGTGCCCCTGCGACACGATGTCATCAATAGCAATATTTATATTAAATATTATAGTAATATTTACTATTTAACTACACTTTGTTAATCGCCACATACTTTTAGACCTGTCTACCAGCTGGTAGATACTGTGACGTCATATCCGGTGAAAAGAATGACGACGGATGTACAGGAAAAACTATAACAGTCGGGTCTGACGGCCGCGCCAACATTAGTATCGGCTCTAACGATTATGACATGGTCCTTGCTATACACAGTGGACATGAGGTAGGGTAGTCTAATTTAGATTGACTCCATTATTTTTATCTTAACCTATATTAGATTTTAATGAGATGAGAAATAATTAAGAAATATGTTAGTCGGTTTTATAAGTAACGTTGTATCCCGCATGTAGTAGTGCAGGCAGGAGGAACCTAGTGTTAAGACACTCCGTTTTTTTAAGTATTGCTCACATCCTATCCATTCTTACTAGTATAGTTTGTGACTTCGAACGCCTTAGGCTTGTCTTGGAGAAATCACTATTTCAGTGGCAAGGCCTAGTACTTTTTAATTCTTATACTTTTATTATTAATAATTTTTTATATTTACTTTTTTATTATTATATTTTTTTTATTTTTTTAGTATATAAAGAGTTTCATTATACATTTACCAAGCTTTATTAAAAAAGAAAATATGTATATAAATTAAATATTTTAAAAAATCAGATGAGGTTCCATTCCAATTGCCTACATAAAATAAACATAATTGATATATTATTTAACAAAACACATGCTTTTATTTGTTTCAGTCACGACTATAAAAGACAGCTTTAGAAAGAACATTAACACCAAAAAATCATCAACCCAACAACTTGAAGATTGTTAACACGGAAAAATACTACAAATATATTTTTGTAATTAAGAGAATAGAGCCCATATAATTCTTTTATTTTTAATGTCTCCCGTATATTTTGTATAGCAGGGTAGAGTGGCGGATCTCAACGCTGCGCCGTGTTACCGAGTAATAATAAAAAAATATTATTACATAATAATTTATTCTCTCGAGTGGGAATCGAACCCACTACTGTCTGTAGAGTTTTATTTAAATATATTATATATATAGTTTGATTATTTAAGTAAATTATGATCTCACAAATCAGTGGCTGCTTACGAAGTTAAATTGTGTTGTTGAACTAAGTTCTGGACTTAGCAGACTGTTTGACTGTTGGATCGAAACTTGACACTGTTTAGTAATGCTTTAACACAAAAGTTGGCGAACAAACTCCAAACTAAACATAATATTATTAGAAATTCTTTTCAGCTAAGACTGTAATTAACTAAATATTATATTTCATTACGAATTCTTTGCGAAGAAAGTTGGTAGTTTCTATTATAAGAAAAAATTTGAAAGTCGCGGTCATACTCAATTTGTATTAAGGTTATAGTTATAAATATATAATTTAGGTATAAGAAAATATTGTTGCCGTTCCTTTTTTCTATATAATAACTTATAATTTTCATACATTTCATCATTTACGTGATACAAAAAATATTATATTGTATTGTTTAGATATAATTTATAATTTTATTATAAATTATACCTAAACAGTTAAGTTAACATATCGTCACGGCGCAGAGGCTCAAGCGTGTGCTTGTAATCCCGGCGGTTACGAGTTTGATTCGCGATCGGATGGATGAAATATTTAGTATTTTTATTTCTTTGCTTTGGTAACGGGACAAAGCCGTGTTTGAGTTCTGCCATACAGTACAATATTGTATTGTATCGAGAATTCGGCGGAAAGCGGAAAATAAAAAGTAAATAATATTAAGGCAAAGGCACACTACAGCGTATAGCTCGATAAGCATGATATATTATAGCCGAAAGCAGTTAGCTCTTACGTTGGTAACATGAGATTTGTCTCTTAAGGGTTCATGTCCCGACCCCTAATCTATAACGGCCGGGTCCAAGTTAACAAGCCCTGATTAACCCCTATCTTTGAAGACGCCATTATCGTTTTAGTATAGGTACTTCTATTAGTAAATATACAAGCTATTTACCTAGTTTCTCCAAATTTTGTTAAATTTTGGGTCAATTTCACATTAAATAATCATTTGCGATAAATTCAAATTCAAATATTTTTATCCAAAATAAGAAGTTACATGCTTTATTTTTTGAACGTCAAATAATTTACTACCAGTTCACTAAAGTTAATGCCTCAGACCTGAGAAGAACCGGCGCAAGAAACTCAGACATATAGGTAACTACAACAGTTTTTTTATTCTACTCCTAGGCTTTTAATAAAGGCTTTTTAATTAATTTGGAAGGAAATAAGATAATGGTAGTAATGCTTCCAGTACTATTAGACGGATTGCCTAATAATTACGAAATCGTTACGTTTATTTATTATAAATTTCGTCATGTAGCGTGGAATGTTTAGGGTTTTTGTACATATATTATTAATAGTTTATTTTTTAATAAAGAAAACGTTCCAGACTAAAATAAAAATCACTACCATTTTTTCATTTTATGTTACAATATTTTATCATATCTTTTAGTAAATTTAAAAAATCCAATTCTTCGAATAGTAAACATAATAAATCACACTGAACTATGACTAAACTAATGTATTAAAAACTGTATTTGTATTCGTTTGCGACTTAAAAGGTTTTAAACTAAAACGTCCGTTACGCGTCATATTAGCGAGTAGCGAGTGTGGCATCTAAAATTCAGTTTACTTCTTCTGTTTTTAACTTCTTTCTAAAAAGAGTAAAATGTATGTACCTATAGAATCTTTTCCAAGGCGGTGTTTTGATAAAATTTATTTTATTAAATTAAATAAATATGTGTGTAGCAAAATCTTCTAAAATAAAACATTATTGAATGTGTAAGAAGACACTCTCATTCTCACATTTTGCCAAATTTTCGTGACGTTGTTTGTTGAGTTTCGAAACTCATAAGGTTTGGCTACCAAAGCAGGCAAATAAAAATAATTTAAATACAATCGTTAGGCCAAGTGTTTGGAGGTCGAGAGGTGGTCGTGTTATGTTATGTTGTTATATTATAGATAAACGATACAGAAATTATAGCCTATATGTTGTTCTGTTAGAGGCCGGTGGCGGCGCAGGGGCACAAAGTGTGACTGTAAAACCGACTGGTTATGGCTTCTATCCCCGCTCGAGGAGATGAAATATTTACTTAAATTTATATTTCCATTTCTTCACTTTGGTGTTGAGGCAAAGCGCGGCGTTGAGTTCTGCCACTCAACACGCAATGCCTCCAGAATTCGGCAAAGAGTGGGGAACAGAGTGACCTAACACTAGGTACCCTCTGCCTACCCTGTTGTGTGCGGGATACAGCGTGAAGCTGATTTATTTGATTTATTTATTTTATATTATTCTGATATATGTAGGTAAATATAAGCAATATTACTGTAGGGTTTTATATAAATCCGTTTCGTAGTAATTGCTTGAAAGTTGAATACACATCACATCCATCTTTTCAATTTCACATTTATAATCTTTATCATATTTCATGAAGCAAAAACTTTGTTTTTACGAAATTTTACCGTCAAAGTATCGTCGAATTTAGCACAGTTATAGTTTATATACATATATGTATTATATATACAAGTCAAAGAGTCCTCCAACTTATATTATAAGTAAGTAGGATAGGATCGTTACAATAGCAAAGTGAATTTAAACTACTCCGCGTAATTACTATAGTTAAGGACAAAGAGGTGAATACAAAGCTTCATAAATTATGTCACATCATCATATAGATCATTAATTTACTAAAACCCACATATCATCACGTCCGTACCCCGAATATTCGTTTGAATATCATTATTTATTAACACGCTTCTACACGCGGTTTGCGGGAAAATTGTGATTTAATTTGAACAAAAATTAAATCACAATTTTCTGGTATATATTTGATATTTTCGTTAACCTATAAATAAATCAAAAATCAGCTTGACGCTGTATCCCGCAAACAGCAGGGTAGGCAGAGGGAAATTAGTGTTAAGACACTCCGTTCCCCACTTTCCGCCTAATTCTCAAGGCATTGCGTGTCGAGCGACGGACTCAACGTCGCGCTTTGCCTCGACACTAGAGCGAGGAAATGGAAATATACATTTAAATAAATATTTAATTACGTCGAGGGCGAATGAACCCATAAACAGTTGCGTTTACAGCCACACTTTGTGCCCCTCCGCCACGACTGGCCTCAACTATACACATAATAAAATTGTAACAGCTATCACGCTGTCTGTTCATGGAGGAAATCTATTTTTAGGGGTAATTATTAATATAATAGAACCCAAAACAATGATTTTTTATTTAATACTGTTTGTTGGTTTGTCTAAGCTAATTTCAGAAACGGTCCGATTTTAATGCAATTTTTACTATTGTATTTTATCAGACTTTCCTTAACAACTATTTAAATAAAATAAGTGTCTTATGGTACTGGCTGAAAATTTATAATTTTTTTATTTATTCAAGGTGGAAGTGTCAGCACAACTTTAAATGAAACCACAGTTTTAACTACTCTATAAAATACTTATTTAGAAAACGTATAAAAATTTGAACGCAGCGGGACTCGAACCCGCGCCTCCTGGAAACCGACCAGGCGCTCTGACCACTAAGNGTGGTCAGAGCGCCTGGTCGGTTTCCAGGAGGCGCGGGTTCGAGTCCCGCTGCGTTCAAATTTTTATACGTTTTCTAAATAAGTATTTTTCTTTCCTAAGTGTGGAATAACACTTTAAAAATGTTTAAAAATACTCTATAAAAGCCTAATACAATTAAAAAAATATATTTTTTCCCAAAAATGAAAAAGTAATTTTTTCTAACAAAGTTAATAATAAAATTATTGTTGTAATACAAAACGCCATTTGTCAAGAACGACGCCGGCACACATAAAAGTATCAGAGGGAAACCGCCGCATACGCCTCATTCCGAAATCGAGTCGTAGGTACTGGCGGCAAAGTTCAAAGTTGCTTAAGTGGTATTTTTATAGTAGTATGTGTTTATGTTATTGGTATCTATTCGTAACTGCGTCACACGAAATACAGGTATGGATAAACATCGGGAAATGTAAAAAAAACCTACGTCTAAACTGTTGAGGTATCTTGATAAATTTCTTTAGGTAGGGGTTTAAAATATCTTACCCGATATGCTGTTCCCGTAAAAGGAGCGCTGACACTTCCACCTTGTATGATAACGGACATGTAAGTAATATAGCTTAGTAAAAAAGAAGCTGCGAAAAGATCGCTAGTAATTACTACTAAATGTATATTATTTATTTAACATTTAAATAAAATCAAATAATTTAAGAAAGTTCTAAAAAAATAATTTCAATTGGTGCTTGATGTTTTCACGTTGTATAGAGAAAGCATAGTGTCAAAACACTCCGTTCCCGACTTTCTGCCTAATTTTTGAAACTCTGTGTGTTGGGTGACAGAGTACAACGCCTTCTTCTCATTACCAGAGAGATCAAATGAAAATAATTTATTCCCTCGAGTGGAAATCAAACCCACAATCGTCGCGTCAGACGCTGCGTTGTACCAATGCATCACGACGGTCTCTGTGGCATCATATAGTAATGAAAAGCAGAAAACCCGATATTTCAATAAAAAATTACCAAACTTATTTATGATGAAAATTTTACCTAACATAAACTTGAAACTAATATTCAGCACAATTGTTTTAGTTTAAATTAGTTCAGTTGTAATAAATAGTGAAATTTATGTCGGAAATACATTTGTGCAGGTATATATATTTTTTGTGTTTTCTTTTTTTGTTATTGCTATTTTCGCTGTTTGTATTCATTACCACTAGTTGGCTGTAAGAAATTTCTTTTAGAAATAAACACTCCCTATATTAACTAGCCTTTTTCACATATTTTATATTTAACAAATTTTATATTTTAAATATCTGAGTCGTGGCGCAGGAGCAGGTGTGACTGTAAAACCGACTGGTTTTGGGTTCGATCCCCACTCGAGGAGTTGAAATATTTACTTAAATTTATATTTCCATTTCTTCGCTCTGGTGTGGAGGACAAGCGCAGCATTGAGTTCTGCCACTCAACATACAATGCCTCTAGAATTCGGCAGAAAGTGGGGAACGGAGTATCTTAACACTAGGTTCCCTCTGCCTACCCTGCAGTGTGCGGGATACAGCGTGAAGCTGATTTACTCATATAATTTATTTTTTTATTTATTTTAAAAATTTTATGTGTAGTAAAGAACAATAAATAATCCAGGGACATAGAAATAAGTAATATATATATTTTTATATTCAGTCCACTTTGTTTGACGAACGTGTCACGTTGACGAGAAACGGTATTCATAAAATACACTATCGCTGGACGTTTTCATTAAACAATGTACAACTTAGTATGACCTTTCTGTTTAACTAATTCATTTTATGGTGCACACTAAAGAACTTTAAATAAATGAAAGATTTTTTTTTAAATAATTATGAATAATATAATAAAGTGACATATGTATTCCGATAATATTTTGAAAGTTTTGCGTAAATATTTTAATATTATTATTTTATTCAATACACAAAAATTTTAAATTAGGTTCTCTCTGCCTATTCTCCTCTGCTCTGCTATTGATATATGTGGGTAGTGTCTGGTAGAAATAAATATATACCAAAACATCAACATGTAATGTATTGGCGAAAATTCGGGAACAGATTTTTTTAACACTAGGTTCCCTTTGCCTACCCTGTTATATGCGGGATATAGCGAGAAGCTGACCGAAACATATAGGAAACATTCCTACTACAGGAAGTACCTACATATATCCTTATTCATATTATAGATTGTATCGTTTGATGTCCTCACATGCAGACATCAATATTCACAGAATGTGATACTTCATTAAACGACAAAGTTAATATCGCTTCAGCGAATAGCTCTGATTCAGTCTAGACTTCAGAATATCCGTCATTTGGAATAATATTACGAAGTTCCTTCAAGCTAAGCGAATGCAAATGTACAACAATTTGGTGGACGAGTGAACATCTCAGATGAAATAAAGTTAAATGCTTTTAGTTGTAGTAATTTGTCATATTAGATAAGTTTATTTTACATTCTTATTAGAGTACCTGAAATGGTAAAAGCGAAATCTCTATACGAGCACCTTGTTGTTCGTCTGTAAAGACTATTTATTTCAAGGTCACGTGGAGACATCAAGCAATAATATGAAACATGCAAATTTACGATTTCTTCGAGAACAGAACACACTCAAAAGATACGAGTATTTATGCATCGATTTTGCTGCATTTTGTATGAAACTTGCCGCAAAGTCGCGACCTATAGTATAGGATACTTCTTAACTTAACGGCGTCTTACCTTGTGGACCTATAGTTATGAAATTTGGTATAAACAGAGAATATAGGGGAAAATACAAATATAGGGAAAATACCTGAAAATTGATAATTTACATATATTTAACTTAAAATATAATTATAAAACTTATATTTGTAGTTGATTTTTGAGGTCAGTGGTGGCGCAGAGGCAATATGATTGTAAACCCGACTGGTTGTGGGTTCGATCCCCACTCGAAGAAATGAAATGTTTATCTAAATTCATATTTTAATTTCTTCGCTCTGATGTCGTAGGCAAAGCGCGGCGTGGAGTTCCGCCACTCAACACGCAACAGCAATGCCTCCAGAAATTGGCGGAAAATGGGGAACGGCGCGTCTTAACTCTGGGTTCCCTCTGCATACCCTGCTTTGAGCGGGATACAGCGTAAACCTGATAAAAAATATACAAAAAAAATATTCCGATACTCTACCTGTCACTTTCAAATTGTTCAAAATGACAGGTAGTAAACTATTTCCATTTTAGTTAATATATTAATTTATTTGTGCTGAAATAGTAAATGGTAAGGTAAAAAATAATATAATCACTGAGCCGCAACAACACGTGGCTGGGCATCTAGTATAAATATAAAGATAAGTAAAAAATTATATTATTATTTTGCAGAAATATTGATTCTATAATAATATCAGAGACGGAACGCAATTATCGACAATTCGAATAAACGATGCAAACACACGATCGGGGGTTTATGTATATGTGGAGTGTGTGTGGTGCATTCAACAAGTAATTAATTTGAATATAAATTAATACTAGATTATACATTTTTTTTAGCTTGGCACTATTTCCCGCATATATTAAGTTACGCAGAAGGAACCTAAGAACCTAGTGTTAACCCTGTGCACTCGAACGGCGCCGATTCGGCGCCTGGCCGATATGAAGTCGAAAAAGCCTCAAGTGCAAAAGGTTAATATACTCCGTTTCCATTGAGAGACTTCCGCACCACTTGCTGACGAATTTTAAAAACTGTATCTGTTGAGTGGCGGAACCAAACGCTGTGCTTCGTCTTGTTACCAGAGCGAGGGAAATAAAAATAATTCAACCTTCTTTGATGGGAATCGAACCTGACGGCTTCACTTTTAATACATAATATCGATCTATCTATTACATTTTGTCTATTTATCTATTATAGCTTATTCTACACATAGCCTTTCAACTTTCAAAAGTTTAAGTCCAACGAGTGTAACCTTTAACTAATAGAATTTAAATTAACACTCGAGTACCGTTAAAGACAAAGTAGCGAACGGATAAACTCCATCCGAGGTATTAACGCCACCAGCAACACCTGTTAGTAGTCAACAAGTATGCTAGTTCCTCTTTACATGTTAATTTCTCTAGAGATTTTGTTTAAGTTATTACTTTTACTTAATAGTTAATATGTTTTTTATAAGCCTAGTTGTGGTTATTTGCTTTACTTGCGGTCGCCTCTTATTTTAATATCTAAATATATTCCGTTAATTAAAAGAAAATAAATATTATTTATTGCTTAATTTGAATCCACTATCATGGTGTGTCTTTATTACATGTTATACTGTTAGGAAACGGTTCACATTTTGTAAAATAACAAGATAAAACATATAGATATGTTTCTAAATTATTCGGAAAGAGATTCTAAGTACCAGTGTTGAGGCCAGTCGTGGCGCAGTGGCACAAAGTGTGACTGTAAAACCGACTGGTTGTGGGTTCGATCCCCACTCGAGGAGATGAAATATTTACTTAAATTTATATTTCCGTTTCTTCGCTCTGGTGTCGAGGACAAGCGCGGCGTTGAGTTCTGCCACTCAACAAGCAATGCCTCCAGAATTCGGCAGAAAGTGGGGAACGGAGAGTGTGTGTAACACTAGGTTCCCTCTGCCTACCCTGCAGTGTGCGGAATACAGCGTGAAGCTGATTTATTTATTTTTTTAGATTCTAAGTAATTGCAATAAGTGATGTATCACCTAATAACAATATTTCGAACAAGTTACCTTCCAATAAAGAGGCTGTCCTCTATTGACTTTTGTTTCGAACATGAGGTTAATGCTGTTAGCCCTATTGGTTTCTTGGAATACCCTATTGGCACAATTCCATTGCTTTTATAGCACTTTTCACCTATTTACTCTCTTTTACATGAGTTTGCTAATAATACATAAATAAAAAATAAATAAATCAGCTTCATTCTGTTTCCCGCACACAGTAGGGCAGGTAGAGGAAACCTTCCCGTTCCCCATTTTCAAAAAATTTTGGAGGCATTGATTGATTGGCATTGTTAAGTGGCGGAACCGCAGCAAATAAATGAAAATATAAATTTAAATACATATTTCATTCCCTCGAGTGGGAGCAAACCCACGACTAGTCGCGTTTACAATCACACTATGTGCCCCTGCGTCACGACTGACCCTATTATACATGGGTAGATGTTATACAAAATTTCGGCGAAAAGTGGAAGACGGAGTGTCTTAACAGTTGGCTCTCTCTGCTTACTCTGCTGTGTGCGGGATACAGTGTAAAGATGATTTGATTATAATTAAATGATTTAATTAATATTAACATTTATTATTTTGAAATAAAATGTACTCTTTAATTTTCAGTTTTTAAACTCCATGCTTAACCCAGGTAGAGCTGAGTAGGCAGAGGGAACCTAGTGTTTAGTTAAGACAGGCCGTTCCCTATCTTCCAGAGCTAAGAAAAGAAAATATTTATAAATAATAATTCATTCCCCCGAGTAGGAATCGAACTTGCGACCGTCGCATTTACAGCCATAAGCTTGTACAACTTTGCCACGATGATTTTATTATAAGTGTTACTTTATACGAAGCGACCAAGATTTTGTATATCAATCATTTTTTTAAATTACAAGGTAGACGAGATTTTATATCAAAATTCAAAGAAAAAAACTCGTCTAAGTCGGCGATTATTCAATTTAGAATAATGCGAATTTGAAGGATCCTAACGTATATCATTATCCTAAGTGGAGAAATGAAACTTTTAAATAAAAATATTTTTTAGCTATACGCTTTATTTTGCATTTTGCAGGGTATGTAGGGAGAGAACTTAGTGTCAAGATACTCCGTTCTTCGTTTTCCGCTCGAATATGAAACATTGCGCGTTAACTGGCGGAACTCGATTATTCGAACTCGACTGGGAATCGAACCCACAAGAAAAAAATATTATTTATTATTGTAAATTTTGAATATTTCTTTGATAATAACAAGCATAAAATATATTTAATCTCAATATATTATATTGTCAAGATACAGTAAATACAGTATTTAATATAGTACAACAATTCAATCAGATAGTGTTATATTTTAATCTAATATTCTTAATTAAATTATGCTAATATACTACTCATGTAAAATTACTTAGCATATTTAGATCTCTAGAGAACGAGATCAGTTTAATTAATGCAGTTCCTTTTACATGGTATTGCGAGTATGAGGTTTTTTTTTTTAATTTCACGTTGTATACAGTTCATAGAAAAGTGATCCCGGTGTTAAAACACTTCGTTCTTCACGCACCTTCCAATATTCAAAACATTGAGTGTCGTGTGGCAGAATTCAATACGCTGTAAAGAGATGTCTTGTTACCAAAATGGCAAAATTAATTTATTTCCCCGAATGGGAATCGAATCTATAACCGTCGAGCTTATAGTCGCAATCTTGTACCCATACGCCACGATAATCTAAATTGATACAAAATAAACAACTATGTTCACAAAAAATGGATTTATATATGGATTATATAATAAAAGGCGAAACTATTCATTTTATGTTACTTATTCAAAACAATTATGCTTTGCTAATTATGTTATCCAGTAAAATATAAATAAATCCTAAAAATACTTCAAAATTGCTCAAAAAATTGCTTACAATAGTTAGATAAGCCCTATGAGGTTTTAATTCAAATTTGGACATAGATTTGAACCTGCGCAACTTGGTAAGGGTCCAAGTGCTCTGGCTACTAAGCTATACGTTCTTAAAATGTTACGTTGTATACTCTTGCTAGAATTTATTTATGTTGTTAGAATTTCTGATGTTTCATTAAAAAATATTTTTTTGCCTTACGTTGTATCTCGCATATATCAGGGTAGGGTAAGACACCGTTTACCACTTTCCGCCGAATTTTCAAGCATTGCGTATTGAGTGGCGAAACTAAACGCCACGCTATTGCCTTATAATAATATAAAACTGTATTATTATATTTAATATTTTTTACCATATTACACACCGGCGCATTTTAAAATTGCAACAAATCAACCAACATCTGCACGATTGATGAACAAAAATTGCCTTACAAAATTAATAACACAAAAAATATTTCCCAACAAGACTTGTTAATAAAATTACAATAAACTTTAAGAGTACAGTGCTCAAATTGAATATGCTAATAGAACGAGAAAGAGCGTAAGTAAAAAACGGGATGGCGACGAGATTATTAATCGAGGGATTTCATTCGAATCACTGGGATTATTACTTTATATATTGTATTTTTGTTATTTAGGATTTCAATTCTTATTATATTATGAGTACAATAGATACCGCCTGAAGCTTTCTGAGATAAAAATTAGAATAAAATCCATATTATATTGTGAAGTTAATGCAGTCGGATACTTAATTTCGTCCTATAGGTAAATAAATAAAGGAATGTGTGGGAAATTCACTGAATGAATGATGTGAAAAATGTGGGAGGTACATATAAGTTAATGTCAAAATACTGCGTCAAAATACTGCTACTTTCCACTAATTTATCGGGAACTCAAAACCCGCGCTTTGTCTCGTTACCAGAGCCTGAAATTGAGAAAAGAGTGCTTTGATACAAGCTTCTCTCTGTTTACCTTGTTATGTGAAGAAGAGAGTGAAGGTGCTTGTTTCATGTAAATTAAAATATTTTTTAACCTATAATTTTTGTGAACAACAACATACTCCTATTACTCCTATAAATAGTAATTACTAATTACTATTAAATATATAAAAATATTCTGTCCAAATAAAAAACGAAACAAAAATGTTACGTAGGCAGCAAAACTACCAACTAACTGTGCAACGCATAGTTCTATTAACGCGAATAGAAAATCAGCATTTCATTTACACAAACACGTCGGGCTACCACTGTAAATTGGTCATTATTGATAACAAAGTGACTTACCGATTGTAAACACTCTCGTTTCTAAACGGTGCGTGCCGAGGTGGAGAGTTCATTGGATATTTTCCCGTGCCGAAAATATATTATGCTGACGCCGTGGTTTAATTTAGAAGCGAAGTGATGCGAAATAAAATTAATGAAGATTGTATAAGATCTCATAGTATATTTCTTTTTTATGTATTTGCGTGTTTTGCGTGTTAATTGGTGGAACTTAACGCCGCTTTGTCTTTTTGACAGTGCGAAGATGTGAAAATTCATTAATTCCCTCAAGTGGTAATCGAACCCATAACTGTCGCGTTTACAATCGGACTTTGTGCCGCTGCGCTACGGCGGCCTCTTGTTGTTTTTTAAGAATTATATGTATTTAATAATTACATATATGTTGATAATTAGCTTTTTAACACTTCTTTCTCCATTTCACGTTAAGAATTTACAAGTGTGTGCAACATTCAAAGGTTGTGGGTTCAATTCCCACTCGAAGAAATGAAATATTTAATATTTTATGTCTTAGCTCTGGTGTCCAGACTAACGAGCGGCGTTGAGCACCGTCACTCAACATGTAATGCATCTAGAATTCGGTGGAAAGTGGGGAGATGAGTGTCTTAACTCTAGGCTCCTTTTGTCTACCCTGCTACATGCGCGAGACAGCGTGAAGCTGAATAAGACAAAAAAAATATTAAGGCATATTTATGATATAATACATGGTATTGTAGTTGCGTGTAATAGCTATTTATCTTTTTAAAGTCAATTTCCAATACTCCAATACAGTAATTTAAATATTTTATTAACATATTAACATTAACATATCATAAACTGTTCATATTTTTCATAAAATTATTGCTTGTTTATTAGAGATTGATCTAATAAAAAAGTAATACTACTTTGATTTCTTTTACTTTTAATAAAAGTGGGTGGAATATATATATATNATATATATATATGTGTGTTTTGTTCAATTCAATTTAGAACCCACTTACCCATAAAATTGAAGTGAGAAACTGAAAAGGAAAAATAAATTATAATATTCCACCACCAGACCAGGGCGCAGGGGCAAAAGTGTGTGACTGTAAATACGCTTGGATGTGATACGATCCCCGAGGAAATTAAATATTTATTTAAATTTATATTTTCATTTCTTCGCTCTGGCGTCGAGGCAAAGCGCGGCGTTTAGCTCCGCCACTCAACACACAATGCCTCCAGAATTTCGCAAATGAGGAACGGAGTATCTTAACACTAGGTTCCCTCTACCTTCCCTGCTGTGTGCGAAATCAGCTTCACACAAGTGAAGCTGATTACACCACAATTACAAAACTTTATAAGACTGTTCTTCTATAAGATTGTCTGTACATATATTTGCTTGTTAACATTTTGATGTTTTGATACACGTATCTTATACATATTATTATTGATTTCTTTTGTATATAATATACATAGATATGTGAAAAAACTTTTAACTATTTTCCTTGACCTGCTTTCATGTGAGGCTTTTTCTTTGAAGCCAGTAATAATTAAGTTATTGATTTCGACAAATTATTTAGTCAAGGTGACTATATTGGTTTGGACAAACATCGATTTATTAAATAATTATTATTGGAAATATATTTTTCCTATTATTTTGTACACGTTGAATAGAAAATTTTAACAATTGTTTTATTTCATATTGTATTATTTTTTTTTTATTTTTAGAGAATGTGGATAATAAACTTGTATATCACTCTATTTTGGGTACAAAACGCCATGTTGTGTATTCTTTTAACTTTAGAATAAATCTCTTGCATTTATTTTAATACCTGATATCTGTTTTACGGCTTGCTTTAGCTATTTTCAATCTTTAGAGATTAGATTATAGGTTCGATTCCCACTCGAGGACATGAAGTATTAATGTTTCCTCACTCTAGTAACGAGGCAAAACGGAGCGTCGAGTTCCACTACAGACTTTGGCGGAAAGTGGGGAACAGAATTATATTAATTACCCTTCCAATCCAATAAGCTTCCTTTGCCTATCCAGGGTATGTGCAGGATACGTGAAATTAAAAAAAAACATAAATATTATAATTAATATCATAAGCAAAAGCTTAAGTTCTACGTATATTTTATAGAAAAATAAAAATCTATCCAACCAATATAACAAAGTAACAGGATAGATAGAGAACACAGTTTCTATTTTATTCAAATCTCGCTCGAGCGTTCTTCATATAATATCCTTGAGTATATGTATATGTTCGACGTTCGTGGATAATATTTCTTTGAAATTCTTATTTAAAAGTATTCTTTATCGTTGTAGAAACATTTTGTTAAACTTTGTAGGACTTGTATACGTTTTGCTTTTGTTTTGAAGTATAGTTGAATTTATCAAACATCAAGTTGATGTTGTGATAGTTTCTTATCATAATTATGATTTTAAATTGTATTATTATTGATTAATTATTAGAGGCCGTCGTGGGGCAGTGTAAAAATGTGGGACTGTAAGCCCAAGGGTCTTGGGTTCGATTTCCGGGTAAAGAAAAAAAAATCATTTTATCGCTTCGATAACAAGACAAGGCGCTTTGAGTTTCGCCGCTCAACACACAATGTTTTGAAAATTGGGCGAAAAGTTGGGAACGGAGTGTCTTAACACTAGGTTTCTTCTGCCTACCATATACATAAAGTTGACCTAAAAAAATAATAATCTTATATTTTTACTTATATACTGTTCAAAATAGTCAGAGAAAATGAAAAGAGGTCTGAGGCAGTCGTAGCCCACAGACACAAGCGTGGCCTATAAACGTAACGGTTGTGGGTTCGGTTCTCACTCGGGAAATGAAATATTTAGTATTTTGATTTTCTCAGTCTGAAAATGAGGCAAAGCGCGGCGTAAAGTAGCGTCACTTAACACGAAATGTCAAGAGTTTTGCGGAAAGTGGGAAAAGTGTCTTAATGGTAAAACGGCATGTCTTAGTACAAGGTTCTTAGGTTCCCTCTGCATATACTATGTATAGGGAATGGTTCGAAGCTGAAAAAATCAAAACAAAATCGGCGAGATAAGCAGCTACTGGATAGTTTAAACATATTTCTTTCGTATTTTTTTATTTATGTGTTATCCGTTGTAAGTACTTGATCTTATTAAAGTATTATCTACAAATACGATTTAATGATTAAGCCTTTCCTTGTTTTCTCTAATTATTTATCATGTCATAACCTTGATACCAATTAGTTAATTTTAAAGCCTAGTAGTAACAATTAGACATCCATATTATTGCATATAAAATATAAAATTAAAAATGGATTTTAAAGTAAAAAATTTAAAACTGAAATGTAATTCCGGATAAAAACCGAGCTCCAAATTCACACGTGAAAACAAAGAAAAGTTCCAAAACGTGTCAGTTCTGAAACCTAAAATTGATTTTCACTTCCAGTGAAACAGTTTGATAAACTTATAACCTACTTTTTCATTTTTGAATAAAAGAAAGTTACTTTCAATATTTTTATGGAAAAAAAATATTCAAATATTAACATTTTCAGATGTTATGTAATTATGTTAATAACCTTGCTACAGTAAATCACTAATATACATGTGAGTATATATACTTAAAGTACCTTGAGATCGTCGTGGCGTAGTGGCACAGCATTTGACTGTATATAAGACGATTGTGGGTTCGATTCCCTCTCGGGGAAATGAATCGTTTAATATTTCCATTTCCTCATCACATGCTATTAGCATGACAAAGCGCGGCGTTGAGTAGAACATTAGCCAGTGCGAGGGGAACGCTAGGTTACCTCTACCTACCCCGCTGGTTGCGGTATACAGAGTAAAGCTAAAAATGCTCATATAAAAATAAGAAATTACCCAAAAACACCACCTGAACGCACCACTACTAAGTTTTAATCTATGGTAACAAGTCCGCCCAACGCCTCTTATGACTTCAGTCTGAAATAACCTCGCGTCGGGAAAGCTCGCGCCCGCTTTCTCTCCATACAAATGCCGTGAATTTTTAATATCGATGTTCAACATTTTCCAACATTAATATATTTCCAACATATTAAATAAATTTTGTTGTTAAACTATAATATTATTGAAATAATATATTTATTTGTGTATTTTTCCTAGATGGACTGTAGAGTGTTAATTTTTACGTTGTGTATATAAGTTTTGAAGTGTTTGTCTGTAGGTGTTACCGCGCCGTACTAAAACTTCTTTATTGGGCGGGTAAGTTGTTTATAATTATTTATAGTAAAGGTATTATTTTGTTATAATATAAAATATTAATAATATTTATATATTGTATAAATGTTGGTATATAATATTATATAAACGAGTGCAAGAATATTTTTTTATTTCTAGCTATATTTTTTAAAAAATCAAAATTCCATTTTTAAATATTATGTCATATAACTTTTATCTAATGTTTAAAACTAGTAATTATAAACTATTTGCAAACAAACATACATATTTTTGTTACATTTTTAAAATGTTGTTCCACACTTAGGAAAGAAAAATATACCGATCAACTTGGACGGTTTCCAAGAGGCCTGAGTTCAAATCCTGCTACGTTCAAATTTTTATACGTTTTGTAAATAAATAAACATACATAACTATATTGTCAATGAGGCAAATGAGTAAATATTAAAATGATAATTAATTAGTATTCGTATATATTTTTTTACAAAATTTTATAAAATTGATCGATACCAACAAAGAAAATTATGGCTTTGTTTGAAAACGTAAAGAGCGCCATCGACGATGTTATTATGATTGTAAAAAAATGTTTATTTTTAAACGTGTTTACTATTAATTTTATTATTTACTTTTATTTTTAGACTCGAATTTCATCATAATTCTATCACCTTAATAGATAAAAAATATAGTTTTGTATCAAAATATACATATATAAATTCTGTTTGTGTCGAATAATCTGTTTATCGAGAAATGTTATAAGGCTATATTATATATTAAATCACCTTAAACATTTCGAAATACTTCCTCGGGATTACCTCGGGAACTCAGAATGTGCCATGTCTCATACACAATTACTTGTTAATTCCATTGGAACTCTGGATCGAAGCAGGAAAAAAAATATTATCTTTATAAGTAAAGGCAACTTTGTTAATATGATAAAAGACTGATTTATTTTATTATTTAAAACGCAATAGAATTTATTGAAATATTCTAAATTGAATGTGCTTTTGTTATTTTTCCTTATTAATTAAATTATTCCATTTATAGCTGAGTAGTCAGAGAGAACGAAACACCAAACGCTACGGTCTTTGCGTACCTTTTTCGTACCGTCTACTGTCATCAACCTCTTCATACATGCCCTTCGGAGGGTCCTCATGCTTTTTACGTGGCTTTCCTCCAGTATCTTTAATATTGTTTTCGAAGTTCAACCAATGTAATGATATTGGTTGAACATACCTCTCTTACCGCTCACTTTATTATTAAAATTTAGTATTTTAAAAATAAGATGTACCGTTAAATTTTTCAGTTTTATTACTTCACACTGTGTACTGCTTATACCAGGGTAGCAGGGGAAATATAATGTTAAGACACTCGATACTTGTGTATTTCTTTATGGAGCTTCACGTCATATCCCGCACACAGCAAGGTAGGCAGAGAACGAGAACCTAGTGTTGAGAATTCTGGAGGCATTGCGTGTTAAGTCGCGGAACTCAACGCTGTGCTTTTCTTCGAAACCAGAGGGAAGAAATGAAAATATAAACTCGTTTACAGTCATACACATGTATCCCTTCGCCTGGCTTGTATTTCTTTAATGCGGTATTATTTACCATAATTGAGTCATTAGTTACAAACAACGTGTGCTAAATGGCCTTAGCAGGTTTCTTCGTGACACAGCCTTACAAGTAAATCTTGGCTTCAATTATACAAGTTTAATGGGTTTAATTAGAAAATTGATTATATGCCTAGTAACGACGTGCCCTACGTTGGTACATTATGGTGTTTTAAGAAAAATACAATGGAAAAAAAAGTGATAGCCTAAATGGATATTTTTATTATATGAATATGTATAGAAATATAAGTTTGTTTTATTTACAATTGATAGTTTGTATTATCGCTCGCTTGGATGGACCACATTAAAAGAAAAAAGAAATATATATATTATTTAATATTCATGCTAGAATAGTACAGTAGCACACTTCCGTTCTCCACTTTCTGCCGATGTCTGAAGGCTTTGTGTTGAGTGGCTTATTACTAGAAATGTTGCTGATATTTATTTGCATTTTAATTTTTTGTTAAAACGACTATAAAGTTTTAAATTTTATTTGAGCTTTTCCACACGGTTATGACAAGTAGAATCAACATGCAATGTTTCGAAAATTAAGCGAACTGACTGTCCGACTCGCACTTGACTTTTTTATTTCTTAATGTTCAATTAAAATTGTAATGCAATTTTTTACTCATATTAATCGAATCAAATGATGAGGATTTCAGTGAGAAACAAAAAATTGTGCTCAAACGTAAAAATATAAGAACCCTCCAGATATGTGAGAGGAGATAGTGTACGGGGCGAAAGAGATAGAGACCGTAGTGTCCGGCGCTATAGAGAGACCGCTAGAAATAAACCGTAACGATATGAAATTTTTATATTGAATAAATAATTTAATAAAATAATGTAATGAAAAAAAAAATCTTTTCATTGTCCGAAAACAAAATATAAAAAAAATTACAAATATTTAAAACAGCCTGAGCGTATATTCTTGAGAGTATATAAATAAAGTAACTGATGCAAGCGACGAATTGCTACGAGCACGTCCATTTTTGTTTTCACTAACAATATTGCTGTGTCGGACAAAGGTCTTTGTAATTGAAGCACAATACATTTATTTATATTTGAATTGGTGAATCTTTTTAATTTTTTATTTTAATTGTTTGAAAAATATAATAGTAAAGAGCAATTAAAGTAAATAAAATTAAATTTGACATTGTTGTTGTTGTGAGTTTAATAACTATTCGGGGAAATTATTATCTTCATATTTCCACTTTTCGGCAATTTTTTGTGACATTGCATGTGACAGTGCATTGAGTGACGGAAATTAGCGCTGTTCTTTATATTATTCCCCGATCGTGGAGATGACACTAATTCATTCCCGAGTGGAAATCAAATTCACAACTTCCGCGTTTTCAGTGAGATTCTACGCCACTGTGCTAAAGCCTTATGTTTTTGTTTGTAAATTGTAATCATATAATGAGTTTCAATATCAGTTTGCAAGAATTATGCCACGTTTTGGCGCAGAAGCACACAAAAATATCTTTGTTATGTTGTCGTGTTTTCAAACAATATGACAGATAAAGCTTCTTCTTGAATAACTCTATCTATTAGTGAAAAGGACATCAAAATCTGTTTCATAGTTAAAAAGATTGAAGTATATCAGTGAGAAGCGCTTTTATTTTATACTGCGTAAAGATTAACTCATAAATAATCATACATATACCTATATTATCTGATATCAATTGTCCGTCCGACTGCGCGTAGTAGTATTGTATTTTTTTAATTTAATCAATCCTGCATCTAGCATTATCCAGCCAAGCACATAAAAGATCAGAATATGAAATCGAAGGAAAATAAATATCGGAATCCCCTAATCAACAATCAAATAGGTGTAAATGCTCTTGCTTCAAATCTTTAAAATGTGCCTTTTAATTTTATGAGCAGAAAAGGCAAAAAATATTTTAAATCCACCCAATTTTCTAAACGTTGTGTGCTAAGTACCGAAACTCAAAGACACTCCACTCTCCACTTTTCATCTATTTAGATTTATTCCCACATAAAATTCCAACCTACTTTTAACATAAAATAAATAATTAAAACGAACCACATACATTTTCCTTACAAGTTTAATGAGTCGTTACAGCGCAATAAGGATGTAAAATTAGAAGATCAGCGTCAGTTGTTAGACATAATCCGACCGTTTCAAGTAGGTACTCGCCGAGCTATTTTACGAAACAGATGTTTTGTACTTCACAGATATATTGCTCGCGATATCTCTTACTGGAATATACGAGATATTCCTTTTGTGTTATAAATAGGTAAATGCATATTAAAATATGACAGTTTATAAGTTGGCTCGTTATCTTATAACGTTATCTTTTAAGACGAAAAAGCTTAACGCTATTTCCTGTATACATCAGGCAGTAGGAACCTTTTTTTTTTTTTCAAATATTAACAAAAACATTTGCACATTAAGAAATAAAAACACGTCAAGTACGTATCGGACATGCCTACCAAGGGTACCGTACTAATTTCAGAATTGTATTTTATCTTTTTTTATTAGATTCTTTCTCTGATCTGTAATATCAATATAAAATTATATTTTTGGATTTTTACCTTTATGAATAATTGCAAGTTTCTTGCCAAATTTCATAGCAACAAAAACGATCTTTTGATTGCGTTGACTTACTTAAAAGCTTAATTTTTTGGCTCTAAGATAGTATAAATATATGACAATAATTTCAGCTTAATATCTTTACCTGATTTTGAGATAAATGATCTTGACAAACAGACAGACAAAGTGATAAGATAACTAAAGATTCCGTTTTTTCTTTTGAGCTGCGGGATCCTAAAAAATAATGGACCACCATTTAATAAATTAATCACTATAAACAATAAATTAAAAATATATATAACTGGATAAAGGAAAAACATATAATTGTTGTAAAAAAATTTATAGATTGGATATCTTTATCTAATATCTTGAAAATAAAAAAAATAACACATTCCCATACTATGACAGTATAGCTTTATCTATCCTATGCAAATCTTATTTTATTTTACCTACTGGACTCAATCATCTTCTTAAATACAAAATAATATTTTCAAATATCATGTTAATGTGGAAAAACATCACTAAGCAACCCCTTTTCCATTTATATAGAATTACGTTACCACAATATACAACTCATTTGAATATGCGTCGAATGATGTATACTAATATCGCTAAAAGGTTATAAAATACTCATAATTATGTATCTACATACATTTGCGAAATTATTTATAGAAAACTGTTTCTTTTTAAAATTAATGAATGTTATACTTATTAGGCTTTTATGGTGTGAGGTTAGAGGTGTGTGAGTGCAAACGGGATGATTGTGGGTTCGATTATCAAGGGAAAAATTATATGTCATTTTTTTATTACTTATTAGAAAGAAGAAAGCATGGCAGGATTATAAAACCTTAGATAAGGACAAAAGTATGAGAGAGATAAGAAAGAAAGAGCATAAGCTGCAACAGTACCAAACAAAAATACTAATAAAGATAAAGCGTGAAAAGGCAGAAAATGAAAGTTTAAAGAACAACTTTAGAGCAAACACGAAGCTTAAGCTTGGCGAGAAGTTAGTGTTTTTTGAGGTTGCTCGCTAATCTGCAGAATGAAAGGTGTGCTTTCGAAGGACGGTAAAATTTCAACAGAACAACCACACGTTTCGCAGCGATGAAGGAGATGTATGAATATGATGGCACCTTGATGTAGCTGATGACCAAATCAGATTAAAAGAAATTGATAGTGCAATACGAAGTCTGAAATGTGGTAAGACAACGACAGCAGGTGGAGTTACTGCCGAGATGATCAAATATGGTGGGCCACGAGTCTTGGACTTGTTATGGTTTTTGTGCAATTTATGCTGGAAATTAGGGGAGATCCTAGATTGGCGATGTGCGGTTATCGTGCCTTTGTATAAAGGAAAATGTTCACAGATAGACTGCGCAAGCTATAGGGCTATCAGTTTGATTAGCTTGGGTAATGAGAAAAATGTTAGAGAAACCCGAAAGGCTGTTATGGGAGGCTAAGGATGCTTTAGACCTGGAAAAGGAAAGGAAAAGGGTGTATGAATCAGATCTTTTCCTCTGCATGATCACGGGAAAAATTTTGGCCGTTATCCAAAAAGTTTTCTGTGCTTTTTTGGATTTGGTAAAGATGTTTGACAAATTTGTGAGAGTAAAATTAAGGGAGATACTACCCCGGTACAATGTGACCATTGCTGCAGGTTGTAAAGTCTCTTTACATAGATCAGAGTAGGACCTGCCATGTCTCCTTGGCTTGACATCTAATCGCCATGTCAGCTTGTTTGTTCAACTTGGATAGCTGTCTCTTATCACTTGAATATGAATTGCTTACTGTACCCAATGATGTATTGCTCATTGCATCATCAAAATGCAAATTGCAGGCATTAGTCACCACTCTGAAAGAAGGTTGTGAAAGTAATGATCTAACCCTGAATAAGAATAAGACAAAGGTTCTGGTATTTGAAAGTAATGCAGAAAAGATGGAATGCGAGATCAACGTATACGTAAATAGTAAGAAATTAGTACAAGTGAATAATGTGGTATATTTGGGAAGTATGTTCAGTAGAAATGAAAGATATGAGATGGATGTTGAAAGGCGTGTTGCTGCCGGTAACAAGGTTAACTGAGCCTACCTATACAGCTATGTATTGATGCCACAGCGAAACTTCAGCAACATTGCACGTTTGGCCGTACACAAGTGCATTGTTGGTACCGATGCTGTTATATGGCAACGAAACGTGGATATTACAGAAGAAGAATGAAATAAAGATGAATGCCGTGGAGATGCGATCTCTTCGTAGGATATGCAGAGTCAGCTTAGCTGATCGAATCTGCGATGAAGAGATACATAGATTGGCAGTTACTTGCGAGGATGTCATGGTGAATGAAAAAATCAGAATGAAAAAGCACGTGCTCAGCTGCCAAGCCAGCTGAGCACGTGCTGCACGTCAAACGAATGAGTGACAAAAAGATTACAAAAAAATTTGATTTATGATGGAAAATTGAGCGCCAAGAGAGATAGGGGAAACCTCAGTTGAGCTTCGAAAACACAATCAAAGACACTGAGGAAGATCATGGAAATGCATGAAGGCAGGCATGAATACGTTGATGACAGTGAACGAGGCGAAAGACGCATATAGCGTTTGGCCCTCCGTTCTCTCTGACTACCCCGCTAGGCATACACCGTGAAGCTAAGTTAAGTTAAGTTTAATTTTTATTACCATCGTTTTGAACCTACAAAACACGGTGTTCGGTCAGTTGTTCAATATTATTTATCTAAATTGGGTGGAAATCGCTGATATCTGGGAATGTTTCTTAATATAAGGTTACATGCTACATGCGGGATACAACGTAAAGCTGAAAAAAAAACTAGTATTCAGTCTGTATCTACGGCGTATAAAATATGGATACTGTAATTGTATATAATAAACATAATTGATATAAAATATAAGGATACTTTACTTTAAATCTGTTCATGGATGTACTGACACGAATACACATATTATTTGATCAATATTGTCACACTGTAAGCCCTAACACCTTTGTATATCCCTAGCAGTTTTTGTGGCCTCACGATTTTATTATACCTGGATAATCATTAAGAGTTTTAAGACCCACCATTCCTTTTCGATCAAATTAGAGACATTAACTTCAGAGATTTGAGTGGTGGCGGATTCAAATTCAGAATATCGGCAGTTAATAAAAATAGTTTTTTATATTAATCGGTTGAGAGGTTATCGATTCTATAAAATCATGGCGCCATTTTCTAAGAAAGAATGCTTGCTATTATGGAAAAGTATGTTCTTTAATAATATTCTTTTACTCATTAAGTTTACACTTTATAGAATCAAATTGTTCATAATTTTTTTTTCAGCTTCACGCCATATCTCGCACATAGCAGGGTAGGCAGAGGGAACCTAGTGTTAAGACACTTCCTTCCCCACTTTACACTGAATTTTCGGGGAATTGCGTGTTGAGAGACGAAACTTAACGCCGCGCTTAAGAAATAAAAAAAAATATATGAATTTATTTCCCTGAGTGGGAATCGAATCCACAACAGTCGCGTTTACAATTGCACCTGCGCCACGACTGCTTAAATAAATAACAAAAAATACATAATTAATCCATATTTAATCGTATAATTTGAGTAAATGTTTTAGTTAGCTAATCTTTCTCTCAAAATGTTTATTTTAAATTTCAATTAAATTTGCTACTAAAATATTAAGAAGATTAAGGAGATAGAGTTATTTAAAGTCTAGTTAGAGAATAGTAGAGTTCAATGATTTGAATAAAAAATGTTAAAATTGTAGCTTTGATTCTGTGCGGCACAATTTTTTTATACTCTCACGATCTTTCCTGTAAAGAAGAGTAGAGAAGAGATAATAGAGAGTTAAGATATTCTGTTCTTTGAATTACAATATATATTAATAAAGAAAACAGTATATATTTTTATAAGACGCATCTTTTAGAAGACGTCCAATTTTTTTTTACCTCCTCAAAGACGACGGACTTGTATACGATAGATAAAAAAGGCAAAAGGCTTACAAAAACAATCAATGACAATTTTCCATTTTCAACCAAAACACATGCAGTCATCAGCACAATAGGCAGGTGGAACCTGGGGACCAAGTGTTAAGACACTTAGCTTCTCATGTATTTTTCACGCATAGCACACTGAGTAACGGAACTCAACGCCACGCTTTGTCTTATTACCAGAATGAGAAAATGAAAATAAGTCATTCAAGTGGAAATCGAAGCTACAGCCGTCGTCTTTACAGTCAGATGTTGTTCCGCTGTGCCACAAGGACCTCTTATAAAATATACCACTTTTCCTTAGAAATTGAAAGTATTTATGAGTATTAAAAGCGTCATATTAATAAATCAAGACCGTAATCATGTTCATGATACCATATCAAGTATTAGTATTTATAAATACCCACGCATTGTTAGAAGCGCTTTAAGGGTTTCACGCGAACAGTTATATAAAATAAAAATTATTTAAAGTTATAACTAATTTACCTTTAAACGATGTTTTCATTATGTTGCGTTATTATCGATATAATTTACACAAGATATTATTATTAGAGGCCAATCGTGGCGCAGGGGTGCAAACGTGTGACTAAAGCGACGGTTGTGGGTTCGATTCCTACTTGAAGGAGTGAATTATTATTTATTCATGTTTCTATTATAATACTTCACTCTGTTACCCTTTAGTAACGGCGGCGTTGATTTCCACCGTTGTTTGACGAAAAGTTGGGAACGGTGTTTAACTCTAGGTTCCCTCTTCCCATCCTTTATGCGGGATACAGCGTGAAGCTGATAAAAAAATTACATTTAAAGATATTTTCGTTAGATTGCGTTTTTACTGATATAATCTACACAAATTATTGTATGACGGTTCATTTCATTTTAATTTATTGTAATTTGACACTTATGCTTTAATGAATAAGAAAAATTAGTAATTATCGCGCTTATAACGTGACTAAGCAAAGCTTTTCCAAATATAGTCGTCAATGTCATAGAAAGTGACCGGAATAACACTGAAAGTACTTACTAATCGAAAGATAATTTGTGTGAAAGAGTCAGTAAAATATTCATATTCACATTTGTTTCTTGTAAAATAGAAATACTATCTCCCAAATAAATAAGATTATATTTTGAATATTTTTTGTGTTATTCCACATATAGGAAAAAAAACATTTTTTTACGCCTCTTGAAAACCGACCAAGAGGCACGTGTTCAAATTTTTGTACGTTACTATAAATTGTGTTATTCCACAGATAGGAAAAAAAAACATTTTTTACGCCTCTTGAAAACCGACCAAGAGGCGCGTGTTCAATTTTTTGTACGTTACTATAAAAGTAAGAAGGATTGTAATTCATAATATTATGAAAGGGGGAGGATATTTTTCGTTAGTAACACACACTAAAAACAACTTATTGTAGCGCAATTGGCAATGGCTTAACTTAAATACTCAAGAATTTTTTTTTGCTTGAATAAAGATAAAGTGTGATCTAACATATAATATTTTGAGAAAAGGCGAATAATATGGAATATACAGTTAAAATAAAAACGAGACGACGTGACGAAAGAACTATGACAATAAAGCTCTTATCCACTTACCTTAATGAAACTTATAATTAGGAAATATAAATCAGATAAATGAAATAGCCTGATGACGTCATCGTGGTGCAGAGGGATAGCATCTGAATCTAATCAATGATTGTGGGTCCGATTTCAACTCGACCGACTAACTAAGGAGATGTCCTCCGTCAACCACTTTTTATTAACAAGAATAACGTGGGAAAACCTTTTTCCCGATTTTGAAGCTGGAAAAGAAATAATCTAATGTTACATTATCTTATACATTTCATTTTATTTGCGATCCTACACACTATTTTGCGCTTCCCGTCAAAACGCTAACTTTTGAAAAGCAAAGTTCAAACCTATCTAGCTGATGGAAAACCAAACTTTGCTATTGTACTCCACTAGCTTTAACTTCATACTTATTAATATTATTAAAATATGCACGGAGTGCTTACTTTGCATAAATTACTTGTAATATAGTATCGATTTTAAGAAAATATAGACGGATAAATAAACAGGAAAAATTTGAATTATATGTTTGGCAATAAATAATTAAAATAAATTGAATCGAAGCCAAGTGCGAGTCGGATATCGATTGTATCCGACTCGCACTTGGCTTCTATACTGTATGTACATAAAAAAAAAAGCCTTTTGACACATAGAAAAAAAGGCGTTAGGCGTTCCTATTTTGCTGTTCAGCATTCTAAAAATTGTAATAAACTATTGAATGTACTTAGTAATAAAATATACTTAGTGAGAAAATTAATAAAATGAAAATATTCACGTTTAAATTTAAGAGCCAATTATAAGGAAATGGCCAGTTTCAAACTCAGATAGTTCCATTATCCATTATTGAAACAAATGAATCACTATATCTGTGAATACGATAAGTAGGTCACGGTCAAGATGCTGCTTTTCCAATACATATATCGTTTTGTAAGAGCTCGTTCACTCATAATTATAGAGGAGTGTATCTATTAATTTTCTGCTATTCAAATTGTGATATAAGATGGAAAGCTTATTCTGTTAATAGGTTGACAAAGAAATCTATATTTGTTAAAAAAATATATGTATATTTATTATTCCAGCCATCATAGCCCAGAGCCCCATCGTCTGACTGTAATTACAATGGTTTTGGGTTCAATTTCCACTCGCCTAAACTCGATTTATTTTTTTAGTGTTGTTGAGCTTCGCCTCTCAATATGCAATGTCCCGAAACTTGAGCGGAGTGTTTTACATTAAGTTTCCTCTAAGTATCCTTCTCTTCCAAAATTTAATTAATATATCTATTCAAAATAAAATACTACAATTCGGACAAAATGTTTAGTATATGACCTTTTTCTTTCAATTCGATTGAAAGGTTTACAATTAAAAAAGAAAGTAATTTATGTCTGTCCTAGACAGGCAGGCGTGCCCGTGCATCGACACTGTCCCAAGAGAATACCTAATGAACGTCTTTATTGGCTTGAAAGTAGTAGCTTTATTAATTTTGTATTTATATTGCTATAGTTATAATTAGTTATTTATATTTTGTAGGCAGAGGGAGACTAGTGTTAAGACACTGCGCTCTCTATTTTCCGCCAAATTCTAGAGGAATTGAGTGTTGAGTGACAAAATTTAAGCGTGCATTTTGCCTGGACACTACAGCGAAGAAATGAAAATAATAAATATTTTATTCCTCGAATGGGATCGAACCCAAAATCTGTCGCATTTACAGTCACGTTCTAGTACCGCTGCGCCTTGACTAACCTCAAATAAAATTGATACATATCATAAATTCTTCAGTATACAATAAAGAATTGAATTCATTATTGTATACTCGGCGCAAGGGTGTGACTGTATCGCGAAGGTTGTTGGTTCGATATATAAAATAATACAATAATACATTTTTTACATATTAAGATAATAAATTGAAAAAATCCAAGCTGTAAATTATTATTATAATACAAATTCCGTGTATATAGCTGTTTGCAATGTAGTATTTACTAAAAAAATTAAATTAAATCAGCTTCACGCTGTATCCCGCACACAGCAGGGTAGGCAGAGGGAACCTAGTGTTAAGACACTCCGTTCCCCACTTTCTGCCGAATTCTGGAGGCATTGCGTGTTGAGGGGCAGAACTCAACGCCGCGCTTAACCTCGACACCAGAGCGAAGAAATGGAAATATAAATTTAAGTAAAAATTTCATCTCCTCGAGTGGGGATCGAACCCACAACCAGTCGATTTTGCAGTCACACCTCGTGCCGCTGCGCCACGACCGGCCTCAGTAGTATTTACATGCAGTATTTACTAATTTGGGCAATGTCAGTCAGATACAAGCAGTAAAAACCACGAGCTAGTGGTCAACTAAATGGCTTAGATTTATTTTGTTAGTAAATATAATATGTTTTGTTTTTGTTTAGCCTCACACTGTATCCCATATAGATATAGCAAGAAAATCAAGTTTGATTACATTCATTTTTTCTCCTTGAGTAGCGGAACCCAACGCCGCAGTTTATTTTACCACATCAGTGAAATAAAAATAATTATAGCAACTGTATTTACCTAAAAACGTAAAATTGTATTAAAAGACAGTAATAATATATATACTATAATACCACAATAATCAGGTCATAGTTATATGCTTATAGTACCTTACAATAAATATATATATATATATATATATATATATATATATATATATATATATATATATATATATGNTATATATATATATATTTGAAAAACTTTAATAAATTTTATTTATAACTAAATATTTTTACGATCAACTTTTGTATAGCAAATAATAACTGATTTACTTTTCGTATACTATTACTTACCCCTGTTGAGGTCCCAAAGGACACATTATACATCTCAACGTACCAATAAAATATACGTCTGTAACTCAATCACATTTTTATAAGTCTGGAGATTTGAACGAAGGGAAAATTAAATACTATGTACTAGACATTTTTATGTTTAGATTACATTATTATTATTTTTTAAGGTTTACGCTGTATCTCTCACATAGGAGGGTTGACAGAGGGAACCTGTGAACCTACTATTAAGACACTCCGTTTTCATTAAGACACTCGTTCCCCAATTTCTGCCGAATTCTCGATGCATTGCGTCTTGAATTCAACGCCGCTTAGATTTGTAAAGAATGTTTTGATTAGGCTTTTTTGATCTTGACGCTGATTTTATGAAATAATAGAGATAAATTGAAAGTTTCCGCCCTATTGTGCCACTCAATTTACAATATATTAAATTTGGGCGGAAAGTGGAATGGAGTATGTCTCCCTACCTACCCTGGTACATAGAGTAAAACGTAAAACTGAAATGTATATATGCACCTATGATATTATAAAAAATATACAAAAACATTTCATATTATTATAATACAATATTTACAAATGTAAAAGAGAATTTAGATAAGCGTATAAATACTGAATGGCGAGGAAATCATAATACAGGTATATTTTCATATAACATTTTCTAGGGCATATGGTTGGGTTAACTAAAAGGGCTTAAAGGAAACTGGGGCTATCAATGTTGTTATCGAAAATTTTGTATAGTAAGGTAAAATATAAAAAAAGGTTCTACAACCTATCGCTTAAGAAAAATATCTAATACTCTAATAGCGCCTTAAATATTTTTTTATCACTTTTAATAGATATTTTAAAAGCCGTCAGAGTAAATTTATTAGTAAATCACACAGAAAAATTATATACTGAGTGACAGAAATCGTTGTCATAATCGATCCTTATATATTACAAAAAATATCTTAAAATAAATTTAAGCTCACAACTGTTCAGCTTGGGATTTTCTTGTTGCGTTATGAAGAAACAGAAATAAAGGGTGAAAACCTCGGAAAGGTTGTTACGCTATCGAAACCTATAATAATACATAAGTATAGATATATTTTTTACACATGTAGTAGGGTAGGCAGAGAGAGACTAATGTGACGACACTCTGCTCCCCATTTTCTACCGAATTCTGGAAGCATTGCATGTTGCGCGGCGAAACTCGCTTCTCTCGCGCTTCTTGATAATATTAAATATTTAATTTTCCCGAGTCGGATCCGAACCCACAACCTGTCGCGTTTGTAGTCTTCGTAGATACACTATAATAATAAATAATGCTTAGACTAATGTCAGATTTTCAATATCACTCGAGAAACTCACTTTGATCCTAGGTGCTACATCTTTCTTTCCATTCCGTAGACGTTAATTGATTTACTACGCGGTTAGTGAAGACGTTCCAGGCTTAAGTTCATCTCTGCCCCCTAGACAATACAATTTCATTTGTTATTCTTGTTTAAGTCCTGCGGTATTTACTTTTAGTATTTTTATTTTTGTTAATCATTCCTTTGCTTTTAATTATTAAGTGCATAGCTTGTGGTTTTATGTAGAAACTAAATGATATTTCCTTTAGTTTCGATTTCGTTATTTATTAAATTTTAAGTGTCGAAATTTAACGTCGCCCTTCCTCTTGACAGATCGAGGAATCGAAAATTTCCTCGAGTTGTGATCGAACTCACAACTATTTCGTTTGCGTCAGACGTCGTTGCAGTTTGCATAACTATTTTTTTATCTTCACAATGTATCCCGAATATGACAGGGAAGGCAGAACAGATATCTTGGGAACCCAGCGTTATGAGGCTGCGTTCCCATTAAGACACCTCCGTTCTCCACTTTCCGTTAAATTTTCAAGGCATTCAATGTTGAGTTGAGCGGAATTCAACGCCGCGCTTTGATCCTTTACTAGAGCGAAGAAGTTAAAATATTAAATATTTTATATTTTTTTTTCATATTTTATTATTTCTTCTATTCATATTTAATGAATCTTGATCGTTGAAGTGTGAACATTACTGTCTAAAGGTATTACTGCCATTTTCTGAAACATTGCTGTGTAGGCAAACAGAGAATGTCAAACTGTACCATTTTTTTATAAAATTAAATTTCTTAGCATTTGTTCGGTGTATTGGTCATGGACATACATGTAATTTTTTTGGCTTGCACCGACTTCAAAAGTAATGGATTTTAAATATTTACTTTTCAAATTACTTAAAGAATTATTCACAGAAATTAAACCAAAACTAGCACTCTGTTTGAATAAATTCTTCATAATACGGCTCTTAAACTCAATTTTTCATTATAAAATAATATAAGGGGCACAAAGATGCGTCTGTAACGCGATGGTTGGCGTTCGGTTCGATTCTCACTCGGAGTAGTGAATTGTTATTTATTAATATTTTTGTTAACTATTTCTGTTAACTATATGTGGAATAACAGCGTGAACCTGAAAAAAATTAACAAAATATTTATATTAGTAGCTACCTCGTATCATTAAGAAACAATAGTCATATAATTTCCCAAGATATATTATATTATGCGTCGGCAATTGATCTACATTTGAGTCGGTTCTTCATGCAAGTTTAATGTAACGATCCCACGTGAAGGACGGAATGAGGTTTGGAGTCACTAAATATAAATAGAGAGATGTTAATTGAGATAGTATTTATGTCAAGTGTCTAATCTTAAATTCAATTATCTAAATGAAATTAAACTTTTAATTTGATTATATAGCCTAAGTAATTAAATATATTAAATATATTCAGCCGCATGGCACGGCAAGACATGGTCGTGGGTTCGATAGCCACTCGAGAAAATATTTATTTTTTATTTCTTCGCTCTGGTGTCGATGAAAAGCGCGACGATGAGTTCAGCCACTCAACCCATCGTGGTCCCAGAATTCGACGGGAAATCGAAAACGGATGGGTTTAATGGAACGGAGTGTTTTAACACTAACTGACTCTTCCAACTGAGCTACGTGCGGGACAGCGCCAGTCAACACTTACTTGTTCGCCCGGAAAGTCGTGAAGGAGCGTCTAGACACTATGTTTTTTTCTATTTAATCTTATAAAGTTTAGGCTGAAAAATAAGAAGAAGCTATACACACCAATACATAAGTCTCGCCACCAAAATGTTATACACTAAAAGGAATGTAACACAAGACCGACAAGATAAACCGAGTTCGAGTGCTCAGCTGCTGAAACATAACGGAAATAGATTTCCAAATCTTCTTTGTATCGATGTATCGCTTTGGTTGGATTTGTGTTTGGAAGTTGAAGTTTGACGTCGGTTATTTAGTTTATTGAAATAGTAGTGAAAAGGTTAAGTAGTAGATAATCTGATGGTTTTAAAAGATAAATTATATTTCATATTTTGTTGTCAATTTTCGTCGGTTGTATTTCTAGTTTCGGTCAGTTAACTCACAGTAAGTAACGGGAGTAACATCTTTGGTTTCATTAGTCACGTATATTTGGTATTATACATTTTTGGAAACATCGTATACCTTAGTCTACCCGTGACCACGGACCACTGCAAAGTGTTCGAAACGTCGGGTTTCCTAAAATGTACATATAATACTAACTATAAGCGATTATTTCGGTTAAATAGTTTCATATAAAAAGTAATATTAGATTTTTTTATATATATACAGATTAAATTTATCATATAAAGACATGACTCGATATGTATTATGACTTATTCTAGTATGATGACCAAATTAAGTACTATATTAAGATTCGTGACCCTTACGGGACCACAACCACTTCTTAATAATTAGCCTCTGTTACAAAGCCTTTTATAAAACAAGATTAATTACGGCTACAGTATAAAAACTCCAGAGCACCAGATTAACTTGGTTCGACAGATGATTGATGTTCCATCAATCATAGTGTACCAATCACTTGTAATTGTTGATGACTTTATTTTTGCCATTTTTTTTTGAAAATAAGTCTATTGGAGAAAATGTTTCAGTTAATAATAGATTTACTTTTTAATGGATAAATAATTTCTAAATTATGTTTTATTTTTTTTAAGCGAGGCGTTGAGCTCCGCCACTCAACACGCAATGCCTTCACAGCTCGGTGGAAAGTGGGGATCGGAGTGTCTTATCACTAGGTTCCCTCTGCCTACCCTGCCATGTGCGAGATACAGCATGAAGCTGATTTGATTTTGATTTAATTTTTAATTTAATGTTTTATTTTTAGTTTACTGTTTTTTTGTCTGTCGCGTTTATATTCGCACGTTTGTACCACTCAATTACATTTAAATACTTTAAAATTAAAATATTATTTTTTTTCTAGTTTTTGGCTTTTTAACCAGGTAACTTTGAGCCTCTTTGCATAAAAAAAATCTATGAAAATCTGAGTGACTTATCACAATTAAACTCACAAGTCATAGTCAACAATGTGACACTGTTGATAATAATAGAGTTAAGGCGGTATGACAAACAGTGATATGTTTAAGTTGTTTTACATATTAGACATTAGAATTAGAGGCCAGTCGTGGTGCAGAGGCAAAAACGTACGACTGCAAACAGAACAGGTTGTCGGTTCGATTCTCGATCTAGGATATGAAATATTTAATATTCTCATTTCTTCGTTCGAGGGGAACGGAAGTGTGCTAACACTAGATTCTCAGGTTACATACAAATATAATATTTTTTTTATATGAACCAACCATATTTATTTAAAATCGAAACTTTTAGGATTATATAGTAAAATCCCAACACAGTGGAAGCATGTCGCTACCACATAAAACGCTTATTAGTACCATAATATAATTCGTTATGTGGGATGGTATGCATGGGTTATTACCCACCCCCACTTAACGACCATGATCTAGGTTATTAGCGAGTTAGTACGTCTGACAGGCTGTAAATGGAGTTAGTGGCTTTTGGTATTTCAAATAGTGAACACGAGGAGGTTTTTACACTTATATGTATATACATGATTTATGAGCCTAGAGTGGTTTAATTGTGTAAAAGGATATTTTATAAGGATAAAGTATATTTTCGTATTATATTTTAATATGTTTCAAAGCAGAAATGTACACAAAATTTGAGCATGACAGGAGTCGAACTCGCGCCTCTTGGTAACTGTTCAGGCGCTCTAGTCAACTATGCCATACGTCCTTATCGAGCTGCAGCGAAAATGTTTTTCCGCTCTTGATAATATGTATAAGAAAAAAAATCAGAGTCTTACAATGTTTAATATTTTATTCTTATTCATTATGTTCACGCTATATTCCTCATATAACAAGGTAGGCAGAGGAAACACGGGAATCAAGTGTAAAATACTCTGTTCCCCACTTTTCACCGAATTCTTTCACTCAATTCCGTGCTTTGTCTCGTTACCAGATCCAAAAAATGAAAGTATTAAATATTTCATTCTATCGAGTGGGATCGAACCCATAACCGCCATGACGGTCTCTTCTTGCAAATTCAGGCAACTTTAAAAACTGGAACAAAAGCAGCTGTATGCAGTATGGTCGTATAGCTTATGTGTAATATAAAGAAGAACAAAACTACAGTACTGTTTTTGGTGTACATTTTGGACATTCCTTAGGGATACAAAAGTTCATAAAAAGTTTTAATGTTTTAACTGAAATTGAACATCCAGTGTGATATGTAATATTTATATTTTTTTACTGTCAGAGTGCCAGAGAAATAACAATTTTTATATTTGATAAAATAATTTTATGTGAGACTAATTCCGCTCACAGCTTGGCCCGGTTGTGAGTTCGATCTCATTCGGAGATTGGATTATTTTTATTTTCTCATACTGGTAGCAAAACAAGAGCGGCATTGCATATTTTTATTAAAAGTGTTTCTTTTTGATTTGCTTGCTAGGTTTAATAAAAAACATTTCAATTGTTGGCTGTCCAGTACAGTAACATAAAAAATCGAATTTTTTGAACCCAATGCATTTGAAAGCTTATGAAACTTTCTGAAAAAAAAAACAAGTGCTGCTCCTCCACCATATTTTAGAGTAAACAAAGTGAATCCATAGAAAAATTATTTTGTTGAAATATTTTGTCATGTATAGATCAATAGATTCGTCTTCATGAACTAACAATGGTTAAAAAACATAATATCTGTGTATTAATAAAAAAAAATATTATTTATTAAAAACTCATCGTACAAAAGTTAAAACCGTTTGCCAAATACCAATAGTGCCACAAAAGTTCAATTTTAATTTTTTTTTGGTACAAATTGGTTTGAATGAAACAAATACGCTGCATTTGGAACGCAATTTCGAATTTACTTTGATTTTTGGGAGAGAGACATATATAAATATTCAGCTTACTGTTTCAATGTCGTGCTTTGTGACAGTATAAAATCTGACTATTTGATGGATGCAGCCGTCGAAGTGCATCGACTTTGACGTATGTATGTATGTATGTCATATATGCACGTTAGTGGCTATGCAGATTAAATTCTATGCCTTTGAGAGTTTTAGATAGCCTTTTAGATGGTTTTCAGTTGAAATTCGTATATACTATTTTTACTTATTTATTTTTGAAGACAGGCTCGGTTTAACTTATATCTTTTAGTTTAAAGTTTGAATTGATCTAGTATTTGGCTTAAATGGTATGATTTCTTAATCAAATATCTAATCTAGAAGTAATGTTAGTATGATAATTTAACGAGAAGAGCATTTATATCATCAAAATTGTGTTGTGTTCATAGTTTTATACTACATTTTATATATTCATATTATCTTTACGGAGTCAGGAAGTAAACAAAGTTACATGAGATGGTTTTCAGTTCATTTCTCACTAACATTTTCCTAGGTTATTTATTATTTATCAGTTATATATATATATGTCGGCACATCAAGTCCATCCTGGTGCATTGGCACAAGCGTGTGACTGTAAATGCGATGATTGTGGGTTCGATTTTGAATCGGGGAAATTAATTATTATTTATTATAATAATATCTTCATTTCTTCGCGTTGGTAACAAAGCAAACCGCAGCGTTGACATCTGCCACTCAACACGCAATGCCTCGAAAGTTTAGCTGAAAATGGGGAACAGAGTATCTTAACACGACGTTCTCTTTATCTACCCTGCTATATGCGGAATACAGCGTGAAGCTGAAAAAAATATACAAATAAAAATTCTAAATTGAAAGGTAAATGGAAAATTGGGTTGGTTACCTTTGCCTATTCTATATATCCTACATATTAAAAAAAAAGTTAAAAAATCAAAAATAAATCAGCTTCACGCTGTATCTCACACACAGCAGGGTAGGTAGAAGGAACCTACCGTTCCCCATTTTCCGTCGAATTCTGGAGCTTCCGCTTTTGCCTCGACACCATAGCAAAGAAATGAAAATATAAATGTAAATAAATATTCCATTTCCTCGAGTGGGGATCGAACCTACAACCAGTCGCGCTTACAGACACACCTTGTGCCCCTGCGCCACGACCGACCTCTAAAAAAAGCTCATCAGTTTATATGAAATATTGTTCGAAAGAATTATGATATAGGTTATTGACGTAAGCCTTTAGGGCGCGGCGTATACATAACTTTCTTTTTCATACAAGGTTATAACAAAGTTTATGAATTTCTCTAATATAGGTACCTACAGTACATGTAACGTCATAAGTTCAAGGGCATTTGTTGTGTTTGGGAATTACATTTGGGCGTGTAATATCCTTTTGTCACGACCGTTTTGTTAATTTTTTAACGATAATTGAGCAAGGAAATTCGATAATAATAGCTAAAAATAGTAATATATTAATTGAATGTTTTTTTATGTAAATTATTCAGGCCATTGTGGTGCAGTACTTTGAGTGTAAGCGTGATGGTTGTTGATTCGATTTCCTCTCAGATTAAAAAAATATTTTCACATTCCTGCTACAGCAAGATAAACCACGGCGTTGATTTACGCCATTTAACACGCAATATCTGGAAATCGGCTAGTAAATAGTTTTATTTCACAAAATAGTTTTATTTTGTGAAATAGTTTTAAAACCTTGCAACATTTATCCAATCATTTCACTGAATATTTAGAAATTTAGTTCCTAGAATTGAAATGTGCATCTGGCGATGGAGTGTTACCATTCATTTGAAACTTTCTGGCGATAAAACTTATAGTAAATATATAAAACTTTATCACTTTATTCAAATGTACATATTTTTTTCTTAAGATTTTTTAAAAAATATTCTTCTTCATCTCTTCTCCGTGTAAAAAATTTTTATTTTGTAATATAAACTCGACGTCACGGTTGGACAACATCTGGCTGTAAATATGGTGGTTGTGGGTTCGATCCCTATTTATTTGAAAAAAAAAAACTGATTTGTCTTCAGTAAAACTCGTATTTGTTATTTATAAAAAAAACATTTTGGTAACGAATAAAAGCAAAACAAGAGCAGCGTTGAATTCCAAAGTGGGGCGATGCATGGGAAACAGAGTGTCTTAACTGCGTTCCCTTTGTTTAACTTTTATACAGGATACAGCTTGAACATTTTTTTATTTATACTAACTAGAAGCGCCAGTCGTGGCGCAGAGGCCCAAAATGAAATAAAATCGTCTGATTGTGGGTTCGATCCCCACTCAAGGAGATGAAATATATATAAAGATGAAATATATTTAACTTTTCTTTTCTTCGCTCTGGTGTTGAGGCGAAGCGCGGTGATGAGATCCGCTACTCAACACGCAATGCCTTTGGAACTCGGCAGAAAGTGCAGAACGGAGTGTTTTAACACTAGATTCCCTCTGCCTATCCTGTTGTGTGCGGGATGCAGCGTGAAGCTGATTTCATTTGATTTAGAAGAGATTTCACTGATTAAAATGCGAAACAACAACGAATCCAAGTTAAAATTACAAAATTCAAAATAAACTTGCGAACAAAAAGAATTACGGCGAACACGCAGTGTACTGTGTGACATGAATGCTTGACTAAACAATGATATCCGTGATAATACAATTTCTATTTTTCTTAACATAAATATAAAAAGATCGTTATTGAGTTGTAGATAATAAATGTAACGGAAAGTTTATAGTTTCATTTCATTTTTTTGCTACAGAAGGTAAATTTACACGCATTTTGACGCATTGTGAGGTAAATAAAGGGAACCTATTGCTGCGATACATTGCAGAGCGAGGAAATGGAAATAATTCCTCCGAGTGGGAATCGAACCCACAACGTCGTGCTTACAGTCAGGCGGTGTGCCACTGCGCCGCGACGCTAATTAATAATTGATAATTGTAAATATAACCTAAAATAAAATTAAAAAATCAGCTTCACGATGTATCCCGCACACAGCAGGGTAGGTAGAGGGAACTTAGTGTTAAGACACTCCGTTCCCCACTTTCCGCCGAATTTTGGAGGCATGGCATGTTGAGTGGCGGAACTCAACGCCGCTCTTTGTCTCGATACCAGAGCGAGGAAATAGAAATATAAATGAATAGAAATGATGAATGAAAAGTGGGATCGAACCCACAATCGTCGCGTTACATTCTCAACCTTGTGCCCCTGTGCCACGACTGCTTCGTAAAGTAACCTATAATAATATATGTATGTTTTTCTCACTAATAATAATTTAATATACTTATAATAGATATTTTTTTTAAATATTAAAAAAAGAAGATATTTTTAAATTTTCCAAACTTAGAGGGAAAATCCTACGGGATAGATTTATGGGATTTATACATATGAATGTTTGATTAGTATGCGGGAAGTACCATTCTAATTTAAATGTAACTTTGCGTAATTGCTTTAGTATCTTTTAACTTAAGGATTACGGCGGCTCTCTAATTTTATTTAGGAACTCTCGTGGGATAATGTGCAAGTCAAAGTTAAGTAAAGGGAAACGTAATTTTGTAGTTCAATATGAAGATGACTATTTGCCTTCATTTTTTGCTTTTAGCTAGGAATTGCTTGATCGTATGTAAACAATGATTGTAGGTTTGATTTCCTCTGAAGGGAGTCAAAGTTTGACTTCGATTTCGTGACCACACATTGTTTTTAGGGTTTCGTTTAAGGAAAAAAGGAACTCTTATAATAATGGAATATGATAATTTCTTCGTTTAGAGATTTGATTTGAAAGTTGAGTTTAGGAGTTCTGAAATAGAACAAACGCTATGAAAAAATGTATAACATTTTAATAAAAACATATAACATAGTAATAAAAAAGTCTTTTGAATTCTCTATACGTTGCATTTAAAATATTTCATCGCAATAATATTTTTGATTGTCGTAAATTTTGTTTGCATATTCTGAGATTTCTTTTGTGACAATAAAGTTATTTCTCCTCTCCCATTATACATTATGCGAGATAGTCGAAACCTACTGATATCCTTTTAGTAATAGGTAAGTTTTTTAGGATAGAAAAGATATATTTAAAAGTGTTATTTCTTATCTCTATCTCTCTCTGTTATCTTGATGGATGGTTGTTCCGCTATGATGATGATGAGTTCCGCTACCTAATACCCAATTGCAGGAGTTATGGCGGGAAGCAGAGGAGAGGACAGAGGGTAGCTAGTGTTAATACGCTCTGGTTTTGGTCCCTTATACTAGGTTATTTTTCTCTGCCCTCATATGTGGTAGTAATTTATTATTTTTTTTTAAATAAAATAAAATATACATCAGCTTCACGCTGTATCCCGCACACTGCAGGATAGGCAGAGGGAACCTACTGTTAAGACATTCCGTTCCCCACTTTCTGCAAATAAAAAATAGTTATTCTTTGTATAAAATTGATAAAGAATAACTACATGTTAGTACCTATAGGTAATAGGCAATCGAACGCGTCCTTCAATGTCTTTAACAAAAAACACAAGAGTTCACTCGTACAAATCGATACAATGAATAAATAATTAATGAAAAGTGTGTATACGTGAAACTAGTCAGTAAGGTGTACCACCTTTTATGTAGTTATAAGTTTTCTTTTACGAAAGGGAATACAATGTTCTGCTTCTCGGCCCGAAATGTCTAGAGTTCGGGCAGAAATCGTAGGATTTAACATTTTGTTCGGCATGATTCGACACTAATATGATAGGTATAAACAACATATATATAATCCTACTAATGTTATATACGTAAAATTTTGTCAGTTTGATCTTTGTTCCACTTTCACGCAAAAACTACTTAACACGATTTAGCTATATGCATTAGATTATCATCATCAGAATTTGGCTATAATATAAAAACTGTTTAAGCAGGCGAAAAAAAAATGAATGTAGACTGAACGACTAGTTTCTTAGGCCCAGAATGCGAAGAGATGAAAATGGTATAATTGAAAAGATTCAGTTATGTCATTTCCTCCTTGACAATTCTGTGAGTATTGGTAATCTGAGAGCTGAGTCACTTACTTTTATCAAATATCTAATAGATATTTAGTAAAAGTTTGGTACAATTTACACAGCGATCCTATCGCAATTACATAGCGATCCGATAGCTCGACGGTTGTTAGATCCAAAAGATTTCGGTGTCTACTGGAGAAGTAAGGGTCGTAAAAAGTAGAAAACAAACGGGAAAGTACTCAAAACGCATCGAAGCGAACGAAACGAGTGAAGCAGAAAATGCCAAAATCATTAGACAAGATGTCAATGTCAATCAGCTGTCACACCTGTCATTTAAAATATGATTGATTTTAATCGATTTAAAATAGATTTCTTTTAGTTTTGTCAGTAATTAATTGACATTTTTTTTATATATACTGTAATTATATGCACTAATAAGTGCGTTAAAATACTTGAACTCAATTAAAATGAACAAATATTTTATTTTCGTAGTACTGTACTGGATTACTTATATCGATTAAGGATCTAAAACTATTCATATTTGTCTGCTTCTAGATTGTCAATTGAGCTGATTTTTGGTATTCTAAAATAGAAATGACATTTTTTTAGATACTATTTAAAAATCCAACTACACAAAAATTATACATTTAAAAACCTTTTTTCGCAACATTTGCTTACCTACCTTTATTTCAATGTATTTTTGTATGTTTTATTATTCTTGTTTTACGGGTCAACCCACAATACAGGTCGTGTCTTTTACTGCTATCGATCGACCACTTGTTTATATTCGTACATTTGTTGCTTCCGAAGTAACATTTTCGATATCCATTAGCGGAAGCTATATCCAGAAGTGAATAGACATTATATAGTTTGTTTCCTTTTTACTTATATCTTAATAAGGAAATCTTTATTTTCATTTCTTATATTAACGCAGTGGGGGATAAATTATTTTTGTAGTCACCCATAGAGGTAATTTTTCTTACTTTGAGAACTAAGCTTTATCGTAACTATATAAAGTAATCTAATATTACAAGCTAAAGAGTTTATGTAAAATCTTAAGATGTACTGGTGGAAAATAGAATTTAATAAAAATTTTGTGTTAAATATTCCATTTTTCGAGATAAAAAAATATTTGTAAAAACAAAAACCCCGACTGCATAAAACTAAAAAGAAAATAAACAAGCCCAATAGTTTTATTATTCTGAGGCCGGTCGTGGCGCAGCGGCACAAAGTGTGACTGTAAAACCGACTGGTTGTGGGTTCGATCCCCACTCGAGGAGATGAAATATTTACTTAAATTTATATTTCCATTTCTTCGCTCTGGTGTCGAGGCAAAGCGCGGCGTTGAGTTCTGCCACTCAACACGCAATGCCTCCAGAATTCGGCAGAAAGTGGGGAGTGGAGTGTCTGTCACTAGGTTCCCTCTGCCTACCCTGCTGTGTGCGGGATACAGCGTGAAGCTGATTTATATACAATTCTTAGTTATACCTATTGACTTAGGCGGCAAAGTTGCAGATGGATCATATGACTATACTTAGAAAATATATTTTTGGCCGTGTGATCGCGGCCTAGAATAGGATCATCCTGGTACTGGTGGTGTCGTAAGAGGCGACTAAAGTACGTGTGGTAGAGTCACCTCGCCAGTAATGGCAGCACGCATGGGCAGACTCGACCGGATCATCATCACCCCCGGCATTTAAAACTGGCATTAAGTAGTGGTTTTATGCCACTGCGTTTCGCATCAGGTAATGCCGGGCTCCGGCGTCTAACCCATCTTCAAGGCCGGCAAGCACCTGTAGCTCACGCTCAGCGGTAATCACTTACCATCAGGTGACCCGAACGCTCGTTTGCCTTGTCTTTAGCTTTTTTTAGCTTCATGCGATATCCTGTGTGTAAAACACTTCCGTTCCCCAATTTCCGCCACTCTGTAGGTTTTATTCCCCCTTGAGGAAATTAAATATTTAATATTTTCTCTTTCCACGAAATAAGCGGCGTTGAATTCTGCCATATTCTTCTGGAATTTGACAGATAATGGAGAATGGATGTGTCTTAATAAAATGCGATAATTGTGGGTTCGATTACCACTCCAGTGATTTATTGTGATTACCTCGCGCTCTAGCAACAAGACAAAGCGCAGCACTGCTCAACACAAACTGTCTCGAAATAATCGAAAAAATCGAAGCTATGTTAAATTTAAGTAAAATTACTTATGTCAATGTAGGTAAAAATACCATAATAAATTACGGTAAAACGACTAATGAGTTCCGCCCAAATGCCATACTCACTAAAAATCGATATATTAATTTGTAATACGTAATAGAAATAGAGTGTTTATGATTTGTATGTGCATTCGGTAAATTGGAATCAAATGTTAATAAGTCCTTTTTCGACTAGTTTAGTTTATTGTAATCAGTTAAAAAATGTTGAGGCCAGGCGTGGTGCAGCGGCACGAAGTGTGACTGTAAAACCGACTGGCTGTGAGTTCGATCTCTTGAAGTATTTTATATTTCCATTTCTTCACTCTGGTGTCGAGGTTAAGCGCGGCGTCGAGTTCTGCCACTCATTACGCAATGCCTCCAGAATTCGGTAGAAAATGGGGAACAGAGTGTCTTAACACTAGGTACCCTCTGCCTATCCTGCTGTGTGCGGGATACAGCGTGAAGCTGATTATTACTTAAAAAATGTTTAAAAAAAAAGAAAGTACAATAAATGTACATACAATTGCTAAATTTAGAGCGATGTGGTTAGTTCTATGCTGTTATTTTTTTATCTTTTAATAAATTTGTTTATCTTTTTTTTGGAAATCAAATTAAATCAGCTCACACACTCTGAGGGCATTCTGAGGGCATTCTGAGGGCATTGCGTGCTGAGTGGCGGAACTTAACGCCGCGCTTTGCCTCGACACCAGAGCGAAGAAATGAAAATATAAATGTAAATAAATATTTCACTTCTTCGAGTGGGGATCGAAACCACAACCAGTCGATTTTACAGTCACATTTTGTGCCTCTGCGCCAAGACTGGCCTCGTATCTCTTTTTTGGATTATAATTAATATGTTAGTGCCTTGTATACATAATAACTTGTTTAGTCGTCTAATCATAGAAGTGTGTTAAAATTATTCTACGAAACGGCCAAAGCAAATATTAACATAATGTATGAAGTCGAGTGAAAGCTTGTGAAATTAGAAATGAGCTTACGGCGTTTTTGTTAGAATATACATTAAATATACTCGTAGTATGGAGATCGTAATTATTTTGTTTTGTTTTTCGTATTTCTCATTAAAGTATAAACTGTTGGATGTGTTACTTGCCTTGAATGAATGTTTAGACAAATAAAAAATAAAGAAAAACTTAAAATAACCTAAATATCTTTAACAGATTGACTATTCTTTATTATTTATAAAAAAAAACATACTCATTTTGTAAATAAAAGTAAAATATTGATATCAGTGTAAAATAGAGCGTTTGAAGTATTTTATATTTATTTTTTCTTTAATGTCAACTATTTTTAAACTGTTCCAAATGGCAGAAATAATATAGAAAAGTAGCCAACCGAGTGCGAGCCGGACTCGTAATCTATACAAATAAACGTAATCTACAAAAGACGTTTTGCGTAAAAAGTTTTAATTTTTTTGTTCTGTTTTCTTGGATATAGTACATACACATCTTGCCTATTTTAATAATTTATTAGCGGGCTCACCTTCCAGAGTTTCCTGGTTTGTACTTAGAATATCGTGTATAGTAAAGTAACTGTTAATTCTCGCGACAAATTTGAACTCAAATGACGCCTCATATGCGGTGGAATAGACAACCAATTGTGTCCATTCTTACTTCTTAATATATTAGTGCATAATTGTTCTAGCAGCACATTCTATTTGTCACCACTTTCACCATGTTAAATAATATCCTCGTCCTCCGAGTGCACTAATATATGATCATCATTTTCATTCGCAACAACGTCTTCTGAACGGCACTCCTTATCCAGGCTAACATCAAAAATATGAATCTGCTTCTTGCATTCATACGTAAAAAATAAATGATTATTATAATATTGTTCAGGTCAGTCATTTCGCAGGGGCACAAAGTGTGACTATAAAATCGACTGGTTGTGGGTTCAATCCTCACTCGAGGAGATGAAATATTTGTTTACATTTATATTTTCATTTCTTCCCTCTGGTGTCGAGACAAACACGGCGTTGAGTTTCGCCTATTAACACGCAATGCGTCCAGAACTCGGCGAAAAGTGGGGAACGGAGTGTTTTAGCACTTGGTTCCCTCTGCCTACCCTACTGTGTGCGGGATACAGCGTGAAGCTGATTTATGATAATAATATTGTAAAAAAAAAAACTTACTTAAAAGGCAACAGGCAAGGTTGCTCCAGCAATGTAAGTATCACAAAAACTGCAACTTACTTGACTGCATTCACTCCAATTAGAGAATAGATCAAACGTTAGAAATAATACGAACAACACTAACAATATGTTGAACACTTTTATTGACCAGTGGGGTGACCGGTGACCCCTGTTACCTACCTAGGGTTCTTCCTAGGTTTCCTCCTAGGGTTCTTCCTAGGGTTCTGCCTAGGGATCTTCCTAGGGTTCTTCTTCCCCAAAACCAATTAGATTATAAAATATAAAATACACGCATAGAAAGTTGAATTTCCAACATTTATAAATTAGTTAGAGTCTATTTATATTTTAACAAATTACTTTACGTTTAACATATGCTGTCTATAAAACCTAGAAGGCACAAGCATTAATTATGCAAGAAAATGAGAGTCAGAAGGAAAGTTTGTAATACAGTGTGTTCACTGAAATATGTTGAAACCCACGGAATGTTTATTTTACTTTGAGTTTTGACATTTTGAATACTCTACAAATTTCAAATGTTAAGAGTAAATATACTTAAGCTAGAAATAAGGGTACTTTTGTCGATTTTAATATTACATCTATTACAGAAGACCTTTAAGCTTTAAGGCGCAATTGAAATAATACAAATAATTACAGAATCGATTTTCAATCAGCACTTAGAAACTATTTTAAATAGTTCTAAATCGTTTGTTAGTATAACACAAAGCGGCGTTGAGTTCCGCTACTTTACATGCAGTGTCTCTAAAATAGACAATATGAGATGAAAGTTTTTTAAGATTATGATTGTGTTATGAGAGAGATAGTCTGGCTTTACCTATTTTAGTTAAGAGTTAACGGCATTAATACTAAATAATATTTATAATAGTAGAGGTGTATGGAGTGGATTGAATAACTAATATAGGTAACTCAATTGCAGGCAATTTACTGCCACAATTTAAAGAGCAATATAAATTATTTTAGAGGTAGTTGAGTAGAAATCAGATATCAAGAAGTTGATGGAAGTGGATGAACCGAAAAAGGTATGCAGCTACCGCACTACATATATCAATATTATAAATAGTATGTAATGATTTCGGTATTTTATTTCATTTTGTTTATACAAATAATTTTATACAGTACATTTTTTTTCAGCGCTTTTACGCTTTATCCTAATGGGGTAACCAGAGAGAATGAAGCGCCAGATGCTACAGTCTCTGCATACCTCCTTCGCTTCATCCACTTCCATCAACTTCTTGATATAAGTCCTCTGAGAAGACCTCATGCACTTTAATTTCAAGTATCATCGATATTGTAGTCTCGTAGGTCAATTGAGGTCTCTCCCTGCCTTACTTACCGAAACAATTATCTATACAAAATATAATTAAAGATAATTTCATTATAAATTATTTAATCGATATACTCGTAGCATACACACTATGTAGTTTATAATGCCTACTTTGATAAGGCTGTTCAATATTCGTGAGAAAGACACACGTGATATTGTAATAGTAAAGCCTTAAATGCTTTCTCCTTTTGTTAATTATTATATGAAATGTAAGTTGGTTTTTTCTATCTAAGAGAATTTTCATAACTAGGTATTGTAGGAAATACAATATAAAAATTGCATATAAAGTATTATATGTGGCGTTGTGTGCAGCCGTCGTGGCGCAGTGGCACAAGCGTGTGGCTGTAAGTGCTACGATTGTGGGGTCGATTCCCACTTGGGGGTATGAATTGTTATTTATTAATATTATAAAATTTTTGCTATGGTGACAAAGGAAAGCGCGGTGTTTAGTTCCGCTTGAAAATTAACACTTAAGATTAAGTTCCCTCTGCTTACACTGCTAAGTTATTTAAGTATTATATTTCAAGTAAGCAAATATTATATGCTTAAAAAAACCTACACCTAAAGCAATATTTGTCTCAATTTTCTGAACATAAGTATTTTGACTGAGGCCGGTCGTGGCGCAGCGGCACGAAGTGTGACTGTAAAACCGACTGGTTGTGGGTTCGATCCCCACTCGAGGAGATGAAATATTTACTTAAATTTATATTTCCATTTCTTCGCTCTGGTGTCGAGGTTAAGCGCGGCGTTGAGTTCTGCCACTCAACACGCAATGCCTCCAGAATTCGGCAGAAAGTGGGGAACGGAGTGTCTTAACACAAGGTTCCCTCTGCCTTCCCTGCTGTGTGCGGGATACAGCGTGAAGCTGATAAAAAAAATATTTTGACGTTTCCTTACTCATAGTAAGTAATACTATGTTTTTTTAATTCAATAGTACATACAACCTTTTATGACATGCTATTAATTTATTAATTTTGATATATAAAATTACTACGACACGACTATATCTGATTTTAAATAATGATAGGATGTTTGTTGCGGTTTGTTTGATAAATTGAAATCCCACATAGAATTCTAACTAACATGTGGTGGTAAATGAAAGTTAATTAGCAACTGTCCTTTTTATTATATTATATTTATTTATATAATATCGAGGCCAGTCGTGGCGCAGTGGCACGAGGTGTGACTGTAAAACCGACTGGTTGTGGGTTCGATCCCCACTCGAGGAGATGAAATATTTACTTAAATTTATATTTCCATTTCTTCGCTCTGGTGTCGAGGTTAAGCGCGGTGTTGAGTTCTGCCACTCAACACGCAGTGCCTCCAGAATTCGGCAGAAAGTGGGGAACGGAGTGTCTTAACACAAGGTTCCCTCTGCCTACCCTGCTGTGTGCGGGATACAGCTGTGAAGCTGATTTTTAATGCTGTACAGTGAAGCTGATTTTTATTTTTATATAATACTTCAAAGCGCGGGTCTTGAGGTCCGCCTCGTAACAAAAAATGGCTCCATAGTTCGGCGAAATTGGAGTTTCATCTCACTGAAACATCAGAACCCTATCAGAACCCTATAATACCCGATCAGAATACCCGACCCGAGTACCCGATCAGAACCTTATCTGTTATTCAATCATTAAGTCTGTTTAGGCAATGATAAACTAATTTAATAATTTATATTAGTATATTTTTTTAACAATATACTAATTTGAAGTAGAGGCCAGTCGTGGCGCAGGGGTACAAAGTGTGACTGTAAGCGCTACTGGTTGTGAGTTCGATCCTCACTGGAGGAAATTAAATATTTATTTATATTTTCAGTTCTTCGCTCGGGTGTGGAGCCAAAGCGCGGCGTTGAGTTCTGCCACTCAACACGCAATGCCTCCTCCGGAAAGTGGGGAACGGAATGTCTTAAGACTAGTTTTCTCTTCCTACCCTGCTGCGGAATACATCGTGAAGCCAATTTCACTTTAATTTAACATGTGTTTAATGTAACATTTAAATTTGACACCATATTATCAAGCGCTCTAAAAAAAAAGTTCGTTCATATATTTATAAGAAAACTACTAAACCGATCTTAAATAGCAATGTAGGTCGTATTTTTATATAAAACAATTATAAATTCTTATAAGTATTACTGTAATATGATACTAAAGTTTTCTTAAATTTTTATATTAGAAATCCTTACAAGTGCGCTGCAAACATAAAACATTAGAGAACAGTAATTCAGTGTATTAAATAAATAATTGTGTAGTTGCTAGTAACACTATATCTAAAATAAAACTTTTCTCTTTTTATATCTTCTGTTACTTATTAAAAATAATAAATAATTTAACGATTTTTTATCATACTGTTGTATATTTAACAAGTTATTTTTAGTTCCACAAGCACTCACTAGAACATATTTTAAAAAAAGCCATATCAGTAACGCTATTTTACAGACAGTTAAAATCTCATCATTTTGCCACGTCCGCGTAAAAAACAGTTCCAGCTTGGCCCGCCATAAAGTGCATGTGCTACTAACACTGTGTTACACTAAAGTAATTAACCGTGGGTAGTTCACTTTGTTTTTCCCATGTCTAAAACTAGTTGACTTTATGCGTACTGTTGTTTGTTCATATAAAATATTGCTGGAAATGAATTCTCTATTTACTATAGTTAGGTTTAGTAGGATTTTTTCAATTATGAAGCCTGTTAAGTCAAATAAGGTGATCGTGAATTCATATTCTTGGGAATTTGTTTATAATAAAGGAGTTTTGTAGTTTAGTCTCTAAGTGAGCAATTATCACAAACGGAATATTCTTAACACGATATATTTTATATATTTTCCTATTTAATAGCAAACGAAATGTTAATCTAAAGACAATCATTTTACAATCAATTTAGGAAAGTAAGGAAATGCATTGGAAATTATGTATATTCTAATAAGTGAGGTTTATACGTCTAATGCACAAATATTATACATATATCAGTAGTAAGACTGTGATTTTAATGTAATAAATTAAATCAAAAATCAAATCAGCTTTACGCTGTATCCCGCAGGGTAGGCAGAGGGAACCTAGTGTTAAGACACTCCGTTCCCCACTTTTCACCGAGTTCTACATTACGTGTTGAGAGGCGGGACTCAACGCCGCGCTTTGTCTCGACACCAGAGCGAAGAAATGAAAATATCAATGTAAATAAATATTCATTTTCTCGAGTGGGGATCGAACCCACAACCAGTCGATTTTACAGTCACACTTTGCCCCTGCGCCACGACTAGCCTCTAACTAATGTAATAGAACGAAAATATATTTTATTTTGAATGAAAGTAAAGGATTCAGTATGTAATTTATAATTCAATAAACAAATACTTTATACAAATATTCACAACTTTATTTAGGTAAAGACATTTTGTATTTTATATCTTATTACGCCCTAACAACATGACAAGGAAACATCTAAATTCTTTTATCTTCCTAAACACATTTAAGTAAGATTAAACTAATTATTCCCACCAAAAGTGAACCACAAAAAGCTTATTTTATTACGTAGTAATTACGGTAAAAGTATCCCATTTACTTTGAAGAAGACTAAAAAGTCTTCTTAGAGCGGCGTTGTAGCGATGGCGAAACGTGAGCGCAAAGCAAATTGGTATACTCACAAAACTTAATCAGATTCTGGAACTCTTAATTACCACTTTGTTCACAATAGAAACACTTTTTATTTTCCTTGATTCTTCTATCTATTAGTAATGATCGCATTAAGAAAGAAACCGAAAAGAATATTCGTTGACAGTAAATATTAATTAAAAAATTAAATTAAATCAGCTTTACGCTGTATTCCGCACACAGCAGGGTAGGCAGAGGGATCCTAGTGTTTAGACACTCCGTTCCCCACTTTCGCATGGAAAAGAAAAATCTTAAGACTTAGGTTCCCTCTGCTTTTCCTGCTGTGTTCAGGATACAGCATAATGCTAAATAAAATAGTAATATAGGACTCTGTCTTTAAATATATTATGTATCCAGAAGTATAGGAGTGAGTATGTGAGTAACAGTAGGTACTAGTGGGTTTTATACATATAAGACACTCCAGTACTAGTACACGCATACTTAAAGCAATTTTTTTAAGATATAAAGGTTTTGTGAATCTGGTAACAAGACAAAGCACGGTGTTCTATGCTAATCCTCAACATACAATGTTTTGTAAATTGGACGGTGCGTGACGAATGGAGAGTGAGAGAGAACGGAGCGCCAAATGCTACGGTCTCTACATACCTCTTTTGTCTCGTCCACTGTCATCAACCTCTTTATACATGCTCTCCGGGGGGGTCCTAGTGTTTTTTACGTAACATTTCTCCTGTATCTTTGATACTGTGTTTTCGAAGGTCAACACTCTTACCGCTCACTTTTCCATCACAAGCTTCTTTTTGACATTCTTTCATCACTCATTCGTTCGAAGAAGAATCCGCCTTTCTATTTTCTATTTATAAATAAAATTGTAACATCTGTCTATGTCTGTTCATCATACCTGTTTTTCTAAACCGGCTTTTATGGGTTTTTCACTCTAATATAGAGAAATATACTACTCTATGCAAGGGTCTAAAAGTATAATTCAGAGTTAGAACCGCCTTTACCTACCGCCCAGATATATATGAAAAAAAAATTCTACTTTTTGTGCGAGCAAAAGCTCCATAATCTATACTCGTATAACACTTACTAATAAAAATTATAGATTACCAGACTACAATAACCAACCAATTTTTCTTAAATACAGTTAAATAATATTAAGTAAAAGTATTGTAATATGCGAGAAGCGGAATATCTTAACTCCCCGTGCCTACCCCGATACTTGCGGGATACAGCGTGGAGCTATATTATATTAATTAATTAATTGTACAGCTAGGACATGCGAAGCCGCAGGCAGTTCACTTGTTTACATAAATTTTATTGAAGATGGGAGGGTTACTATTATATTAAATCTACTATCAACCTGGCTTTACGTCAAAACGAAGAAAAATGTACTCTCGACTGTACTGTAATGTCTATGACTCATTTCTGACATTAAGCTGCTCTTAAGAAGTATTGCTTTGAGTTTCTGAGTATTTTGTTGATTTCGAATGAATAAAAAATAATGGTGTACCAACATAAAAAGCAACGATGTTTTTTTTGAGTTTAATGTATTTAATATTTAGCCCTTAAATTTAAACCTTAAATATTTAAGTCCTTTATTCTTCACGATATAAATAGCTTCACGCTGTCCATATAGGTAAGGAGGGTAAGTGGGAACCTAGTGTCCATATAATTCCAGATCCCCACTTACCGCCCAATTTTTGAGACATTGCGTGTTAACTGGAGGAACTCAGTGTGAAGAAATTAAAATAGTTCGTTCCAACGGGAATCGAACCAATAACCGTCAAATTCAGTTGTACGATGTGCCGTTGCGCTACAAAGTCGTCTATTCACAATTATAACAAATATTGTTTTTTATTATTATATCCCGTATATAGCATGGTAGGCGGAGGAAACCTAGATCCTCACAGGCAGCCACATAGTGCTTGCATTTCTTTAGGGACAGAGTACCCTCTTCCCTACCCAACCAATGTAGTAAAAGCCTGTAGGGCTAATAGCATTATCCTCAAGGTCGAAAAAAATAGAAATCTAGTGTTAGAACTCTCCGTTATCCTAATTTCCGTCAAATTCTAGAGAGGTTACGTGTTCAGTGGTGGAACTCAGGTCAACTCGACTGATGAACTTAGTTACAGACTGAAATTGGTAAAATCATGAACAGATGAAATTGATAAAAGGATTTAATAAAGATTGGCTTTACAAATATTTGAGACATAGTTCCTGTGATCTACTCTGACGTTAAATCGGCATAAAGTCGGAGATCACCTCTATAAATCCATCAATATCGGACATTTCAATAATTAATAGCACTTGGAGCACGGGCTTAGAGATCACGAATACATTGATTGTAATTAGACAATTTGCCAATTGCCAATGCCATTACATACTATTGTATTATTCTTGAATTAAATAAAGTTAAAGAGCTTCAAACACGTTTTATCATACATAATATAACTGAGTTGGTAGGGTGAACTTAGTGTTAAGACATTTTCGCCCAAATTTCGAAATATTGAGTGTTGAGTGGCAAACGTCAGCGACACGTTTGGTCTTATTGCCATGGCGATGAACCAAAAATATATAATTATTCGAGTAGGAATCAAATCCACGACCGCCGTTACGGTCACGCAATGTCGTTACAGAAGAAGCTATTTAGTCAAAAAATTGATCAATTAACGATTTTTTAAATTTAATAATTTAATATCAATTAGCGTAGATAGCAAAAATCCTATAATTATATTAAAAACTGTTTATCCCCATTGTCGTACAAAACAACAAACTTTGTTCTCGTACAAAACAATTTTTTTTGCTGATTGTTACGTTAAATGAACACGATATTTATGATTCTACAATTTGAATTGTCCGTTTCCATTATACGCGGTGGGAAAATTTTATTTAATTTCAATACAAACCAGTTTGACCTTGTTTTATATTTCCAACAATCAAAAAATTTAAATTTAGTTCAGGGTTCCCCGTGTTCAATTGAATGTAAATTAATATTGTTGGTATTCGAAAGTATGATAGTATGAAGTCTTGGAGGCCTCCAAGGTCGCGTGCTAAATTCCGTAAGTGTAAGTATGTTCGTCAAAAAATATCTCAAGAACTAAAAGTTACACCAAGTCGTGTGTTTTTTATTTTATTTGAATTAGGTATATTTTATTTAAATCAAACAAACATTATCCAACTCAGAAAAAAGTGGAATTTTCATCAAAATTGGTTCAAAATAATATGAGGCATGGGCATGCAGAGAGCATGTCCATATATCATAATATCCATATTCATCTTTAAAATCATCTAATATGACTAATAACACCTAGGTATATTTTTTTATTTTCTCTCCCAAATTTTTTGTATCTATTAGAATTTTAAAAGCTTCTATTTTTCTTTTATCTATTAATGTATGCATATCTGTCGAAAAATGTTCAAAGTTCTTATTTAGAAAACGTATAAAAATTTGAACGTAGCGGGACTCGAACCCGCGCCTCCTGGAAACCGACCAAATTTTTATACGTTTTCTAAATAAGTATTTTTCTTTCCTAAGTGTGGAATAACACTTTAAAAATGTTTAAAAAAATATTCAAAGTAATTTAAAGACGACGACGTTGTAGTGTAATTGTGTTGTTTTACATTAAATGAAAAACAGAAAAAATATATATATTTAAGTGGGCTCCCATATAGCAAACGTGTATTTTTGCCGTTTTGCTATGGAANGAGTGCGACAAGGAGATCCTATGTCACCCAAACTTTTCTCAGCAGTCCTGGAACACGTATTTAGACGCTTTAAATGGGACGGCTATGGACTTAATGTTAACGGAATGCAATTAAACCACCTTAGATTTGCAGACGATTTGATATTGCTTTCGGAGAACCCAGGAACCTTACAAAAAATGCTTAAACAACTTGTATACGAGAGTGAACAAGTGGGATTGTCAATTAATACCAGGAAAACTAAGGTAATGACTAATTCTATAAATGTGCCCATAACCATCAACGGTAACATAATTAGCGAACATACTTAAATTATATTTTTTTATAAAATCTCTTACAACCTCCTTTGTGTGATCTCCATACAACGTGACATTAACAAACGCAACTGGCACTACAAGAATTGAAACATCATAATAAAATTATAAAAAAGACTATCACACATTTAAGATATTGAACACAATCACAATAAAATCAAGATTAACAAAAACCAACACTCACACAACAATAACGTCAAACAATGAATTAATTTAAAACTTTCTCTCGTACCGTATTAGAACAATGGAAATGCACAAAGCTCAGTTCATAACAATGATTGAACGTAAACTGGAATCGCCGTTTGATTGTGGGATGTGCTAACAGAACGAATGAAATGTAAACGTCGGAAATGGCCGCGGTGCTTTGAACGTTTTACGATTTAGTTACGATAAGCAACTTAGTTGGCGTTGAAAGATGCAATCCTCATTTGCGTTGAGAAACGGTTTTAGTGATTGATATGATTGAATCGTAAAATTGGTTTGTGTAGTATTTGAATGTAGTTTTTTAGAAATAATAAGAAATGTTCTATTTTGTCTATGACTTGTGTTGCGTAATGCAATAATATTATACGATTAGGGCTAAGTTGGATATTTATGTAAGTAATTCGTATTATGAAATTATATATAATTTGCCATAAAATATTTTTATTATTTGAGTTGGCGTTGAGTTCCACTACTCAATACGCGATACATTTAGAAATCAAAGCAAAAAATGGGGAATTGAATGTTTTGACGGTAGATTCCATTCACCTATGCTCTGTGTGGGATATATTTAGCATGAAGCTAAAAAAAACGTTGTCACATTTTACCAAATAATAAAGATATCCTTGTAATAAGCCTTACATAGAGTTACATCAAAACAAAGAAAGGCAAATTCATAGTTTACATGCAAATATCTAATTTTGATTTGAACCTACGAATACGGTATATATTATACAATCCAGCGCGACCTAACTGCTACATAGTTAAAATACGCACCCCTCAAGATTGTAATAATTCAAGCATAAGCCCACTTGGAAGAGTGCGAAGTACCTCGCGAGCGATAAAAGAAAAGTAAATAACGTGAATATTTCTTTGAATATTTTATATTTTGTGAACTGACGACTGTCATGACGTGTGGCGCGGCGTGCAATAAATAAAAGCGGAAATCGATTCGATTCTTACTCGAAGACAAAATAAATATAGATTCGGTTGTTATCTTGATATTCTAAGAATTTTTTGTAACAACACTACAACAATTTTCGTTATGGATTTTTTTCTTGCATTGATGAAATCATTTGACTTATGTGAACTTAGAGGCAAGGAAGACCGCAAATTTGAATTAAATTATGCATATTCTAAAAGTTAAGATTAACATTAGAAATTTTAGCAAAATTTAGAACAATATGAAAAATTACAGCGTTTTCTAAGCCTTACATTTTAATCAGAATTGTATAAAACATATATTTAACTATATGTTTTGTACAATTTTAAAGTAAAAGTAGCAAGTGGTAAAAAAGATAGCAGCAAATGGTAAAGAAGATGTAAAGCTTAGAACGAAGTGTCCTAACACTACATTTTCATTGTTCACCGAACTTTACGCGGTAAAGTTAAAAATATAAACATTTTACAGTGCCTGGATGTGGAGCTAGCTGATAATGTCGTATCTGAGCAGGTGATTGATTGGGTGCTTAATTGATTTTAAATTAATTGCCTCGAGAATAATATAATTATTTTAGTTACAAAGCTTTTACATTCATCAGATTATATTAATTATGTATAAAATTAAGTAATTTATTCAAATGGATAATTATATTACGTAGTTTAAAAGTGTTATAATGACAACAAAAAAAATGTATAATATTTATATACTTAAACGTAAAAAATATTTTTTAATTAAAAAAAAAACAGATACGCACTTTTTCTTGCATAACAGGGTAGGTAGAGGGAATTTAGTTTTGAGACATTCCGTTCCCCATTTTTTTCCCAACTTTCAAGACATTGTGCGATCAGAGGAGGAAATCAACGCCAATACCTAACAGTGCAAGGAGATATATATAAATACGCTGTCCTACTGAGCCCCGACGGGTCTTTAATTCGGTAGTGACTTCACACGAACAAAGTAAATCAGATACGTAAATATTAATATAAATTTAATGCAATCTATGGGACAAAACTGTATTATATATTTTTTTCAACTGCCTGCCGTATCCAGCATATAGCAGGATAAGGAGGTGGATAGAGGGAACCTAATGTTAAGACACTCCGTTCCCCACACTCCGCCGAATTTTCGATGCATTGCGTATTGAGTGGCGGAACTTAACGTCGCGCTTCGTCTTATCACCTAAGGAAAGAAAATTATATTAATAAATAATAATTCATTCCCTCGAGTGAGAATCGAACCCACAACTGCCGCAATTACAGTCACATGCTTGTGCGCTAGATTCACCACAGCCTCATGCAAATATCTTAATAGTTAAATATAAAGTACTAGCGGACTCGGACGCGGCTTCGCCCGCTTAAACTATACGAATGCTTATTAGATATATTTATGAAAAGGTTTTTGAAAATATGTAACTAAAAGTTTTTGAAAAAAATTATAAGTAAACGTAACCAATAAAATATTAATAAAAAGAAACTAAACAAAACCAGCTACATTATTAATATTATCAAAGTACCTAAAATAAATATTTAAAAGAATTAAAATTAAATGTGTTGTGCTATGTTTTTGAAAGTGCATGTGGTTAATTACATAATACTCAAATAAAATATATATTTTTTTTGTCTCTGTCTGTCTTTCTATTTCCCCGAGCTAATGTCCAGAATTACTGAATTGATTTTTATTGGACTTTCGGTGATCGATTTTACTGATTTACCCGGGAATAATCTTTTTCCACATTTTCCTTGTACGCGTACATAGATACTATATGAAATAACTAAAGTCCTTTCTACATTAAATATTATAAGTTTTCCGAGCAATATCAAATAAAATCCCATCAAACTAAAACTACAATTTATTAGGTGTTTAACAACGGTATAGATAACCATCCAACTAAGATGAAATAACCAACAATACTTTCCTTAATACTTAAATAATATTATGCCGATGCCGCGCAGGGCCGCAACTTACACCACACCAAGAAATTAATGAAAATCTAACTAATCTACTACTCGAATAAGCGAAGAACCAAAGAAAAGTATAAATTAATTATAAACAGCAAATAATTACATAAAAATTAACAGTAGTTCGAAAATGTATGAAAATTAACAAAACCGTCAAAGTCATGTATTAATTATACAGTAAACTATAATTTCAATCTAGATAAAATGCTAAAAGTGACTATTATATTCATTTTCATAAGGATCAATATCAAATTATAGAAAATACATACAACAAAAACTCGATAAAGTAAATTAATTAAAATGGTTACTTGTTGTTACTGTGTTACTTTGCTCAAGCTTCAGAGATAAATATGGTATGTGTATCGCGGACTTTTTTAAACATTATTTAAAGGACAATATTTTTGTAAAACATTATTTTTATGTATCTCATAAGGTTGAGTCGGCGCACGCCATGTATGCGTTAAGCAAGCTCATTTTGGGTGACGTTTGCTTATAACAACAAATAAACTTTGCAAACCGTTGCTTAGCAACGGTCGGTTGTTATTAACATGGCGGAATAAATTGCCTGTCAAATTGAAAAATATTTTAATATATTAGTATATATCGACAATATTACAAATGTAAGAAAAAAAAGTAACCTATGTTCATCCGAAGACCCTCAAGTATCTCTGTATGAGTATTTTATTACAATTGAATTAGCGGTTTGGCCCTGATTGCGGCACAGACAGACAGACAGACAGACAGA